>CM038727.1:19232189-19832189 GCA_021613375.1 Megaleporinus macrocephalus | reverse complement strand
ATTGGTGGTACCTCTGACCCATATGTGAAGGTTTACTTGCTCCCAGACAAGAAAAAGAAGTTTGAGACCAAAGTTCAGCGCAAAAATCTCTGCCCTGTGTTCAATGAGACCTTCATCTTCAAGGTCTGTCTTTTACCAATCATTTCTCTGATTATTTGTGTGAAAGATAAAATATTAACATTATGAAGAGGTTTTTTAAATTAAAAAAAATGTTTCTTGTTTACAAAATGGTTTCCATAACCACCTTTGAAGGATTTTAGAAAAAAAACAAAGTGATTGTTCTATGGTAATGATCCAAAGAACCCATCTTCATTTTAAGAGCATCCCTGTTGACTTTAATTATAAAAATACACAGTGCATAAAGGCTCCTTGAAATGGGGACATTAGAATTATTTTCCTGGTGCATTTTCAGTATTTTTTGTTAGAGAACATAATTGTACATCATGCCATTGCAGTTATATTCCAAAGTTTATTTTTTATTTAGTTAATTAGTTAACATTTTGTTTAGGTTATGAAATAAATATGCAACTTAATGATGGAAGTTTGGAAGAATGAGAGTTTTGAAGAACAGTGACTTCTTATTGTCAGTAACCGCTATAAAATCCATAGCAGGAGGTCCGAATCTTTTTTTCCCTTTTTGTCTAAAAGAGTGCTCTGCACTCTGATTCATGATGACATGATGTGACTGACATGCTACCCTACTGTGGAAAAAAACATTAAAAGCAGTATTTTTTTTGTATTAACTGTAGCATAATAATCAATCATTGTCAGGTTTTTTTTAGACTGAGTGAGATTTTTTTTGTGTAATTTGAAACTCTGCTTCAGTTTACATCCTTGAGCACAAAAAGAAACTAACAAATCATGCACAACTATGAGCTCTGATCTTTAGGACAGAAGTAACGTTAATATTTTACATTTTGCCAACCCCCTTTGGCAAATAGAAACTGTTGTAGATAAGTTGATTACTGTTCCATATGTGTGGCTTAAATAAATAAAAACACAAGTATTTTTCTCCCGATTAATCAATTTAATCAAAAATATTAATAATTCCAGCCATATAAATATCTGCTTTCCTGCCATTTTTATATGTTTTTTTATGTCAGAATGTGTGCAGATCTTTCAGTATTGTTCTGTTTCTTAAATATGTGTGCCTAGCTCTGTCTTGGTCTTTGTATATCTCTATAGCAGCATGTAAGGCTATCTCAGTCTCATGTCTGTTCATGCACAGTGTCCTGAGCTTTCAAAAGCCCCTGCTTCTCCCACAGTAGTTTTGTCTTTTGTTCTGTGGTTAGCAGATGCACAGGTATTACAGAAAATATTCAAATTACAACAACTTAGACGATTTTTTAAAATCAATTATGTGTTTCTTTGGCTTTTGAAGTCGAACATCACATTATCTTAATTAATTATTTTAGATTTATCATGACAGTTGGAAATGATTGCATTGTCTAAGCCTGTACCTAAATTATGATGTGTGTCTCTTTTTCCCAACTACCACCCTGCCCCGGATATGTCTTTTGCTCTCTTTAAGATTCCATATGCTGAATTGGGTGGCAAGACCCTAGTTCTTCAAGTCTTTGACTTTGACCGATTTGGCAAACATGATGTGATAGGCCAGATAAAGATTCCTATGAGTAGTGTGGATCTTGGACAGCCAATGCACCAATGGAAGGACCTAGAAAATGCAGAAAAAGAAGAGGTACAGTCATGGTCCTTTGCATGGAAAAGTGATGCATGAGTTCATTTCATTTAAATGTGTATGTAATTTTCACATATGTAAAGTATGTTGCAGTAACACTTTTGTATTAGAGTTGTATTACTTTTGATTCATTTATATGGTAAAAGATATTTACATTATGGCATGTGCATATAGTATGTAGTAAAAATGCCTTACCTTTTTAAGTGTTTTACCTATTTTGTTTTCTGTACTTTCTTTGTGTGAAAATAATAATTAAATCTCCCTGATAGGTTAGGCAATGGTACTTCATCTTGTGTAGAAACATTGTGCTTGTTTGTTCTATGGGACTGACACCTCTATTTAGTCCAAAAACTAGTTGTTGTGACTGTCGTGTTTAATTCCTTGTTGCTTGACCCTAGAAAGTTGTAAAGACTCCATATACTATAATAGTAGTAAGCTATATTACTGCATTTTCAGTTGCAGTTTAGTCATTAATGAATCCCCCTTTTCTAACAGTGTTGGACAAATGAAAAGACAAGACCAAAGAAGAATTCTCTGCAAACCTTTGAATATGTCCTGTTGCTAAGTAACTAGTAGGCTTGCCGCATACATAGCTAAGAGTATTTGTCTCTTTGTTCTTGACCACAGAGCCCTTGATCTTCACCAGCAATTCTGCTGGACTGCAGCCACTTATAAAGTCTTATTATAATGTCTGTATTATGCAACATTTGCTCTATTATGATTTTGGATACACATTGGGGATGCACTGTTTGCATGACAGACAATAAGCAAAAACTCTTTTATTAGAAGCATCTCTAATCATCTATTGTGGTAGCGGTAATGGTATTCTCTGTCTTTAGACATAAATTTAATTCTCTCTCTCTCTCTCTCTCTCTCTCTCTCTCTCTTTCAGCAAGAGAAGCTGGGTGATATCTGTATCTCTCTGCGTTATGTTCCAACTGCTGGTAAACTAACTGTCAACATCATGGAAGCCAAAAATCTCAAGAAGATGGATGTAGGTGGTTTATCAGGTACCTGTTTTATATCATTAATTTATCAAATTTTGTAATTAAAAAAGGTCTTGTCTTATAAAATGAACACATCCTGTGATTCTTTATATTTCAGATCCATTTGTGAAAATTGTGTTGCAGCACAATGGCAAGCGACTAAAAAAGAAAAAAACAACGGTTAAGAAAAATACTCTGAATCCATATTTTAATGAGAGCTTCAGCTTTGAGATTCCATTTGAACAGATACAGGTAACATTTCTTTTGTAAAATTACTTTTACTGTGTTTTATTATGACTGAACTAAAATTTTAAGTGGAATTTACTTACAATACAACAGAAGAAACTTTGTTCCAGTGGCATTTACGAGTGTAAACATATAAGGGAGGGATTGATGTGAGAATGTTAGAAAGCCAAAACTAAACCTGTTCTGTGGTGTCTGGAGCTGTAACCTGTTAACAATGCTAATGCTGACCTACTTAGCAGGCTAGAAGTGCTACACACCATAGTGCAGGTTTAGATTCTGTTAACTGATGCTCTAATGACACATATTTATACAATAAAGACTCATATCTGTGAGTGTAAAGTCAAGTGACTGGTGGTTACCGGTGTTATGTGACTCTATGCTGTTTTGTGGTATGAGCTTTTAGCCTGTTAGTTGTCACTGAATCACTTTCATGCATAGTTTTGCTAGTAGCATGACACCAATGCCAAAGCACCACTAATGCTAAATGATCTATATAGGTTTTGAAGCAACATATGCTGCCTTCTGGACAGTATTTTTGCTTATTTCAGCAAGACAATGCCAAACAACATTATGCACACATTACAATAGTATGGCTCTGTAGTAAAAGAGTACTAAACTGACCAAAGAAAAAAACAAAAGGAGGCCACGAACTGCTAAGCAGCTGAAATCCTATATCAAGCAAGAATAGGAAACATTTTACTTTTAAAACCACAAAAGTTACATTCTCAGTGCCCAAATATAAATGTAAAATAATTTACACATTATTTGTACATCATTTTATTATGTTATATCTCAACTTTATTTGGAACTGTGGCTGTAGAAGATATTAGATCAATTGAGATTTATTATAATAGCCAACACATTTGTTCATATGAGTTATTAATATCTTTATATGAGACTTGACGAATTAGTAAAGCTCTAATAAATAAACAGAAAATCTTGGAAACTGTTTAATGTCTGAAAAATTGTAGAAAAAGTTGTGTTTTTTTAGACTTCTTCATGGTCCGGATATTAAATTAGTACCTGCTTATTCTCTCCAAATCCAGAAAGTTCAGCTCCTCATCACTGTTTATGACTATGACAAACTGGGCAGTAATGATCCAATTGGCAAGACCTTTATTGGGTATGGAGCAACAGGTGTTGGCCTACGTCATTGGTCAGACATGCTGGCAAATCCAAGGCGTCCTGTGGCCCAGTGGCACACCCTTCAGCCCGAGGAAGAAGTAGAAGCTGCACTGAAAGCACCATATCGCTAAATACAAAAAGTACTATGCCAAATAGTGACTAATTACCGTCTCCACTTGGCCCTTGTCCACTTTGGCAACCATACATTTAATTCCCCCATTATATCCTCACTGTTGACAGCATGACAGTCAATTTTGTACTCCATTTGATGTGGGATTAAGTGTTATCACATTTGTACCTTACAATGACACCATACAGATGAACTAAGCTTCAGTTAATCTAATTTTCATCACCATTTCCTCTTTTTATTGTCCTTTCCTCATTAAGAAATCTTATTTATTTGATCAGATATTTATAACTTCTCCTGAAGCTGTTGTGTGTATTGTCATTGTTGCAGTAATGTATTGGTTTATTTTAAAGGAACGGAGCAAATTCACAGTAAGTTTGATGTCAGTTATTTTTGTCTTCTGAGTGGTTGACCCGCTGTGGTTTTCTTTGTAATTTGGTGAGATTGTGATTTTTTTGTTTCCTTCAGTATCTACAGAGTTGACAATGCATAAGTGACAGTCTAGATTTTTTTTTCCAGATGGATACTTAATACCAAATTGATATATGCAAAAATGTTTAGAAAAACTATTTGCAATGTAAGTGCAACATTGTATCTAAAAATTGCCACGTGATGACCTATAAAGTTCATATCAAGACTTTCAGAAATTTGCCTGTTTATGTTGTTCTATGGATTTCATTTTTAATTCTTTAATTGCTAGTATACAGTACTCCTAACAACTGTTATTGTTTGACCACAAAGTGCGATATTGTTTTTCATTTATATATTATCCTGTCTTTATGTTATGTTTGTATCTGCATGCTGCATGAAAAATAAAGCAGATACTGTTTTATCAATGTTTTCCTTATGGGATTCAAAAAACTATGATGAGAAAGGCAGTTGTGATATTAACTGCATATAATTCAAATAATTATGCAATTTTGTAAAATAACAATAAGAGTCTTCTAGAGAATTAAAAAAAAAATGCATGTAGCCAAAGGACCAAAGGAAAGTCAAACCTTCTTAGATTCATGGAAGAATTGTCCATGACCAAGCAGCTGTACACAAGCCCAAAATCACTAAATGCAAGTACAAGCATTGGGTGGAGTGGTGTAAGACATGCTGTGTACTTTAGAACAGAAACTTGTCGTCTGGAGTAATGAATCCTGTGTAGGTTGGTACCATTAGGTACCATTATTGTGTTAACTTCAGCACAGAGTTGCATTTCAAAAAGCAGAATATAAACCAGATTTGAAGGACAATGCAAATATTAATGTGAACCACTTAAAATCTTTTTTTCCTAGAGATCCTGAAGGATTTAAAGCCCTAAGGGATTGCCACTTATGTGCACCACTTTAAGAAAATTTTATGTAAAACAAACTGATGCCTAGGTGAAGGGATTGCTCAGATAAAAACTATTTATTTAAATTTAGTGGTAGTTAAGGAAGCTCTGTGTTTCATAAAATCCTTTGAAATGGCTGTGGAGAGAATGACATTTTCATCCACATTTAGCCCGAAAAATATCTTACACTGATAACCAAGCCACTAACATAATGTGATGGAAACCTAATTTCATTCGCTCTCTATCTCTCTCACTGAACAACAGTATTAATCTCACATGCACGCATAAAGCAAATAAAGCAGCACACAACTGCAACATTAAAATATTTCTACTTATTTTTGTCTTTGTCCAAGCTGCCCATATTAAAATATAATTTCTTCTTTGTTTAAATTTAGACATGCTTGAATCAGTTTCAAATCTAACAGTGTGGAATAAATATAGGGCAATATTTGCTTTATAATTTGAAAATAAATAGCATGAGAGCTAAATTCACAAATTAACAGAATTTGATTCACAAAAGTAGATCACTCCAAATGTGCTTATGCGATTACATGGTGTCTCAAAGCGATTGACACCATCTTCTTGACGAGCAGCCTGAGTTTGGGGGAACCTGTTTGTCCTGCTTGAACGTTTGCAGCTGGATAAGCGAGGGACGCATGGAAGAAGTGGCGTGTCGTGTGCTTAGAGACACTGTCCATGGAGGACATCGAAGACGTGTTCCTTTTTTGGAGTTAGGTTAGCTGTCAAGAGCTCCGAAAAGCTGCCTGACATGATCAATGCGGTGGAAAGAGTTCTGTGGGAAATCAGACTGTGACTTTTAACCGCAACCTGAATAACATCTTGGTGACTTTTAACCGCAGCATGGAACGCATCTCGGAGAAGCTCTCAGCTTGATGGATAATTTTGCCAGTTCTTGTACTCGTACTTGTGACTGTGTGACATAAAGGCCTGTTGATTGATTGATTGATCACACAGCTCATGTTAAAATCGCCCACATCCTTTTGTAAATTTCTGAAACTTTTGGTGACTTTGTGTTCATCAATCCACAAATGTGTTTTTTACACTGTCTACTCCAGCCAATCAGAATGTAAGAAAGTCAATCCCAGCAAACATTTCAAACAATTTAAGCCCTATAGAGTGGCAGGATGTACAGCTCCAGAGCAGCTCAGATCACAGTGGTCAGTTTTCCAGAGAGTTTAGAGAAAACCGTTCATATTTGAGATGTGAAAACCATAGACTAATGAACCTCAACCAGATAGAACAGAGAATGTCTTTCATTTTGTATTTCATTTTCACTAATGTAATAATGTACATTAAATATATACAGACACATTACACACACACAGTCAATTATCAGCATGCCAGTTTTTTATCTTAATATTTCAGTAGTTAGACATTCAAAAGTATATCTCTTAAAGTATGCCTTTTTTACCTATCCAAAGCTGTAAACAAATACTGTCACCATTGGTTTACTATTAGTATGGGCTTTGTGAAAATGTAAAAGCAGTTGCTTCAGTGCAATGAGTCATCACAGGTAAGACAAAATAATGTGTTCACATGCATGTTCATTCCTGACGTGGCAATATGGTGATTAGGTTTAGGTTTTTGTTATCTTCAGCATTTTGCTTATCTTCAGCATTTTGGTTATCTGCTCTGGACAGAAGTTCCATCTATGCTGTAATTACCAAATGGATGCTGTGTAGTGAAGGTGCTGAATTGTTGGGTGTGATTTTTGTCTGTAGTCTTGTAGGTAATACAAGAGAGCTTATGTCATCTCAGGCATGCATATTCGTTCATCTGACCAAAAGCTTGGCAAAAGATAGACAGTTCATAAATGACAATTGTTAGGATGTGGCACAATGGTCTTTATTCCTGTATGTTATGCTGAACATGTTTGTTAAATCCTGCTAAAAGTCATGTAGTAGTTGGAGTACAGTAATTGATAACATTTTTCAGTACCATTAAGTTCTAAATGTATTCAGCTTTGCATGTTTTCAAATATTTTGTAGGCACAACCCACAGAAATATGGTTATGAAAGAAGTTTTTGGTCATGTGATTCAGAGGACAGGCAAAATTCAGATGATGAAGTTATCCTGTTATGAAGAGGATGCAAAAACTGGTGCAGTGGGTTGCCATGATCAGAATTAAGAAACACAATGTTTTTTTAATGAAATACATTAAATAGTGACACATTTGTCAATAAGATATTTTAGAAATAAATTCCTTAACCCTTTCCCCTGTTTTATTCTCCATCAATTTTTTTTTTTAAATGATGTGAACTTATTTGGGCTTACAGTGTAAGACAGCCCCTATTTTATTTGGTTTGATTTGATTTGTGTTTCTAACATTCAAACATTCAAAATGGACATTACTTTCTAATTTTTTTCTGAACAACTGTCCTGCAAGCTGGGTGAATTAGTGAGGCATCATTATTTTATAAACAAATGGATAGATCTTGATAGATCTGAAAATCCCAGGACTCTTCTTGGATTCTTGGATTTCCTTAACTGGAACTATCCAGCTCTGACCAACTTATCAACTGACCAACTTATTTTTCATGAACACAATGCTATTTTGTTAATGAGTTCATCCGAATGTAGCTTTTAATCTACATTAGATAAAATATAAAGTTTGAGGTTTAGCCAATTTGTAACCAAAACCGGACCAGTGCTACAGAATGATGTGCCGCTTGGTAGTCGAATTAACCGACTCTTATTTGTGAGCTGAGCCTATTGATCGCAAAATATGGCAGAAATGGCTGGTGGATCTCCTGTTGCTCATTTTTAAATTTTAAAACAAAGCGCAGTCTCTTCATTTCAGCTCTCTCTGTACACTGTAAAAAAATCTAACCATCACAATGTTGTGTAAGCATAAAATTACAAGTGATTTTAACTTAACAGCAGCAGTAAAGTTGAATCAACATTTTAAATCACGTTTGTACAACATATAATGGAACTCGTTGAGCGAACATAAAAAACTATGTTGAATTAAAATGATGTTTTAGTCCTTCTGTTGAATCTGCTGATGCGTATGTGCAGTAAGATTTTTCATCGTTCACCTAAGGACGTTTTCAATTTATGGAAGCAGTAGCTGTGGTAGCCGCAGTGACACTGAACAAGTAAGGTATGTAACTTCAGTGTTAATTATTACAAAGTATCTGCAAATAGAATTTATTGACATGTAAAGGAAAAATGTGAAAATCTTTATCATGTTATAGCGATATCCTGCATGGCTCATGTCTTAGCTAGCTAGTCTAATGTTAGAATTTTCTTGTTTAATGCCATAAACATGCAGTTTTTGCTTCATATGCAATTGGCATTTGTTAAACTTATGTTTAACACATACATTTATGGCTATGTGTTCTTTTCATTTGGGTCTGTAGCTAATTAGCTTAGCTATAGAGCCTTTAGTGGGCTTTCTTAGCTAAGTTAGCTAGTAAATGAATCCAGCAAAGCTAACTATCTTTGGGTGGTGAAACCTTTTCATTCTGCTTACTAAGGGTTTAGTTTGTTTTTTCATCTGCACATTAAACATCTGAACGTTCCATATAAAATAATAATAATTATACTATTATATTTTTACTTGATAGTGAAATTGTTTAGGAATGTTTTTAAGAGTTAATCACTTTTAACTTGAGCCTAAACCGTTTATTAATATATTATTTGTATTTTTACCTGCACTGCTTCAGATTGGAGGATGTGAACACAGTTTTAGAATGTCTATGTTAATTGCAAGCACTATAAATCGTAATAAATCTATTTTGAGATTGTTGCAACACTATTTGTTTATTTGGAAATAATGCTAAAACATTTAAAATCATATAACAGTCAATTAAACTTATTAAAATGAAAAATATTAGTCATTTAGAGTTTTTAATCTAACATGGTCATCTGTGTAGTTTGTTGTAGGGTATACAGCAATGCTACTGTACAGGTTGGATAATGATACTTGTATTTTCTTTTCTTTTCCAGACTAAGTTCTGTCATATCAGATGGGTCAAAATTGCTGTCCTGGATGTATCCAAAGCCAGAGATGAGACAGATCCTCCAGGAAACTTTGCCTTTGAAGTAGAAGAGACTCATGCACTGAAAGGACTTGCTGACTTTTCCGCTGCCTTTCTGGTACTATTCAGACTTCTTTATGCGCTGAACATTGAAAACCTAAAGAATGGAGATACACATTTAAAACTGTGCAGAAGGTATTCCTGCCTCTTCCTGCCTCATGTTTCGAACCTTGTCACTAAACAACTGCCTACTTGAAGGCCCATGCTCTTACAGTGTTTCAGGGATGCAAGTTCTGCCTTGGCATTGTAGCTTGACTAACCTCCACAAGTTCCTGCAGTAATGACTTGATAGAGACTGAAGCAGCTTTAAGGCTGCTAAAAATGTTTTTTTCTAGTGTATCATATGTTGTGGTGCAGCTCTCGTGTGAAAACAGCAGGGTTTTTTTTTGTTAAGTGTTTTTGCTGTAATAAATACTTGAATACATTGTTCTGTCTTTGTTCCAGCAGTTTTAAATTTACTCAGTTCAGTTTACATGCGTAATGTTGTTGCCTTGTACAACAAACACTTCTAAGGTTGGTAGTCTAACTTAAAACGTTTTAGTAACTAATTTCAAAGAAATCTTTAGTTGGCAAGACAGACAAAAAGTTGAGTTACTTTTACTTAATATATCTAGTTCTGTCAACTTTAAATATTAGACTAAGGTTACAGAAATATAAGTTGAGGTGACTTAGTAATTTAAGTTTGGCTAACAAGACTTGTTAGGGCAACATAAATTTGTAATTAGGGGGAACAAATCAGTCCTAAAGTTGTACTAACTTAAAAAAGGTGAGGAAATCAGTTACTTAATGATTTTAAGTTGGAGTCACTAATTTTTTTTTTACAGTGTCTCTGTAGCCTCACTCACGCACATAAGAGCAGTAATAATGTTACATATATAAATTGTACATTGTATGATTAGAATGTTAAACATTTATTATGATGCTAATGCTCGACTGAATTCATTAATTTACTACAGACAGCGGTAAAATGTTGAAGCCAGTTGATGATAAATAATTTATATAAAATAATAACATATTAGATTTAATAGACATTTTAGATTTAATAATAACATGTGTTGGAGTTTTAAAAACTCTTTCTTCTGATTACAAAAATAAAATTATAGCCTACTTTATGTGAATAATACATATTTTATTAGCATATTAGTAGGTAGGGTGACATTAGAAGAGACAGACTCCATACACATTATCAGTTGCACAAGCATAAAATATATATAAACAAAATAGACACAAACAAGTCTAATATATGGTAAGGCAAATATGGGATTTTAAAAACAAACAAACAAACAAACAAGAAAAAAGTGATTCAGACATTAATTGACATCTGGCCAACGAAAGCAATATAAAGTGAAGGCAGCTTGCTGATGTTTTCAGAAAAAGTATAAACATTTTGTGGAATGCAGTGACTCAGTTTCAATCCTAGGCACACCATGCACTACACACTGTTGTATTTGCTGTGCTATAGCACTCCCAACTTATCATGTTGAAGGTTCTATAATTATTAAAGCAGGGGCAACGCAAAAATGTGGAGTGCAATGATTCCCTTGAATGTCGACTGAGGTTCTGAAGTATATTACCATTCATTCACTTTTCTAACTGTATTTACATTTGCAACAAAGATGTGCATGACTTTGTTCTTGACTGTTATATAACTGCTGATATATGTTTGGATGATTAAAAAAAAAGATATGCATTCTGTGCTCTTTATATATACTGGTGGCATTATTCTAAAGAAGTTACTCCTATCTATCTAGTTTATTTCATTTGTACTTCGTTTTGCATTAATTTGATGTGGCACTACCAGATTGGGCCATTAGAGGGTACTCTGGTTTTGTAGAACTACATTATGAATGCTGCAATGTGTGGCAGTTTTAAAAAAAGTTTGATTGTCTTGACTCTACTGTGGAATTGCATATTTATTTGATTACTCTAAGTGGCATTTTACCTTGCAAGATAATTACCTTAATTATCTAAGTATGAAATTTGTATGAATTTCTGTCATTGTCTCAAAATAAACCAAATGGGATAGAGAATCAAGCCAGGGCGATCTCCGAGTTTATTAAGTGAAGACATTATCAAAGCATATACAGCTGTTTTAGAGGCTATTAACTGGTTGCCTTTGAAAAGGTCTGTCTTTCTGCAGTAGCAGAACGGTATCAGCCACCTGCAGCAGTTCCAGCAGTTCCAGTTTGGCCTTTGGTACTCATGTGAGGCTGTTTACTTGTTTAAAATCAATTTGGATGATCCCTAATGACAATGAAACAAAAATGTTAAACAAAATACTCAAAAACTTCAGTGTAATAACATAGTAACTGCATACAATTCTAAGAATAATATATATAAAATGATGACTTGGAAGGTTCTAGAGGCTAGTTTTTCTTTTTTGATTATTCGCATGTTTCCCTTGTCCTTCTGTTGTGTAAGTGAACTTTGGTTTGTAGACTAGAGGGGTTGTATGTGCAGATGTAATAGTACTACATTGTTTAAAAAAAAAAAAAAAAAGATGTTGTTCCATAGAAGCACAAGTCCCAGTCATTTGTTCCTTTTTTTAGGATTCTCATTCTTTGACAATGCTCATAATTCTTCTGTTTGATTTGTGGTAATAATTTCTTGCTACTTGAAACTTACTGCCATTTTATTGGTCAGAACCACTTTCTATGGAGTGGTGTCATCACTCCAAATCCTTCCCTCTAAACAATCAGCTTAACTGAACGACAAGATGACTAGTGAGTAGTCCAGCCCTCTTTTTGAACATTCACCACTACTTTAAGATGACATCATTTTTTAATTTTTAATTTTTTAAATTGACACAAACAAATTGACACACATTGACACAAACAAACACATTCAAACACCCTCACATAATTTGCTCCAACAACTTTCAACTGCAGCCGCAGCATCAAGTATAAACCCAAATTACATGCAACACACACACTGAAACACACAATACTCTCTGTCTAATCACTGTCTCTCTCATGATCCTGTTCCACAAGCACTAATTCTGTATCTTCCACTGTGTCTAGCAACTCAGGGCTATCCTCCCTCTCCCCTGCCTCTCCTGCCTCCAGCTCCATCTCATCTTCCTCTCCTGCCTCCATTACTCCGTTCTCTACCTCCTCTGTCTCCCCACCTACTTCCACCATTTCTGTGCCCTGGATCTCCACTTCCCCTTCACGGATCTTTTTCACGTGGAAGGTGAAAGGTGGCACCTTGTACACTGCGGTCTTGGATCGAGCGTATATGGTGTGATCAGGCGTAAAAGACTTAACCATCTTTTTCTGTGAACTTTTCAGCTTCTCTTTGCGTTCTGGATTGACGGACATGCGGGTGCTGAGCTTGCCCATTTTCTTCTCAATGTTGTGCCGCGTCTTTTCCAGATTCTCCCGTGTCTTCTGTCTAGTCTTCTCCAAGTTCTCCTTGGTCTTCTGCTTGGTTTTTTCCAAATTTTCTTTGGTCTTCATACGAGTCTTTTCCAGGTTCTCTTTGGTTTTCTGCTTGGTTTTCTCCAGGTTCTCCTTTGTCTTCTGTTTGGTTTTCTCCATCTTTTCCTTTGAGAAAACCGTTTTGATGTTCTGGACACGTTGCAGGCTGCTACGTTTAATGCGTTCTGCTCGAGTCTCTTCGATGGTCTCCTCGATTTCTACCTCTTCTTCATCAGAAGACAGGTCCACATGAACCTTCTCTCCTCCATCCTCTCCACCTTCCTCCACAGCTGCTTTGAGTTCCAGGTCCCCCTCCCCCTCTGCTGGCTGAGCTGCTTTCATGGATTTGGCCACTGTGACTTTAGAGGGAAGCTTCACCTCATCCTGTATAGAGACAGAGAGTTATTTATGGAGAATTTTATAGGCAGATCCACAGTTTGTTGTATTATATTGGCACACACACATTCAAAAATAAATATACACCTTGTTTAACAAGTAAATAACCCCCCATTATATGTTGTATTTTGAAATGGAGAAAACTACAACTGCTTTAGGGTACTAGACAGCGGAGTGTCCTAAATGTCCTACATTTTTTAAAATGCGTTGCCATCTAGTTCTAAATTAGTTAATAATTTTGCTTTATAGTCTTTATAGTTAATAGTCTTGCTTTTAACATTGGATATGTGTTCTATGTTCTATTGTAAATAAAATATGCGTCTATAAGATTTTCTTTACATTCTGTTTTTATTTACATTTTGTTATGCGTCCCAACTTTAAATTGACATTTTATCATTGTGCCCTGCATGCTCCCTTTTAACGAACTGAAAAATTGCTTTTCAAAATAAACCAAGCCAATCTTTTGCCATATCACAGCAAAGATTTACCAGTCAGCTTTAAATGCATTAAGATATCACAATGCCAATACATTGTAATATGATACCAAACAGTCCTAAAACAAAGGTAAAGTCAAAATTGATCCCAATATCTATCTGATATTCTTCTTGTTTACACACACAAAAATCTGCTCTTTAAAGGCGTATGCCTTTGTAAGGGGCTTAACATTCATAATGCACAACTTCATACACTGCCACTGCCACAGTCCTAGAGCACTGCTAAAAGTCAAGTCTAAACAAATGTAGAAAGGTATGAGCACATAGCGTGCGTGTACACACAGTTGCCCCTTTTGCTGGGGAAGTTCTTTAAACCGCTGGGAAGATCATTCTCAGCCATGCTTTATCACCCTCCCTCCTCATTTTTTTCATTTTACCGTCACATATTACTGTCACATATTATTTCAGCATGGTGGAATATAGTTATAACTTGCTGCAAAACATTCCGTTATCATATGACTGTGCTTATCAAAATTACTGAAAATAGAATTATGCACTAAATTTGCACATACTACACTGCATTGTTTTGTGGAATTTGCTTAGACAGTAGTAGTTTACAGTCATTATTATCTCACATCATTATTTAAAACACGTAATACACTCACTGGCTTCTTTAGTAGTATATCTACCTTATCTGCATTTATTGTTCTTTTTATAAGTTTAAGTGCATTTAGTAGTGCTACAACTACAGATTGTGGTTCATCTGCTGCTCTGCACAATTTGCTATCAATAGTCTGGATGCCCACTGAGGAAACATTTTTTGGGTAGGGGCTCCTTCTCAGCACAATACTGGCATGTGAGTATGTGCATGCTGCAGAGGGTGGATTACATTTTACTGAAGTTTTAAAACAACTCACTGTCACTGCTGGGTAACCCAGTGTAACCCACCTTAAATGTTCTCCTAAAACCCCTTTTAGTTCTGTGAACAACATGCAATGTTTTACTCCTTTTCTTTAAAATGATTTTGTCCATTACACATTCACACCAGACCTCTACTCCTTTTAAACCTTTATTCTTGAATTACTGTACCAAAAGCAAACAAGAAAACAGAAAGTAGAATTTATTTTTAAATCACATAACGTCCTTAATTTACACATTCACCCTCAAGGATGTGGGGTATGGACACACAGCTGGAACGGTGATTAAGTTCTAGAGGAGCTTTGTCTCTTTTGTTGTCCTTTTCTCCATTCTTTCCCTGCCCTTCCCTTACCACCTCCGTCCCACCCAAGCCTTCTCCCTACTCTCATTCTCTGCATTCCATTCACGGAAGCCCTGGTTCCTGTACACAACACACAGCTCCAGCCTGTTAGTGAAAGAGGCGTTTTTTTCCACTGCTGTGATGCACTGAGTCATTTGGTTTCACAAATACACTGTCTCCAAAGAAGCAAACACAAGCACATTGTCTTTTTCTTAATTGCCCTCTGCAGTGTTATAAAAAAGGTGATGAAGAAGAGATGTATGTCATGAAGGACCTTGATGGAGGGAACTGCTCTTAAGTCATTCAGCAACATTAAAAGGTGTTTATATATAAGTGGAAGGTCATCTGTTTCCCTTTCCACATCAAAAAAGTCCTTAAAGCCAGGACAGAACCTTGAGATGTGGAGGGCCTGTGTTTATATCTGTGTGTGCAAAACTGCAGTATAACATTTCTGAAGAACTTTGTTCTTCTGCTAGACAGTATATGAAATTCCCATGAAATAATATTTGGGATGCAACTAATTAACACATTATTTGTAACCAAACCTACCTACATTACTCTGCATCATTAAACAAGATAACACATTGTAACACATTGAAAATTACACAGATTTTTTCTTTGCTTTATTGCTGTCATTCTTTTTCATTTTTCATTTCATATTTTACACACCACAAAATTCAAACTTGTCTCATTTTCCACTTCTTATCTAACCCCTGCCAAATTCAATGAAGTTAAGCTCTGTGCTCTAGGGGGAGGCAGTCCATTGTTATGGAAACACTAACAGCTTCTTTGTTTGATTTCCTTTCTCTTTTTTTATTTTTTATTTTTTTGACAGTTACACATCCTTTTAGATCCACATGTTAAATCTTCTCATGGTGTACATAAACATATAGGTAGATTAGGTTAGATATAGTTTGTTAATTATTTGCATCTCAAATATTCTTTTATATGAACTTCATATACTGCCTAGCAGAAAACAGGACAAAGAGACAGCAACATCTGTGGATTCTTTTAAAAAATCTCTCAAAGATGAGAATTTTTACAAATTCTGTTTATTTGACCATGACAGTTTTTGGTTTTCCAGGTCTTATAATTATTTGTTAAAAACAAGACCTTTTTGTTACTATGTTCAATAACCTTATATCTAAGTTCCTCAAAAATATCTCCTTTTCTTGTTTATCCCTTTTTGCCCATTTTCTCCTGACTACAAATTAGAATTAGGCTTTGGAAGAAAAAAACATTACATTAAAAGATTAGATTAAATAAGCAGGTAGATTTTAAGCACAGTAAATGCATTTCCATGGTCCTGACCTTGTGGTATAATAATCAGTGTAGGACCAGGTTAAACTGTTCCTATGTAAACAGCATTCTTTCAAAGATACTGGAATGGAGGGACAGGAACATGGAAAACATGTAACAGGAAGTCAAGCAATCACCTCTTCCAGCCAGAAGTCAAAGACCCGCCCCTGTCATTAATGTCTCATTGTTCTGCTCCACAGACAGGAAGGGTAGCACACTTGAGAACTGTGTGCGCGCATATGTGTTTGTTTGTTTGTGTGTAAGAGAGAGTTTTACAGGCAAAGGTCACTCCCAAAATAAAGGTCTTGACTATGCTTAACCCAAAATTTTACTGAACTGAGTATGAAACTTCATGTTGTCTCCTTTATGGCATAAGCCAAAGTCTAACATTTAGTTTAACTTATACAGCCATGCCACTGCCAGCAATAAAAATAGCAAACATGACAGCTAGGACTGCTAACGCACTACTGATATGGTGCATATGTTTATTAAAATTAAATTATGCAAATTATTAACATCACATATGCACAGGAAACACATGCAATACACACAGGTCAAAATACACTACAAAGAGTAGTTTATTAAAAGTATTCTGAAAAGAATAAAAGCTGTAATAAAGGCAAAGTGTAGACACCTGAAAAATGTGCCAAGTACTGTAAAATGTATATTATTTATAGATAAATGGTGGGTTGTCACAGGTGCAGTGCATCCCATAGCTACTGGAGGATGTGTGGGGGGAGGATCCATAGAGCAAACATGATGATCAAGGTGGTCCCACAGTTGCTTAACTTAGTTTAAGTCTAGGGAATTAGTGGGCCAGGGTAGTACTTGAAAGTCTTGGTCATGCTCTTCCAAACATATTCGAACATTTATAGCCATGTGACATGTCGCATTTTCTTGCTGAAATATCCCATTCGCCCCAGGAAAGACAATCAGCACGTAAGGGTGTATGTAATCTGCAAGGATGGATTCACACCAAAATCAGTTGAGAGGGTGTTTCACAAGGAGTGGGCCAGAAATTGGCATAAAAACATTCCCCTGACCACAACACAGCCACCTGGCTGCCACAGGCTTCTGCTGTCAAAAGTAGGAAGTGTTCATGTGAATCGAATATGTAATTGTAAATAATATAAAAATAGATTACTTTTTAGGCTGAGGCTTCTGTATAATGTTATTTTCTTTTGGATTCTTCTTTTTTGTCTTCGATTCAATTTAAATTGCAATTCCAATAATTAAAAAAAAAATATTTGGCAAATGCATTTGATACTGGTAAACTGCTAGCATTTTCGTTTTTTCTCCTTCCTGGCATTTTTGCTATGGATATTCCATGCTGAAATTCCCCGATGATCTCACATCTCTAGCTTAGCAGAGGGGAGAGGAAAGATAGTGCTAGGGTGTGAGTGGGTCGCTTTTCTCTCTCACGCCAGTTATCAGTTATCAAAAAAAAAGCTTGCTATGTGAGTGTGAGTGTATCTCCACAGCCCAGTACCTGACATATTCAGACCTAATGAATGCTTAAGCTTTTTTTATGTCTTCTTTTTTCAACACAAAAAAGCACACTGGGTTGCTCTGAGAGACTAAAGTAACTGTTATATAAACAGAGCAGACAACTTTACTTTTCCATGAGCCATGAGTCAGAACAGAGAGAAGAGGGGTAAGGGGGTAGGCTGGCAAGATTTGTGACTATATACACCAAAAATAATATATGGTTCCAGTGGCATCTGTAGATTATATTTTTATTTGGTATAGCTGTAGCTGGAGGGTATCTGTATCTATCTCTTTCTCCCTCTCTGTTTCTCTGTATGTGTGTACAATCATATGCTGAGATCAGCTGGCTTAAGGCCTACCAGTCAGCAAAAACATTCTCTGGTTTATCTACCCCTACCCCTCCCTCTCTTTGTCAGTATTTGTCAGTCTAAGAACTGTTACCCTGCAATGAAATGTTATTAGCAATATCAGAAAAAGCACTCAAAAGTCTTATGATTTTGTCACAAAATATGATAGAATTATGACAATAAATACAAAAATATACATGACATCAGACCTTTTTTCTCAAATGTGCAAGTAGAAAATGCAGCAAGGTGTAGGTGGCTTTAGCTGTGTGTGTGTGTTTGTGGACAGTGGAAGGTTTCCACTTACTAACAGAGGCCCCTCTCTTTAGCCACATATGAAGAGTTCTTTTACATCTGTTTGTCGGCAACCAACTATGTTGCCATGACAACGGGGGAATCCCTCCCCCTTTGGAGCCACCCTGTCCCAGCCCCATAGCCCTACCCACAGGATGACCTCATAACCAGAGGAGACGGGAGGAAGCACAGTGGGTGGAGGGGGTTTCCCGGGTATATAGCACTTGGTACACTATGTAGCAGGGAATCCTCTTTACACGTAACATCACCCGATCAAGCCAGGAAAAGAAAATGTCAGGTCAGGAAACAGAGAGATAGAGTAAGAAAAATGGAAAGAAAAAAAGAGGCAGATGAAGAGAAAGAAATGTTTCAGGGAAAAAGAAAAATTAAGAGAGGGCAATGAGGAGGTGGAGGTAGGAAAAGGAAGAAAGGGTAATAGCGTGACAGAGAGGAAAGGAGAAAAAGATAAATAAGGGAGCGACAGAGTCAGAAAGACTGAGATAGGCAGAGCGAGAGTTTGAGGCAGGGAGGGAGAGTTTTGGAGAGAAAAATAAAAAGAACGAGAGGGAGAGAGACGGAAAGACAGTGAGACAGTTGAGAGTAAAAAAGGAGAGAGAGAAATACATATATATAAAAGACATAATGAGATAGGGAGAGAGACAGGAAGACAGGTAGAAAGAAAAGAATTATGAGAAAGAGAGAGAAACAGATGGATGACAATATGGAGTGCATTTCTTATCATTAATTTTGAACAAAACAATCTTAGATGATCTGGGTCACCAGATGTGGCAAAACACAGACTCACAAACAAAATAGCTCTTTTCTCCTAACAGCATTTCAGGAAAGGCAAATTTTGAACCTTCTAATAAACAGGAAAAAAATGGGAGGGCTGAGGAGAGTCCCATGACGTGAAATAAAAGAATGAGGTCTTTGAGGAAAGATGTCTGACATTTAATTAATGTTAGCCACTGCTAAAGCTGAAAACCATCTGACCACAGGATCTAAAAGTCTTTCACTCAATTAAAGTACATAGACTATATAGACAGTAAACAGAAACTGGTTGCACTTGCAGACATGCACACACATACACAAAAAAGAGACAAGTTAGTAAGCATGGACAGCGAAGTCTCTAAAGGAGGAACAACCAGAGTGGGAAAGATTACTATATAAAGTGATGGTATGCTAGCTCTGCCTGCAGGGAATAAGGTTTTATTAATCAGATGGTTGTTATGGGGATTCAGCCTTAGAGGCTTAATCTTTTCATGCTACCATTAACAAACATTGAAATCCATGGCAAAGGAACAATAGAGGTATTCATGGTGACTATAAAGACCACTGGTGACAGTTGAGGATTCTATACGATTCACTTTAAATTCAGGCACTGAATAAGGTGATTCATGTTTTTCCTTTCTAATACCAAATCTGACAGGACTCTGCTTTCCACAGTAAGAAAGTATATGTTTACACTGAGAGTCTAAGAAACAGATCTAGTTAAGGGCTTTTTACATCAAGGGTTTACTTGATTGCAATCTGTGAAAACAAACATGAGAGTTGTAATGTTGTATTGAACACTAATGCTACATTGAAGAGCTCATTTAATGTGCTTTGACAGACCTTTTCTTGCAGCGCCTCAGATACCACACATAAACCGGGCAAGATCTAGCATCTTGTGCCTATAATGCTACAAGAGAATTATTGTACAGGAACGTGGTATGCTGCCAGGGTGCTGTGGCGTGTACCTCATCCTGCCCAGTGATTTGGAACTCTGCCTCAAACCACACTCACTGTTGCCATGGTACTGTTGAGTTACTCTTTCCAATAACAATGAGAGAGCAGAGAGAGCTGTGTTTACAGAGAGATTTATGACTGTGTGGAACACCAGCAAATCCTTAGACACTCACAGTAGGATACAGCACTAAACATAACCATGTCCAAAACAGAGATTTAATTAAAAATCTTAACATTTGAAAATACCAGAATGCCAGAGCATTTCTGCTGTCATATCAAAAAATCGTCTCAGTACTATGTTAGGGCTCGACTAGTGCGATTTGGTGATTTTTCTGTTTAAACATACCTTATCAGTTCATTGACAGAGAGTATGTGTAGCAGCAGGTAAATCACCAAAATCTGCTGGACTGCATCACTCCAAAACAAAAAGCTGCCTATCCCTGTTTTACATTATGTCTAATAAAAAGAGAAGAATGGACACAGTCCAATGACCATGGAGATCTTCTCAGCTATTTCAAGGACACTACTTTGCAATAATATTTCTACAGGACTATGCAATGTGACAGAACATGGACCATTGATAATATTAATGCTTTTTATACAGTGCAGTAGAGTCACCGACTGTCCTTCCTTACACAGTATTTATTTTTAATAAGCACATTTGTTTTGACTTCTTTTGTACAGCAATAATACTCTCTTAACATAGTCCTGTCTGTTTCCCTATGACTCATGTTAAAGACATTTCCTTCACTCCTACTAAGCAATACAAGGATTGTGACAAAAAAATTTTTTTACTTCTAAGTTCAAGCAAAATGCAGATTTTACCATTAAGAACACCCCTCTAGAAATAGAATCATCTCAATGAAAAACACCTCTCCAGTAACAGGATCTCAGGATCTTCACTTTGATCTATGATTCACTACATTAACATTGGAAAAAATCAAGCCTGAACATGAAAGGGAAACTATAAACATTGAGAGATATGTGATAAATCTGTAAAGACAAGCATAAGGGAAGAATCTAAAATGCAAAAGTAATAAAGTGTGAAAGTGTGTGTGTTGGAGAGGTGTTAGAAAGAAATAAGAAGTATAATGCCAAAAGATAGCGTTCACTGTAGCAGGAGCAAGACAGAGACCTGCAATACATCTCAGTATTTCAGACAAGCACAGAAATTAACTGCTAAGAGCTGGGACAAATTACTAAACCTAAACTGACTAAAAAAACCATGCAACAGATGCCAAGAGCAAATAAAGCCATGTAGGGCCACGTATGCCAAGGCCAAACCGAGCAGCGAGGATTTCTCAGAGCTCTGTTGCTTTATGAGCTTTCAGGCTTGGCTAGTCAGGGAGAGCCCTGGATCAAACACGAAAAAAAAACCCACACAGGAAAATAGGACCAAGAGCCCTCTTCCCCTGAACAATCACACAAGTATGCAATGTAATCTATTTATAGTCTGCATAGGCCATCTCTTTTTCCACTACAAGTATTTTTGTGGGCATTTCTGTGAAAATTAAGGATTTGGGAGTTGAGATGTCTACCTCTTTCCTTCACTTTATCACATATGCTATTTACTAATCGCTTAACGTAATGTAAGGACAGACTGGACCCATTCTCTGCTGCCAGAAAGAGAACACTTACCTCTGTAGAATGCATGCCAAATAAATGTAAGACAAACTGGTCTTAATGACGTAGATAACTGAGGTATTTCTGTAACTTTGCCATACAAGGCTGTTTAGTTTGAAAAAGGCAGATAAAATATATTCATTATCAACTGCATGCATGTCATCTGCAACATTCACCATGGCCAGCATAAATGGCAAACTCATGTGTTCCATCCGTAGACAGCTTACATAAGAAAATCTCCCCTCAGTTCTTAGATATATTGTGCACTCTGGGTATTTAAAAGAAGAGATAAATGTCTGGCCAAAGCTAAACTGAACAATTGACAACACATGAATTAAGCATTAATTCAAGTAATAACAGGGAGTAGTATGAATAATGACAGCGATGGAAGAGCAGAAGATTTTGATCTGAAATAGATGAATGATGAGTGAAGCAGGAGTTGGAGTGATTTGATAATGCACACAGGAATGGCTGATGTGTGTGGATATGCGAAGAAGATAGAAGGTGAGATCAAGGAGAAATGGGATTGGGAACAGATCAGTAGGAGTGGAAAGGAGAACAGGGCAAGAGAGAGGGAGGCGTGTAAGAAGGATAGAGGAAGAAAAAGAGGGGAGTAAGGAGGGAGAATGCCTAAACGATGAATCACCCGGGTAAATATGTGCTTCATTAAGAGACCACGCCCTAAAATACCTCTCTCTCTCGTTATTCTTTGAACAGGCAAAAAACTTTATCTACCCATTTAAAGGTGGGCTAAACATAATTTTAACTTAATTCAGTAAGAAAGTCATTAGAGTGATCTGATATGAAATAATTCACTGTGGAAAAAAAAAACATTTTTTACATTGGTGATCATAGGTACCCAGATGTTGTGATGTCTTCAGTGCAAATAAAGCAAGGTTATTCTAACTTTTAAAACTATTTTTTTAAACGACCTGTAAATCTACATGTCTTTTGAGTTTTTACATAAACAATGTCATAAAAAACAATATGTCATAAAAAAATAATATGTTTTGTTCATCAGCCAAGACATGTTTGATAATTGAAGTCTGCTTCACTAGTTTACATGGGGAAATGCCAGTCTAACGCTGCTAACACACACTGATGTTGGATTGTTAGCTAACATACAATTTTTGCTTTGCTAGTTTATCAAGAATATCAAGAAGATTATTTGGCAAGAATGCAGTTTAGTAAAGGTATCATAAAAAATCTTGTTATCCACTAGTTTTATGTTGATTTTATGTTCCACCTTACATGGTGCGGCAATTTCATCTGGGTGCTTAAACCACTTTCATTTATCTGTGTGAAATGAATAAAGATTTGCTCTGTGTTTTTAACTGGTTGAGAGACGTTTGAGTTTGATAATAAGTGTCCAACATTAGTGTCCGTTAGCAACGTTAACCTAGCGTCTCCCATTTTAAACTAGAGAGGCAGGCATGTGAACATGTCTTGCCTGATTGACTGCATCTAAGGTAAGTAATAAAGCATGTTAATTAGATTTTTTTTTCCAACTATTTTGACCTCCATAAAAAAAATGCAAGATAGATGCCCCCTAAAAGACTACATTTCTTTTTTTTTTTTTAATTTCTTTAATAATATTATTAAATATCAGAAATTATTCTCATCTAGTCTGGCTAAGAACCTGGATAAGTTATGATAAAGGTGACCACCTGGACAGTGTACGTTTCTGTAACATCTGCAGCTTCTACTTACAGAGAACAAAGCTATCAACCTCTGTGTGTAAAGGGTGGGGTTTGGGAAGGGGATTGTGTGTTAACAGTCAATGCATGTGTCTGTCATGATAAGAAAGAGCCAAGTGTTAACTAATTGATTGCAACCCCTGCAATTCAGGGGTTTCATCACAAAGTAGGAAGCCCACTTATACACAAACATACATGCACGCACACACATACACAAAATGCTGTGCAAGGAGCACATGGCAAAAGACCAAGGTATCTTTTATCATAGCAATTCTTTTGCAATTTTTCCCTGTCAAGAACACATACCCATAGCTTGTTGGTCTTGCATACCATATATGACACAATGTTTTAACAATATTCATCCACTGTAATGTAAAGTTTGCTTGCTTTTTCCTATCTATCCTTTAGCTGCCATAATTAATGGTGATCTAAAGTGCAGTCTCTTTTACTCTCTTCCTCTCTTTCTGTTAGTTCTGCTAATTTGTCTTTTACACGTACAGCGTACAGGAAAATGTTTTCCTTTGTACATTTGTTCTTGTTCTAATATGTGCATTTGAAAATAGTTCATTGTTTACTCACTTTTTCTATCTATTTTCACCTATTATTCTTCATCTGTCACCTCTCTCTCTCTTTTCCTTTCTGTCCTCACTGTCTCTCTATCTATTGTGTAAAACCCAAACTCTCAATATTTCCAGTTATTTTTCCCTACACATGACATGTATTAGCAGTCTGTCAAAGTAAGTTTTATAGCCATGGGAAACAAGATTCAGAATGAGCGATTCAGTAGATGAATGGATCTTCTACTTACCTGAGTGAAATGATAGAACTGATATATTTGATTTGATGGGGAAAACAAATCAAACCCTGAGTGCAATATGAAATGCTTTCACTTTTGTTACATACTCTACAATAAATAAACAACTATAAGGGACAAGAAAAATTATTGAATTATTTGAGCGCCTCTACTCCAGAGTCTCTGTTTGGTTATTAAATGTGATTCAGGTAAATGAGAAGTCTACACTGAAAATTGCTGAAATTTACCAGAGCTGCACTGTAAAACATAACAACTGATCACCTATTTGTTTTGTTTAATGCAAATCTAGTAACACTAACTATTTATTGCATAATGTCTTAGTTAAAGTTTGTCAAGATCAATTGATCCCACTGATTAAAAAGTGTGCTGACTAAAATGCTTTCCATCATTCTTAGTGATTTATGTTACTTGACCCTTGCTTTTCTAATTTTTCATTAGTTCTCTTTTCAAAATGTTATGTAACATGTTATGAGTCATAGCATAGTTCTCCTAAGTTTAGGACTTTACATGGACGAATATTTGATTAAAGTTGACCTAACAAATCCAACATTAAGCAGATCTTAAGCAGAAAAAGTCTTCATGTCTTCATTGGTCTTTGTATGTGTGTGTGTGTGTGTGTGAGTGTGTGTGTGTGTGTGTGTGTGTGTATGTGCATGAGGCGTCTGACTCAGTATGTGGAAACTCTGAATATTCTTGCGCCACTGTGCAAAGCTGCAAGCTATTACACATTACAGCATCCAGACTCAAAAAAAACAGCCTGGGCAAAAACCAACCAGCTGCCACTCGGACATAAACTGCTTCTCTCTCTCTCTCTCTCTCTCTCTCTCTCATGTCCCCTCTTCTGTTCTATATTTTCATATTATCCTTGCCACTTCACATCTTTGTCATGAAGAAAGTTAATCTAAAAAAAACCCACATTTTTTGGTTTTATATCCATTTAAAACGTTAATAAGGAGGCTATCATATGCATATGTTTCTTGATCATAAATGTGTAACTCTCCAAAGTCTATAAGAAGTGAGGAGAGGAATATTCTGTTCTCTGAAAGGGTTTGATGTTTGCTTCAGAACTGGGTGTGGTATGGGGAGTCAGCAGCAGGGGGTCATTTGAAAATCACAAGCAATGCTCCTTATGCAAGTAGCTGCATACTTAGATATTCTCCTGAAAGAGTAAATAGCAAAAAAGCTAAACAGCCTATCATTCATAAGTTACCAGACATTTCAGTAAATGTTGCTGATATGTATTAAAATGAAATAATGCTACATGAATCAAAGCAAATATGTTAATATTGGAGCTCAGGCAAAAGCTTTTTTTTATATCTGTGAATGTTACAACATGATTATACCAGATCAGACATCTGACTAATTCAGACCTTGCTTCTTTTAACCTGACCTGTATACAACCACTTCTAAAGATCTATATTATGCATGCACATAGTCAAAAATCGTATATAATTATGTAGATTGCTTGTGCATGTAATTAAACTAGACTTTTAGTCCCATGTGGTTTTATGGCAACCACACCCAAAAAACATTGGATGCACACACACACACACACACACACACACACACACACACACACACACACACACACACACACACACACACATCTCATATATATGCATGTACCTATATGTACGTATTAATTGGTAGGCAAAAGGTAACCATTAGCTTAACCCTAAACATCATAATCTTAACATCAGTTATGAAAAAATGGTCAGTTTATATACCTGAAAGTTTTTTAAAAAGTCAGGACATTTTTGTTGGTTCTTATTTCCTAGAATAGACCTGCTTTTCTATTTCTAAGACAAATCTAAGATATTTTTGTCTTGAGAATGTATGAAAACAAACAAGCTAACAAAACACACACACACATATATACATTCCCTCACCTGGTAGATCATCACTTTAAAGTTCCTCCTCTTGAGGAGTTCGCTCTCATTGCTCTCCAGTCGTTTGATCTGGCCGGCCTGCTTCTCCAAGTTGCTGCGCACTGTCTTCACGTTCACACTGACTTTGCGCACCTTCTCCAGCATCTTGTTGACAGAGTTGGCTGTAGTAGTGTGGCTCTTAGTCAGCTTTGTAAGCTCACCCTGGATGCCAGTTACTGAGCGTTCCATCTCCTGCTGCCGGGCCTCCAGACCGGACTGCGTCTGCTGAATCTGGTCTACTGTCCCAATGATCTTATCAAGCAGGGACAAAATCATCACTCCGTTCATCTGGCCAGTGCTCTTGTCTCCCTCCTCTACCTGCTCTTTCTCTGCGGCGTCTTTGGACTTGGCCTCCGTGGCTGTGGCGCCTTCCTCTTCATCATCGGAGGGGGATAGGTGAACCTCGTCGTCAGAAATCTCTGTTAGCGTCTGCTGCTCAGGAGTGTCCAGCTGCAGGCTGGGGACTTCTAGCACCTCCATGGTTTCAGACTGCAGGTGAGAGAATTGTGCAGTAAGAGGCTGTCTGTGTCCTTAGGTGCACTTTTCAACTTCACCTTAGTTTTCCCGTTTCTGCTTATATTACTTTTTGTAATCTATCTGCCACACACACCAGCTCTCTCTTTCTGTGAGTGTGTTCTAGTCTGGACAGTGACCAACGCAGGGAGGGCAGGCGGCTGTCGAGGCTCAGTGCAGCAGGAGTGCTGGGACACGAATGGAAGAGTGGTCTGGGAAGCTGCTTACCAGCTTTTCCTTTTTTCCCCTCCCACTTTCTCTCTTTCTCCGCCTTCTCTTCTCTTTCTCACTCTCTCTCTTTCCTTCTCTCTCCCACTCTTGTACATGCATTTTTATGTGTGTGTGTGTGTGTGTGTGTGTGTGTGTGTGTGTGTGTGTGTGTGTGTGTGTGTGTGCGCGTGTATCTGTGTGTGTGCGTAAGCATTACTCCACCCAGTGGTCTGCTATGGGGGAAGCCTTATATAGGAATTTTTGGAATAGTTAGTGTGAGGCTGTGGAGAGAGCAGCAGTGGTGGGCAGGCACAGACACAGCTAGGGTTGGAATGTAGATCCATTGCTCCAGAGTTAAAGAAATCCCAAAAGGCCCATTTTGCCATTTACTTTTTCCATGCAGCACACAATAGAATGACAACTGAAAGAGGCATGGGAAAGTGACAGTTGGGTGCTTGCAGTAGGTCTGTCATACGCATATGTGTCATAAATGTCCTGCCCTTGTTTAACTTAAAATTATGCACTCAAGGTAACAGAAAAGTTACATTAAATGTATTTTATGAAGGTGTGTTAATTCATTTTTTTTCTCCGGGATCAATAAATGATCTATCTAGCTATCTATCTTGGTGCTCACATTTTTTAATAACATAGCATCACTGCTGGGCTGAGAATAATCCATCAACAAATAGTATCTGGTCAAAAACTGTGGCCAGAAACTAACCACTAAAAAAGGATTAGAAGATGACTAACACAAAATATGCAGCAACAGACATCTACACGGTGGGACAAGTTAAGTGGTTTTAACAAAGTGCACTGTTAGTGTACACAGTATTTAGAAACTCCTGCAACACTGCAGCCTCATGTACTTATGCCAAAAAACAAATTAACATAGCACTGCCATGTCAATGTCAGTGCTGAGAATGATCCACAACATAAAAATTAATGGTGGTCCTGTATGGGTCCTGACCATTAATGAACAGGGTAAAGAAAGTGCTACCAAATTATGCAGATAAATAAATGGACCATAATGCAATATAAAGTACAACTATGAACAATCACTATTATAAATGGGCCTGATAAAATGAACAATGAGTGTAGCTACATCAGTGTATCTAATAAAATGATGTGTAAGTACACAGACATGTGAGTACAGAACTGCACTGACGCTCACATGGTGGTAGAGTGTTAGTGTTGTGTTGTGCTTGTCTAAGAGTTGACACAGCAGTCCTGCTGGGTTTTTTAAACACCTTAAAGGCAGGCTGTGATTTTTAATATAACGATCAGTAATATTTTTTACCAAAAATCTGACACTTTATTTAACAACATTAACAATCCAAACAGCAACTGGCCTGTGAAAGAGAGACAGCGAAAGTAGGCGCGGGGGGGACGTAAGTGGGGCTGGGGTGCCACCTCTGGCCCTGTAGTGATATCTGACTCTAAATATAAACTCTGCTCATTACAGGACCAGTGCTACATTTTTAACCTCAACCCCTGTCACCTTTGCACTTTCACCAGATCCACTGCAGTGTCTACCTTTGAGACACTATTCTGAATAACAATTTTTAATCACAATCAAACAACAATTCACAACTGTAACTAGTGGTAAAAACTTGACCTTCACTTTTTGTACAACTGAAAGACAAAATAATGATTTTTAATTTTTTTGATGTTTTAATTGTCAAAGATATCCAAGGATGGAAAATATGCTATAGTGCAAGTATGATTACAACTATTCTAAAAAAATTACACAATTTCTGAACAGACTGACATTTGTGCCTAGCTTTCCCTACTTGGCAGAGTATTCCTACACTTCATCACAGTGATGACTCATTTAATGTGCAATTTGTAATGTTTAAAAAAGTGTCCATGTTATTAAATATAGGTTTTTAAAACCTATAAAAAAGTACATTGTTTTTTATAACTTTAATAATTTGCTCTATTTAAATAAAATTAAATAATTGGCTGTAATGCCCTTTTTACTGACCCTTAAGACATTACAAAATGGTTAAATCTATATTAAAGAGGAGTGCAAATAGTAATTCCTTTAGTAATTTCAGTCCTGGGAATGAACAGAAACAATCTCAAACTATGATTTGAATCTTCATTTAAGTTCACTTTACTTACAGCGTAGTTATAAAAAAAACCTGGAACCCCCCATACAAAAGAGCCCCTCCACCAACAATAGCACTGAGAACTGTATTTGTGGCTGCATTTATGGATAATGTCCTTGATGACTGCATGACCAGCGCCAAAGTAAGGTGCTGGAGAGGATCGAAATGGCTGGTTTGTGGCTGAACAAAGACAAAATTTGAGATGAGATAAAGCCAACTACACCAGGAATTACTCAAAGATAGAAGCTTTAGTGAAGGTTCTGCCAGGAACACTTAATGTAACATTATTAATTACACTCGACAAATAGCTGGCCTTTACCAGTCTTTAAAATTACTCTACTCGCCTATCCTCTCTGCTGTTTTTATGTGTCAACATTTTGACTTTTTACATGTGGCTTGTGCCACTGACGCCAAGCCAGCACAGTGGGTGGGTGAGCCCATAGCCTATGCAAGCATGGTGCATGTGTGGAAATGTGGCCTTGAGATAATGGAGTAAATGTAGCTGAAGTGTGAATGCAAAGGGCCAAAGGCCCAAACCAGTGTACAGTGTGATCCAGGCTGTGTGCAATCAGCTCGAGGCTCCAACTAATGCAAATGCTAATCACTCTTTGCACTGACAAACTTCACAAGCACCCCACAAGCTTTGCATAATGTCATTAAACACAATAGCCTTGAGACCCTAAGTTCATGTAACAGTTACTTAATTCAGCAGTAATTTACACACTGAGGCTTTTCTTACAATTTGCATTTGCTCTACCCCTGCTGACCCGATCCAGCAGGATAAGTGTAAGGCGTGTGCTTCCAAGACCTAACAGAGGACTGGGCCTTTGCCAAAGGCTCCTTAAGATCCAAATAATGGTATTCTACAGATTCTTTCATCATATCGGGAATCAAAATGATCTTCCTTCACTTCTGCCTCTTTCTGGCAGAACTAAGATTGTTTGGATAATGAACCATGCACAAGAAACTGAAAGAGCTTCTATCCAATTTTCCAGTCCTTAAATTCTATGATAGGTACTGCAGTGTCAGCTGACGAAAGCAGTTTTGGGTTTGAGGAGTACTGTTGCAGCAGCAAAACATAGCGGGGAAATCAGTGGTGTAATGTTCTGGTCTGATGCAGAGACCAGGTACACTGTGTCTACACAGTGAAAAGCAGTCTCTTTCTACTCTTCGGGCTTGTGTAAAATTTGAGAAATACCTAAATGGGCTAGACACTTACAATTTAAAACCACACTTCCTTCACTCCAGGCAACTCTGCAACATCATTGGCTTAAGCTGAAAGATCTCCAAAGCAAGGATGCCACGTAACAGTGGAAACAGGCTTTTCATTAGCAATGTCACCATGGTACATTGGTACAGGCCATAGAGCAACACATAGGATAGGTTATTAGTTCAGTATGAGTTCTGTTATTAAGTGAAACTAATTTTTTTACTGAAAAGGTTGTTACAGTAAAGCATATTTTCTGTAAGAACACTTATTCGATGCTTGGACATTGCATTTTATTTCACCTGCAAGCTAATGGATAATGGATATTCTGGGTGATATTACAAAAAAAAACATCACTGTAGTCAGAATTCTTTTAAACATTTTTAATTCAATGTAAAGTCACAGCAAGGATCCCCCTGTGAGCATGCCAGAATGGCAATGGTGGCAAGGCAAAACTCCCTCAAGAGTGGAGGAAGAAACCTTGGAAGGGACCAACACAAGGGAAAAACCATCCTTGTCTGGTCAAAAAGTATTTACAGTTTATTAAGCTAGAGACTCTCTGTTTGAGGTCAGGATTGTAAAAGCTTTAGAAACTGCACAGGTAGACTGAGTCTTTGTGGAAAGTGGGGGTGAGCTGAAATAGTCCCATCATATCTTGATGCTGGTACATCTGAATGACACAGTGATGCAGTCAAAGTTCTAGCAGATGGCACGAATAAAGAGGAGAACTGATTGGTGTTAGTTGAGGAGGAGGTCCTGATGGTTCGAATTATAACAGCATGTGCTAAAAGGAGAGCCAGAGGGCTACATTCAGATTAGGAGCACCCTGAGACACTGGGATCCCCCCACTCCACCATCAACAAACCTGTGTGATCACTTGAAGTGGTGGGACAATAGCACCAGCATCTCAGTTTACCATAAACCTCTATGTCCATGAACCCCCGGATCTCTTTCTTTTATCTAAAGGGGAAGATTAATCACCAAAAGCTACTCTAAACAAATATATCTAGACCTAAAGATTAAGATTGTGTCACAGCCTTGAACATTAACTGGGAGATTATTCCACAAGTTGGGGGCTTTGTAGGAAAAAGCTCTCGAAGTCTTCAGAATTTTAGGAACCAGTAGAAAACCAGCATCCTGTGATCTGTGTAAACGTAATGTAGTGCTGATAAAACTGGGCTGATGTGATCAAATTGTCTGGTTTTGGTTAGTACACTAGCTGCAGCATTCTGAACTAATTAAAGTTTATTTAGGTTCCTGGTGGAGCATCCTAACAACAATGCATTACAGTAGTCTAGACTTGAGGTTATAAGGGCATGTACCAACTTTTCAGCATAACACATTTTTTAACTTTTACATGTTTTGAAGGTAAATAAACCCTGTCCTTGTAATATTGCCTATGTGTTGATCCATTTAAGGTGTAGCAGTGGCCTTGATCTAGCTGGGTCAACAAACACATCCTGGAAAATTAGATAAATGTTTTTTTTTTTATTTTGGAACAAGCATGTTTTTTAAGTATCGATTGCTAAAATAAAAATAAAAATGTTTTATTTCTTAGTAAAGATGTCAAATTCTTGTCAAGAAAATCTAAGTTTTTTAAAATAAATATTTTAACATTTTTACTTCAAGTGCATTTTAGAACATGCACTTTTATACTTTTACTTGAGTAGCGCAAGTTGTAATTAATGCAAAACCACTTTTACTAAAGTAATGTACTTCTGCCACCTCTAGCTACAGATGTAGACTAATCCAGCATCAAGGGCCATCTTCTAATGCACATAGTGAGCGCAAGATGTGGATATATTGCTATGCATATAGTACCTGTCACCAAAAATATCATTCCAATATTCAGTTTTAATTGTACTGGCACATAGATATACGTAAATCACACATCACCAAGCTGTACACAACTTGGGATTTTTTTAAGGCGTCTCAGGCGTCTTCCAACAGTTATGACAAGTTGCCTGAACCAATACGGCGTTAAAGTTAACATGTGATCCAGCGGCCAATGCGCCATCTAGCGGGAAGGTTTGTCATACAAATTAATTTCATGTCATCTAGACATATCTTCTATAAGATCGTTTCAATGAGGTAAACAATAATAAAGCTACTACGCTACTATGTCTGGTTCTTCAGCGGTTCAGGTGTAGCGCTGTCAAAATGACGAGTCTCCCAAAAGCAGAGGAAACCCGACATACAGAGAAATAAGTATTTCTTACTAGATCCCTTAGAGAGGAATCTAAGAAAGCAGTATTTTTTTCACCGATTTAACGCGCTATTTTGCCCTACAAAATATGCACAAATGACTTTAAGTAAAGCTACAAAGTAAAAAGTAAAAGCTTGTTTAGAGCAAAATTATCAACTTAAGAAGAATCATGCATACTAAACACAAGTACATGAGCAAATGGCAGTGTGTGGACCTCAAACATCTTCCTTTGTATTTTGGAGAACTACTGACTGTCACATTCAAATAACAGACTTCTCTGAAGAGTGAAAAGTTGCTAAAATTGCCGAAGTATGTATTATTTATTTAAACTACCTTACCTGAGGAACGTGAGCAGATGTAGTTCACCTGAACGGTCTGTTTAATGAACTGCCTAGCCATAGCCCCGCGGCCACTTAGGGCTCGTGCTTGTGACCTCATCAACCACATGCACACATGCATATACCAGGCATAATAACACACATGCATTATTAGAATAAAGAACTGTCCATGACAAAAAGTGTCCTGCAGAACCTAGAGTTGCACGTAGACGCCCAGCGTTTCGTTGTGTGTTGTCTTTTGGAAATTTGTGAAAGTTTGTCCCATGCCTGAGGGAACATTCAACAACTGAATTAATTTTGACATCTTCGGTTACCGTCTATTGCTTTGAACGCCGTTTACCGCTGAACGGAAGCCTCTTAGACACAGGTGCGTCACTTGTAGGAGTGCAAATACATATACAGTAAATTGCATTTAATTATAATTTTGGCCTTTATTCTATAATCACATTAGGCATGAAAAAAAAATATAGCGCTCAACAGAGCTGCCTCTGTGGAGGGGGCTCTGCTGAATAATCTTATCACGTGGTTAATACTGGCCGGTTTACTGACGTCACGGGCGTCTGCTCAGTAAGCATCACCGCAGAGAGAGAGAGAGAGAGAGAGAGAGAGAGAAGGCTTCGAACAGGGTAAGAAAATTACGCATTGCTAATATTTAACATCTTATTGCGCATAATATATTTGTTTCCACGTTGATCATTTTATATAGATGATGTGAATATTTTGGGTTGGGTATGTACACTCCATGTGCCTCACCTTTATCAGAGCCAAGCCGATATGATGCATCTGAACAAGCAAATGGCTGAAATAAGCATTCAGGCAGGAACAAAACAGGTTAATTCATTCTCTTGATGTGTATGCAGTACCAATATATTGGCGTCCTCTTTTTTTCCTTTATAGTTGTATTATTTTCTGTGAATATATGTCAATTAATATGACGTTAGACAGATTTACAGACAATTTACATTCTCATGCTCCATCCTCGGGGTTAAGCGGACGTTCATGGCGTCCTTGAAACCTGAAGGACGGCGCGGCAGAGATGAACGATGCTGCGGCGGCCCGACACATATTAACACAATACGCTTCTTTTCCATTGTTTTTCTTTGTCGTTTAATACGTTCCTACGTCAGTGAGCTTTGCGATTACAAAGAAAAAAAGAATGATGCCGATTGTAAAAATTGACAGTGCCTCGTTCAGGGGCGAATGCGTGTGAGTGTGTAAACATATTCGAATATAGAATAGATATAAAATATAGATCCATATCAATTTGAATATTGAGTTTATGCGGGCTAGGGTGACCAGATCAGAAGAAAGAAATTCAGGGCATGAGACTTGGGGTAAGTGTGTCATGACAGAATAATTTAGATTATTCTTTAGACACACCAAAATAATCAGGTATCAATATTATTACGATTATCAACAGATTCTGAGCATATGATCAACATCATGTTTGGCTTTACTTTCTCACCTATAGCTGCCTCTCTTTTCTGGAAAAAGAATCGAATATCCATAGCTGACTTTCTGACCACACACACACACACACACACACACACACACACACACACACACACACACACACACATATATATAGTATCATCTTATCATTCTGTAACATTACTTACACATACACACACAGAGAGCACTACTCTAAGACCTTGGCTTTAATGACACACAGCCCAACCAATAGCACAGCAGCTATAGCTTCTCTCACTCATTTTTAAACAGTGAACATACCACCTGCATCATTAGCCTGCTAAATAATGTTGGTTCTGAGTGATAAAGTACAAAAAGGACAATCGACACCAGTCAAATAAAGCACTGGCACTGTGTGCATGCGATGCTGCACTGAGAGAAAGGGAAGCTGGATTATACCATTTTGCAAGGCAAGGCAAGGGGAGGGGGGCTGCTGTATTTTCATTGTTAAAAAAAATGATTTAACCATATACTCTCTATGGTTTTAACATTTCCAGCTTGTCAGAGAAATTAACATTACAAGAAAAAAAAAATGTTTTTTTCCTACTATAATCTTTAGGAAGCTGGGGCTTGATTTAGGGGTGCTCGCCCCTGGCCTCATTTGACGTCCGATTTTTATGCTGTATAATATGGGGTGGACAGCTGTTTGAATATTCTGTCTAAAAAATCATCATTAAAATCGTTTTTTTATCATTAGGTTTGAAAAAGTAATTAATAATTGAAAGCAATTTGCATTTAATATATTCTTTATTTTTTCCTCTCAGATCTACTTTTCCGTTTGTGTCTGTTTTACTTGCTAGCTAAGAGTGTATAGAGGAGCACTATGGGGGAGCTATTCCGTAGTGAGGAGATGACCCTAGCACAGCTTTTCCTGCAGTCTGAGGCGGCATATTGCTGTGTCAGTGAACTCGGGGAGCTGGGAATGGTGCAGTTCAGAGATGTGAGTGATGGTAAAAATTCATTACTACATTATGTGTACACTACAACTGCTGTGTGTTCTCTGCAAACTGATGTACAGGTTTGTCTACACATTTAGCCATCTTTCTCACACCTTATTGCTCTGAATACGCATTTAAAGTTAAAAAGTTTAACAATTACAGACTGTAGCCCATATGATTCACTGCATACATTGTTTATCCCTTTTCCCACTGTTTTTAATGGTCAGGGTATTTTCAGAGTACAAAAATAGAGCAGGAACTATTAGGGAGGCAGATTATTATCAGTACTGTCATAGAGGTGGAGTGTTAGTTTGTGTTGCGCTGATATAAGTGGATCAGACGCAGCAATGCTGCTGGGGTTTTAAACACCTCAGTGTCTATGCTGGACTGAGAATAGTCCACCAACTAGCCAACAGTGTCCTGTGGGCAGTGTCCTGTGGGCAGCATCCTGTGACCATTTATGAGGGACTGAAGAATGACCAACGCAAACTGTGCAGCAACAGGTGAGCCATCATCTCTGACTTTACATCTATGCAGTAGACCTGCAAGGTAGGCGTGTCTATTAGAGTGAACAGTAAGTAGACACAGTGTTTCAAAACTCCAGCAGCACTGAGAATGACGCACCACCCAAAAAATATTAGCTCTGTGATGGTCCTTTGGGGGTTCTGTTAATTGAGAAACAGGGTGAAAGGGGGCTAGCAAAAATGCAGAGAAACGGATGGGCTACAGTCTCTAAGTGTAAAACTACAAAGTGCACTTGTTTTCCAAATAGAGTTGATAAAAAAGACAATGAGTGGAGGTGGTTTTAATGTTATGGCTGATTGGTGTATAAGTATAAAAGTGTTTAATAATTCCGTGTGGAAATTATTTTTTTGTCTGCAAAATGTTGAAATGTTGACTGCATTTTTTCAACCCCTTGTGCTGTGCAGCTCAACCCTGATGTGAACGTGTTCCAGAGGAAGTTTGTAAATGAAGTGAGGCGCTGTGAGGAGATGGACAGAAAGCTACGTGAGTCACATACAGAACCAGTATACAGTTGAAAATTAAGGGTCAAGTGGTGCTCTTTCTAATGGAAAGATAAAATTTGTAATAGAATGGAATTTTGTCACTTCAAATTGAGGGACCCAGTTTACTTCTGTTTTAAGACAAACAAAATTACTAGTTTAATCTTGCAAGGTAAAGCCTTTCAATATGAAATGCATCCCAGTTAAGTTACATACCTTTGGGATAAGATCAATCTTGTTTTTGTAGAATGCAGAAAAATTGTGAGTCCCTGATATAAGCACCCACAAAACCTATATGCCACTTTCCTCAGGATTTGTGGAGAAGGAGATTAAGAAGGCCAACATCCCCACAGTGGACACTGGTGAGAATCCAGAAGTTCCATTTCCACGAGACATGATTGACCTTGAGGCAAGTTTACTTTAATTTCCAACTGTATTATAATCATGGATCAATTGCAATCCATTTGAATATTACCAATGAGCAAATTGTTTTCATGTAGCATTAGCTGATGGGCATTAGCAACAGGCTTTCCAAGTGAATGTACTGGCGTTTGCAATTGACAGGCAACCTTTGAGAAATTGGAGAATGAGCTGAAGGAGATCAATACCAACCAGGAGGCCCTGAAGAAAAATTTTCTGGAATTGACTGAGCTCAAGCACATCCTGAGACGCACACAGCAGTTCTTTGATGAGGTCAGTTTTTTTCTTTGGAAAGTAACTTGTTAGATAAAGGAATCGAGATAGCAAATTTAATGCAGCTTATGTATAACTTTAGTTAGGATAAGCATGAATTAGAGCATAAAGATTTATTTTTAGCCCTGTTTACATGTTGTGTAGCTTGCATAAGAGCAGTTTCTAAACAACGACTCAAAGGCATTCTGTTATTTTATGTCGTACTTTTGCTGGCTCTATAAAGTTTTACATGAGTGTCATATATTAAGATATTACCATAATCTATTCACATTTTCAAATAATCATAATCTGGTGTCCATAGACATAGACAAATGAATAATTCTGTCACATCAGTTTCTTTTGAACTTGACATGTAAATGCTATCTTATCATTTATTGTTATTATTACTAGATGGAGGACCCCAACCTGCTGGAAGAATCCTCCTCTCTGTTAGACCCAAGTGAGGCCGGGAGAGGTGCACCACTACGGCTTGGGTAAGTCTGCAATACTGCATTGTCGCCGTCTCTAATCCCATCCCATTCAGATGTTCATAAGTCATCAGGTTGACTGTGATAGTGACAACTCAACAAAGAATTATTGTAAAAATTATGTGCTCTGCAGGTTTGTTGCTGGGGTGATAAACCGTGAGCGGATTCCCACTTTTGAACGTATGCTGTGGAGGGTTTGTCGTGGCAACGTGTTTTTGCGGCAGGCTGAGATTGAAGACCCTCTTGAGGACCCTACAACTGTTAGTTTACTTCCCTCTGCACTTATTCATGCCTGTCATACCTGCATTTGTCCATAAAGTACAATAATTACTGAATTCACTCTTGCTATGTCTAGCACAAATTATTTACTCAGGATTCATTTTAATAGCAGAATCTGTTTTGATGGTAAGAGCTCATATTGTGTTGTAGCACATTTGTCTTTTTTAATGTGAAAGTAATGGTTTTGTTTGTCTTCCAGGGAGATCAAGTAAATAAGTCAGTGTTCATCATCTTCTTCCAAGGAGATCAGCTGAAGAACCGAGTAAAGAAGATCTGTGAAGGGTAAGTGACCAGATATTTATGTTTGCTTTTATTTGAAAGATTTGTATTAAAAGATATTTTTTTGCTATGGCATTAGGAGTGAACATTGATGCCTATTTTTTTACACATGTTTTACAGACTTTGTTTACTTTAAGCTGTTTTGTTTCTCAATGGTCACTCCTAATGGCATCATGGAAATGATCTTTGTCTTTAAACCAGTTATGGGCGACATCAGAATTGAACGTTTTCATTCTGTCATGGTATAATGGTTAGATATCAAACCTGGGTCTCCCATGAAAGTGCTATGGCTGGACAAAGTGGCTTTGCTAATTGATTTGAGCATTAAAGAACATTTAAGTGCCGTGAACCTGAGGGTAATCGTTTGATTCTCTAGAATCCAGTGATTGTAAATGTAATGAAATGCACTCAAATCAACTTGTATGAATGAATATGGAAGTTTAAGATAGAATTAAAAATAGATTACTCTTCTTACTGATTACATCTATTCATTATCATCTTTGACTTGGTCCTTTATGTCTTAAATTTTTTATGTCAGGTTCCGTGCGTCTCTGTATCCGTGTCCTGAGACACCGCAGGAGAGGAAAGAGATGGCAGCTGGTGTCAACACCCGCATTGACGATCTACAGATGGTGCGCCTAAATCTTGGCATACCCTTAAAATGAACAAAGAATGAAAAAAAGTGTTATATAAATGTTTAAAATTATAGACTATATTTAGAAAATATAAATGTTTGTCTGGATTTTTTAAACAGCTTTATATCCTATTCAGGTAGCCTTGAATGAGCTATGCATAAGCCTTTGGTGATGTGTTTGTAAGAGACACATTCATCAAATTCTATATTCACTTTTTAACAGAAATAAGAACTAGATTATGTTTTCTGTGGGTTTACTTGGCTGGTTCCCTAACCTCCAACCCATGACTGCCCCTACTGACTGATTGCTACTGCTCAGTGTTGACTTGCTGTGTGATTTACTTATGACTGTAATCAGAATACAAGATTAGTTAAGCACTTGCAATGTGGTAATTAATTTACAGTTAGTTAATGTCATTAATTTACTGCACTGTTAAAAAGTATTTGCCCCTCAACAAATTTCTTCTATTTTTGTTTCAGATCATGCAACTAAATTGATTAGTCCTTTTTTGAAGATGAAGATTTATTTAAAACCTATATTACCTTTTATAACATGTTATTGCCACCCTAGGCCTAAAAACTGAATGTGCCACCCTTGGCAGTAACAGTTGCAATCTGGCACGTGCAATAACTTGTGATGGGTCTTTTACATTGCTGTGGAAAAATTTTTGTGCACTCTTCTTTGCAGAATTTATTTAATTTGGCTACGTATGAGTGTTTTTGAGCATTAACTGTCTGTTAAAGATCTTGCTATAGCATCTCAATGTAATTTAAGCCAATACTCCAAAACATTAATTTTGTTCCTTTTGCACCACTCAGAGGTGGACTTGCGTGTGTGCTTCATCATTGTTCTGCTGCATAACTCAACTGAGCATTAGGTCACAAACTGATGTGCAGACAATCTCTCTGGATTTTCTGATGATTCCATTAACTATGACAAGCTGTCCAGGTTCTGCATAAGCAAAGCAGTCCCAGAACAACACATTATCATTTCCATGTTTGGCTGTTGCTCTGGTTTCCTTTAGTGTGGAATAGTGTGTTAGCTTTAGGCCAGATGTAACGGGGCCATGTTGTTTGTCTGGCTTATTTTGTGCTGAATGAGTCATCAATTCATTCCTGAAGGCATTTTGGAAGGCTGGTAATGTCTGGGAAAGTTAACTATTGTTTCAACTCTCTGTGGTTCACTGGAGTCCCAGAGCCTTAGCAATGGCTTTGTAACCCTGTCCAAACAGAATACTTTGTTTTGCCTTTGCATTGCATTTTAGTCTCTTTGGAATGTGGTGTCATGTGTTGCGTTTTGAGAGCTTCTAGCCTGTTTCACATTGCTAGAAGTTATATTTAAATGTTTAGATTTAGCAGATATGGCAATAGCCATGTCTGGGTGTGGCTAGTGAATTGGTCATTTAATTTTGGTTTAACTGCTTGATTTAATAGCTAAAGGGGCAATTATTGTTTCGCTCAGGGCCAAGTAGGGCTGAACAGCATTTTTCCTCAAATAAGTTACATTAATGTTTAAATACAGCATTTTGTGTTTACTTGGGTACTATAGAATAGACAATAATATATAATAGACAAACATTTTTTACAGCACTGTATAAGACACAAAACTGATCCAAAATCCTTCTCTCAGCAACAGCAAGTGATTATAGTTTCACGGCTGTCATTTAGTTTTATGTGTCTATATTTGCCACTGTCTCCCTGTGTTCTGCAATACAGGTGCTGAACCAAACGGAGGACCACCGGCAGAGGGTCCTTCAGGCTGCTGCTAAAACCATGCGTGTGTGGTTCATCAAAGTAAGGAAGATGAAAGCCATTTACCACACGCTGAACCTCTGCAATATTGACGTCACTCAGAAATGTTTGATCGCGGAGGTGTGGTGCCCTGTCTCTGACCTGGATTCCATCCAATTTGCCCTGCGAAGGGGCACGGTGAGGCAGACAGTCATACCAGTCATTTTAATTGGTGTTTATCCATGACGGGTTTTATTCAGTCATACCTATTAGTGTTCAGTCTATGCTGATTTTATTTCAGTCATTCACTGTCAGGCATGGTTTATCTAAGTCAATGAATTGTATGAGTGGCAAGAACAACTTGACATAAACCACTTCTTAATACTGTGGGGCACACAATAAAGCCTACATACTTGAAACTGTAATGTAAATACTCCTAACACTAAGAAAAAGTAGAGAGATATTTTGGGACAAAGAAAATCAGAAGTGCTACCAATCACTAAGGGTGTCCTCCAAGGATCAGTTCTTGGACCAACACTTTTTATTCTTTTTATAGAAATTATTTTGGCACCTCCATTGTTAACTGCAAAATACATCTATTTGCTGATAACACTATTTTATATTGCTCAGCTGACAACATTAATACCGCAGTGGATAAACTGCAGTATTCTTTTAATACCTTACAGTCCCTTTTTCATCATAAACGTTTTAAATGCTGAGAAAACTAAATTTATGCTGTTTTCCAGATCACCTAACATTGATTTTAATACTTTAATTACAACCCTGAAGTGAGTGAATATAGGTACCTTAGCATATGGCTAGATGACGAATGCACTTTTAAACAGCAGGTTTAAACACTTGGCTTTCTGTATCAAAACAAATCATGCTTTCCGACACATACAAGAAAAAAGACTGTTGAAGCAATACTACTGTCTGTACTGGATTATGGTGATGGGATTTACAGACATGCATCTGGAGCCACATTGAAACCATTAGATTCTATATATCATTCAGCTTTAAGATGATGGTTACCCCTACAGCACACATTACTGTTTATTGTGTGAAAAGAATGGGAGGTTTTCTTTTGCTGTACCAAGACTTTTTACTGAACGGGGAAAATCTGCTTTTAGCTACAGTACACTGGAATTCACTACAGGAAGCAGTAAAGCTCAGCTGATGTGTCACTAAGTCATTTTAAGCTCTTAATTTCTAACCACCTCCTCACGACCTGCCATTGTTTTATTTGATTTTAGTTAGCGTTTTATGATTTTGATATTGATATGCTATTATTATTATTATTATTATTATTTTCTTTACTAGTTTTGGGTATTACATCTTGTTTTTACTGTTTATGGCTTTATGTTCCACTCTAATGTTTCATCTATGATTGTTGTTCTTACCAGTTTTTTATTTTGATTTTAGATTCTATATTTATATATATTTTATTTATTTATTCTTTATTTTTGTCTTATTCTAGATCTTAGTCTCTTATTTAAATATTTGTTTTCTTTTATGATTAATCTTACTTAATTTAATTGTTACTTTGTTTACATTATTTCTTTTGCATGTCTAAGTTTCCATATTAAAATTAATTTTAATTTCTTTTCAATCCCTTTTGTTATAAAAATTTAAAGCTCGGCTACATTGCCAATAAGTTTAAAAATAAAGGTTGATTGATTGATATTAAGAAATGCAGCTGGCATAGCTCTTGTTACCAAAGAGTTTTCCTGACCTTGTGTTCTTTATCATTTCTCTCATTTCCCCTTGCAGGAGAGGAGTGGATCCACTGTTCCTTCGATCTTGAACAGAATGCAAACCAAACAAACTCCGCCCACCTACAACAAAACAAATAAATTCACATCTGGCTTTCAAAATATTGTTGATGCTTATGGAATTGGAACCTACAGGGAGATTAACCCAGGTGACAACAATTTTTTGGTACTGAGACTGTTTCTTGCACAACACAGATGTGTGAAGAGGATAATAAGATTTAAAGAAAATTGATACATTCTTAAGATTGTCAATGACTGCTATCCCAAATAATCATGTCAGCTGAAATACAGTCCCTTCCACAAATACAGGCTGTCCTTTTTTGGACTCTTTAGCCCCACAGGCTTTTTATGGGGTTTATGTGTGGGGACTGTGATGGTCATGGCAAAACCTCGATTCTGTGGTCAGTAAAACACTTGTTGTGTTTTTTTGTGTTGTGTTGATTTTGCGGTTTGCTTCTGTCTGATCATTGTCCTGCTAGGAGATCTAACCATGTTCAGTTTAAGCTTTGTATTTGGGGTAGTCGGGTGTTTTAAAAAAATCTCACTTTTGATCTCTAGTTCCGGTAATAACTGACAAACTGTACACTTGAATTTGTTGGTCCTTGACAGCAGAGGCATTCTTTTGCGCATCATTGCTTTGTTTATTGGGCTTTTTCATAGTGATGAATAACTTTTTGGTGTGTGTGAGCTAATAAATCTATACCTTAGTGACACAGAACTTTTAAACAAAAATTGACTAAAATGTGAATAGGAATTTACTCACTCTATGGGTGCCAACTGAATTATTTATTTTTAAGATATGTTTTAGGTTTTTCTTTTGCAAGTTGTTTTTTCTTGTGTCATGCTTACATTAACCAGGGGTGTCAATATTTGTGGAATGTACAGTAAATCATAATTGTATACAGTGTTTCACCTTATTGTTGTGTTACTCTTATCAGGTACCATACATATTGTTTTTTTAGTAAACATATGCTTTGTTATGTGTTTCTGTGTTGTCTTCCTGTAGCACCCTACACCATCATCACCTTTCCCTTCCTGTTTGCTGTGATGTTCGGGGACATGGGCCACGGCACCCTAATGACCTGCGCCGCCCTTTATCTTGTCATCAGAGAGAGTCGCCTGCTTGCACAAAAAAGTGACAACGAGGTCTAGTTTAATTATTACTCATTTTGCCAGCTAGCTTTGATATATATATATATATATATATATATATATATATATATATATATATATATATATATATATATATATATATATATATAAGCTTATAATGCTTTAGTTTATTGATTCTCTTGGAGCTTATGCATTGGCAATCTATTTATGATATCCATTAAAATAATCTTTCTATATGCCTTACTTCAAACTGCATGATTCCTTGCAGTAGATGACCAAGGTTAATTAAGAAGCAGAGCAGAAATGAATCAGACATAATGGTCCTTAAATCTGGTTTAGTTTTGATGCAGTGCTGAATGTGCTAAAATTATTTTAACAACTCTCTCTCTCTCTCCCTCCCTCCCTCTGTCTCTCTCTATCTCCCTCTCCCCCTTCTTTCCCTCTCCACCCCTTTCTTTCTCTCCATTTTTCCACATTTTTGTCTGCATGTGTGTAGATGTTTAACATGATTTTTGCAGGCCGATATATAATCCTACTAATGGGAATATTTTCCATGTACACTGGAGTCATCTACAACGACTGCTTCTCCAAATCACTCAATATGTTTGGTTCAGGGTGGAGCGTGAAGCCCATGTTTGGCCCTAAAGGAGGCAACTGGTCGTAAGTTTGCCAGAGACCAATTGTTAGGTCATTAGATGGCACAGAAAACATAGTTCTTTCAGGCTGAGAGATATTAAAAGTCATTTATAGCTTAGCTCATCATGAGACAGTTCATGCTATATTAAATTATTGGTCAGTTATTTAGGCCTCAGTCTTCCAAGTGTTCTTCCAAATAAAGTGGTTATGTAAGGTTAGGTAAAAACTTGTAACAGACTGAGCTAAGATGATGCGTGTCAAAGTGGGTCATGGTGACAGGAGCCATTATGCTAACAATACCATGACATGGTGCGCTACATTAGGTTAACACAACCTCTTGAAGGCAGAAGTAACTTATTTATAGATTACAAAATTAATAATTATGATTTTTTACTGAATTCATTTTTAATCCACTGTTCTGTGTGTGTTTCTATGTGTAGATTTGAGACCCTTGATGGAAATGGAGTTCTCCAGCTTGACCCTGCTGTACCTGGAGTGTTTGGTGGACCATATCCTCTAGGAATTGACCCAGTAAGACGATGCATTCATGCCCTCGGATAAAAATATGAACACAAATATAACTTTTGTCACGCAAAAGCCATCCCATCAAGTGTGGTTTAGTTTTCATTAGAACAGCTCCAACATTAAAAGTTATTTTAGGTTTGTTATAAAGTCAAGAACATTTTAAAAGTATTGTTAAGGATTGTTGTACACTAATCTAATTCTTTCTGAATGTTTTTCTACTCTTAGATTTGGAACATAGCAACAAATAAGCTGACCTTCCTAAACTCATTTAAAATGAAGATGTCAGTCATTCTGGGTGTGATTCACATGCTGTTTGGAGTTACACTCTCACTCTTCAATCATCTGTAAGTTTATGTATGCATATGTAAATCACTATTTTTCAATACACAATACACTTTTTTAAATAGTTAATATTGTATTCATCTATTTTTATGTATGAGTAGTTTTAAATAATGTAAGTGCATACTTTGAAATTCGTTTGTTTTGCTTGGTTGCCATTGTTCTTTCTTTAGGTAAACTTTCTTTAGGTAAACTATTTAGGTAAACTATTTATAAAAGGGATACAAGTAAACAAAATAAAAGGAAATATGTATACTTATGTACATTTGTACAAAAGTATCCATATATCCCTTTTATTTTGTTTACTTTCAGGTGTATTCACTGCTAAAACTCTAAACACACAGCTTTTATAATCGCCCTACTGAAATACTGCCAGCAAAATGAAAGTACTCTGACAAAAAGCCTACATTCATCATTCTCTATTGCTAAGTATCAGCTAGTGGGGTATAAAGATCCCCAAAAGAAGTGGAACTGTGTTCTCTAGAACTAATTATCTAATATTTGTACTGGTTTGTATGTAGTAAAAATTGTGTGTATTGTTATGGCTAACAGGGAGCACACATTATTATTACAACGAATTATTACAATTATTATTATTACAAATCTTTACTTTACACACATTATTCGTAAATCACACTGTCAAATATTTTGACAGGTTCTAATTTATGAACTCATTTGTGTTGTTTCATAAATGCTTCTATTTTTCTGTAGTTTGTTGTGCTTATAATTTAACAATTTATTTTAATATAGGAAATTATCAAAACGATAATTTTGTTTTGATTTTGATTCAGTTAGTTATTATGAACGCATAATTAATGTGAAGATTAGTAAGATGTTTTTATTTTTCAAATAAATCACGCCACCCAATTGAAACAATAGAACAGCAAAAAAATCTTATTTTGATAAAATAGTTTATATTTGACTAGCAATGTTGAGAGCAGTCAAAAGAATATATTAGTGCAAATAGCTTTCCTTGTAAATGCCTACATTTATATTTTGTATTCTTGTGTAAACGTTCATATTTATGTCACAGTTCTAGCCTGTAGTATTACATACTAGTGTGTTGTAACAATGTGTCAAGGTTTTAGCATCTCATGCTGAGCTAAATGTAATGGGCAATAAATCTCTGTGCAAACTGAGGTCAGAGCTGAGGTCCATGGAGAATCCATTCTAAAACTGCTGATAGTCTTAGAATGCCAGCAAGATTTCCTTTGCTAACACATTACCAGGTTTACACATTGAAATTCATCTTTGTTAATATATGAAAAATAAGCCTTCCGAAAGCTGATTTAGTCCCATACTCATTATCTCTGCCCCACCAGATGTGATCAGTTGCACAGATTGCACATTTTGTAAAAATATAGTGATTTCAATGTATCATCTCTACATGATAAAACTGTATTATTTTTTACTCTATTATGTATACTATGTGTATGATGTATAATCATATACATGTAAAGTTTTTAAAGCTGCTATGACTGTCAATTGCACATGTGTATGTTCTACTCCCAGAATTTGCTACAAAGCACACAGACTGTATAGTATTTAACATAGACCAATCAGTCATAACCTTGAAACCATCTCATTGTATCTACACTCATTGTCCATTTTATCTGCTCCACTTACCATATAGGAGCATTTTATAGTTCTACACTTACAGACTGTAGTTCATCTGTTCCTCGGCATACTTTTAGTCCCCTTTTACCCTGTTCTTTATTGGTCAGGACTTTAACTTCATGAGCACATATGCAATATAACAGTACTTTCACTCACTTTCATACACTGGTGTACTTACAGTACCACGGTACCCTTGTTTTAATTTACAGCAGAAAACATGTTTATTTGTGTGAAATTTCACAGATCCTTCACACTTTATTGTAATTAAATATAATATGTTTTCAATATGAGGTGTATCCTCTGCAATATATATTCCCATACATCTTGTAACCACGTACAAAGTTCAGTCTTCTATGTTCTATTGTGAATGTGGGGCTATAAAATGTTCAAATCATTTAATTCTGGTTTTATTTATATTTAATTACATTTTAAGCATTGTCTCAACTTTTTTGGAATTAAGGTTGTGCATTTATATACTTATACTTTATTTATACTGTTCTGTTTTATGACACTTAGTATTTATATTTTGCTTGTTTAGTAACTTGTAGTCCAGAGGTAGTGCAAAGAAAGAATTTCATTGTACAGAGCAACTGCTTGTTTCATGACAATAAACTCTTGAATCTTAAATTGTTCACATGGCTAGTCCATGCCCCTGACCGTGTTCTTTTAACTGTGTGTTCTCAGGTACTTTAAGAAGCCTCTAAACATCTTCCTAGGATTCATTCCTGAGATTGTGTTTATGAGCTGCCTGTTTGGTTACCTTATTCTGCTGATTTTCTATAAGTGGACAGCTTATGATGCAGCCACTTCTAAAGATGCTCCCAGCCTCCTCATTGCCTTTATCAACATGTGTCTCTTTAACTACAGTGATCCAAGTAACAAACCACTATACAGAGGACAGGTAAAAAAAAAAAACATTCACAACTTCATGAGCACATATGCAATATAACAGTACTTTCACTCACTTTCATACACTGTTGTACTTACAGTACCACAGAACCCTTGGTTTAATTTACAGCATCATGATCTCAGCAGTGTTTTGGGTCATAATGTCTCTGTACCTTTTTTTTTCTCAGCCAAACAAATGAAATATTATTAGATTTATAGCATTTGTGATAAATATTTAATATTTCATAATGATCATTTTGACTGACAATTAAATGGGTAGGTCATTTTACCCAATAGTGACCTTAAAGCTTGGTAGCATACTATTCAAAATGCATTTGACATTATCCTGTGCACTGTATGCCCTGTGACAATGCAAGTCAGACTTGCAACACTGTGTTTAAAAAATGTTAACGAGAGAGCAATATTATTTTTCTTGTTTACCCTCATCTCTGCTTTATTTCATTAAGAAAATGGCAAACAGGCTAGTAATTTACAATGCTTTCTCTCTGTCCTCCTATAGATTGGGATTCAGTCTCTCTTAGTAGTGATTGCATTGGCCTGTGTACCGTGTATGCTGGTGGTGAAGACCATGGTTCTTCGTCGTCAATACCTCTGGAAAAAACATTTAGTATGTTTACACACTCCACTACCTCTTTCTGCCATTTTACTTTCTGTCCTAATTCTGCATGTGTTGATACTGCATCTCTGAATCTTGAACCAGAGGACTGATTTATCTTGATCAGTAATTTTGAAACAAGTCGTTAGGGCTCCCGTGATACCTGTTGGGAGCTGGATTACAGCAAATATATGTGTTGTCTAAAGGTCCCTGAGGGCTGAGAATTAAGGACCACTGAGAACTGGCAATCACAGATGTCTGATTGTAGATTTGTAGATTTAGCTATTACTTAGATATATTTCCAAAATGAATTGATTCAAAATTGCAATATTAATCTTTCTAAAGCAGTAAATTTCAAGAACATTTATCTAGTCCTCTGGGTTGCAGTTAAGAAGTCCTGCAGTATTGTAAGCTATGCTGGTATCTTTTTGTTATTGATACTTGCAGAATATCACTGGCTAATGCAAAGTAGAACACAGTATTTTCATTTTCAAGTCTTCATAAGCTGAATTTCGGTGTATCAGTGAAAGAAAAAATACTGAGCAGAGCTGTGGCAACTGCAACAAGACTACTTTTGGACTGCCTTAGACATAGATATTGCATACAGTAGATGAGATACATAAGACCCTAAATAATTGTCTCAATTTGCTCTGACTGATGTTTTATATTAATAACAAAATAACATTGGTCTGGCCCAGTGGGGCACCTACCATGTAATATGTTTTAAATCAAGTCATATTTTGTATCCTTTTCAATATTATGTCATTTTCCATCATTCTAGTATTGACAACAAGGTGTTTGCTCTATAGAAACTATAGAGCAATTGAAGCTATTCAATTGAATAAAAGCATAGTGTTTTCAGTCTGAGTGGCCGTTTAACACTATATGTAGTGGACTGGATTGTTTATCACTTTATCAATAATTCAAAGTATTTTTCATATCCTGCACACTGCAATGAGACAATACATGTGGTATGGTCTTAATATACAGTATGCAATCACAAAACAACTAGTAGTACAAGTTGTACAAGTACAAGCATGATAGGTTCTGTCATACTTGTCTGTAATAGTTTGTATAGATTGTAGAATTTTAAAATATAATATTTATGTTTTGAGTATGACACCTTTGTTTGTGCTTGTGGTTTAATGCAAGGCAAAGCAGCTGTGAAAATCAATTTTAAAGAAAGGTTACATGCTTTTAGACTAGCAGAACTACTTTGAGTGCACAGAGAAATCTCCAACTCAATCTATTGTATTGTTCTATTATAATCATACAATAGCTGTTTCTGCTGGCATCCATGCAAATGTCTTTTTTTAATGAAAATGAACAAGGACATCAACTAAACAATGATTGGTCATGTAAAATAAACATAAAATAGACAATGTGAACTTTATTTGAGGTGTGTGTTTGGTAGGTGCCCCAGGAAGCCATACTGTACACACAGGCACACATGCTCAAATACACACCAGAAGAGCCTGTGGTGTGCTGTGAGCTATTCAGACTTTGTTGGGTTTTGTATTTAGTCCCAGATGAGGGAGGCAAGCCCTGCTGAGAAACTAGAAACTTTAGAGCAGGCAGGCACCAGCTCACCCACCGGACTCACCCAACAGGGCACGCAGAAGTTTGGGGGTGTCCGGGTTGGAAACGGTCCCACTGAGGATGAGGCAGAGATCATCGAGCACGACCAGCTATCCCAGCATTCCGAGGATGGAGATGAGGTGGGTGTATCTAGAAGCTGTGAGTCAATTTTCAACCAGTACATTTGTCTTAAGCCAACTGGTGACAACACACACAAAACACTATTATGTTTGTTGCAATATAAATATGTAATATGTTTGTGAGCGCAAACAAATGTACAAAAAAATTGCAGTCAGTGAAGCAAAATTATTATGATTAGGTGTTTATGTAACCACTTTACAAGATACTGATAAAACACAAAATTCTTGTTATTATTACTAATTTCTTTTTAGTCAAATGTTACAGTGTTTTATTAGCAAAACAAACTGCCCAGTTTAGTGTGTGTAAACCATTTTCTCAGGTGGCCTAGGACCTAGCACTGTGCTGCATGCACACTTCTGTTTAGATTTCATTTAGTCTGTGTTTTATTTCATACAAAATTAGTTATTTAAAAAAGTGGCCATATTGCACTTTGTCATGTGGTTTCTCATGCAGACATTTCAAAGCATTCTGCTATATTCATTTGTCATCATTTACATATCAGAACCAGATTAGAGTTTCCTTTGATAATGGTAGTCTGATGTCTCATGCAATTGCAACACACTCTCCTGCGTAGAATTAGTAACGACAAATTAACTGCCTGCCAGGATGTGTAACTTAGAGATATCACCCCAAACCCCCTGTTTAACATTTTGTTTGTTTAGCCTTCTTCGAAGCAGACTTAATTATGAGACAGATACAAATATAAAAATCTTATGGCACTGCAACTAGTGAGAAAGGTATAAAAGAGATTAGTAGAGAAGGAGAGTAGAAGATTATAATTATTTTTTTACTTTCACAGTCATTTAAGAAACTTAAACAGTCTGTTAGCTTCTCCCTAGCACACAGTACATACAATGCATCAGCAGCTCCATGCATTCCAGTGACTGCAAAATGAAAAATATTTTTATCATCAGCTCAGAATGCAGCAGCTGCTTTTCCTGTAGTCCTGAATAATCCATATCAACTTAAAATTCAATTGAGAAGCTAGGAAAGAGAAATGCTAAATGTTTGTGGGTTAGATAGAGTACATGCATTTAACCTGTAACTGTATTACTTATGTTTAATATCTATTTATATTATTATACCTCATGCAGAAAGTAGGAATTTGATTCAATTTTATGTCTTACAGTAATGTTTGTATGTTCTCCATAGTGGTTTGAAGTGTGGTTTCTGAACCACATGACTAACTCCCATTTCTGCTTCTGTTCAAGCACTCAGAGGAAGAGCCGGTAAGACAGACGTATATGGTTGTGCGTGTAGCGAGTGTATAAGAGTGAATGTGTGTATAAGAAAATATGTACAGTTATTACATTAACCCTGAAAAGGTTTCGTTGAATTTTTAGCAAAAGGAACAAACTTGATATGATGGTTTTCTGCTGTATTAGTTCACAATTTGTAGTTATATGTGTAGTAAATTTTAACATGTTGGAAAAATTTAAACCGAATATAAAATGTGAAGTAATCATTCACAGGCCACAATCAATCACTATCTGCAGAAATCATTAGAATGTGTAAAAGTCCTTGTAGATGTGTGTGTATTTTCACTTAGAAAATCAACAAATTGTAATTTGACATATGGGCCATGTTGAAGACCAGAATTTTATTTTTATTTACTTGTGTTTACTTAAGTGAAACATACTATTAACTTTCTAGTTATTTAAGAACCAAATTAACTAGGGAAAAGGGAAAAACAGATGAGACATGGTGTGAGCCGCATGTGTACCAACAAGCTTAGAGTTAGACCATAGAATAAGCTCAGCAATACTCACAGTTTGCAGAGCCTCCCAATAGCTCATGCCTCTGATATAGAACAATGAGTGCATTAGCTCACTGTTTTTCCATGAGTCTGAAGGAGTCACAGAGGACTCTGAACAAAGGATCAGGTGGGAAAAGGGAAGCAGATCTTTGCCAAGCTAAATGTTAAAATACTAACATGAAGAGAAGCATTCCTGGTTCGTTTCCTATATGATAACAGAAAAAGCGCACATTGAACTATTTGCTTATGACATACATATCAACATGTACCACGATCAAGGTGACTAAATAGAAGATAAAGTTTTTCAAGTTATTTGCTAGTAGATAGACTTTATTGTTTGAGAGCTTGTTCAATGGGCCAGATTAAGGTCAGAAAATAGAGTCACAGCCACAAGCCCATTGTTTTCAACAGAAGTGACTCAGTGTAGCTTACTGAATGAGAGGATATTATGATGGAAAATAATAATTAGTGGTCCAGCTTGCCTACTCCTGCCTAATAAAAAGTACTTTGTCCTTATTTTTTTTTAGATGTTCTTGTAATTCTATTGGAGTGAAAGCAATGTTTGCTAACATAGACAGTGCTGTTCAATTGACAAAAAGGTCTTATAATTGTTTATAATTGTTACTCATCCCACTTGTCATACATCAAAGTCAACAAATTAAATAAAAAATAAAGCAATGCCTGTCAGATTGGCTATGAAACTATAGTGGGTGGTCGACTTAGAAGTATCATCCATTTTATACGCAGTCTATCAGGGGTGTTAATGAAAAATACGGTACTTGGTTGAATATTTTTTTATAATCAATAATAAAGCCAGTTTCTGTTACTGCTCTTTTAGAGTTGTTTGCCTTTAGTTTTGTCTTTATTATTTGATGCTCAATAGCTTAATTCAGGTCAACTAACCTAAAACATTTTAGAGACCAATTCTATATGCTGAATCAAGTGACATGCACTGAGTTTTAAGGAAGTTGAGTGGATCTGAGTAATAAAGATCAATCTGAATGCTCCAGAATTTCTTATTTTGCTGAAGCAGCTCACAACAAGGATCAATTGTAGAGTTCTGCTGGCCCATTTCCATGCCATGGCATTTCAGAGACAATTCCTCTTTCTGTTACTCTTGGACAGATTATTCTTTGTCTAATATGTTCATAAAACCTTGTCCCAGAATCATATAGCTTTTTTACATACTTTAGAAAACCTGGCTTTCCTGTTCATGGGATTTTCCACTGATTTGCATAATGTGCTCAATCTTTATTTTGTTATTTTGTCTCTGTACTTGCATCCTGTTTCTACATCTCAGGTAGTGTTCTGATGTTTTGTGTTTTTTCTTTGTGATTTAAAATTCCATGTGGTGATTTAGAATTGTGGTTTCATGAGATCTGTCAGGGTGCTTTTGATTACTAAACTAATCACTGCATTTCTCATCCTAACAATGTACCACAGCCAATGATTTTACTTTGCCTCTGATAGACTTATTTAGATTTTTCATTGTCATGATAGCCTGCTTTTATACTTATGTGGTTACACTGTGGAGAGACAACAACTTGTGCAGAAACTAACAATGCAGAGAAACACAGCTAGCCAGAAAACAACTGAGCCTCTATCTGAAATACCAGGACTGTGTCAAGAATACACAGTGATTTTTTTTTTTTATTTTATTATTTTTTTTTAGTGATTTTCACAGATGTTAGCATCCTCAGATTATTTTGGAATTGTATTTTAAATTCAGCATGCAGGGGAACAGAGCCAGTAAATGTCATTTGACTGTCTTTCTTTGTCTCATTTATTACTCTGTCCTCCTCATATATCTCATATATCCTATTTTACCCTAAATGTTCAACTCATTACCCTGTCTAATACCATTCTCCTTTCTGTACAGTTTGACTTTGGAGATGTAGCAGTCCACCAGGCTATCCACACCATAGAGTATTGCCTTGGCTGCATCTCCAACACTGCTTCCTATTTACGTCTCTGGGCTCTCAGTCTGGCTCATGCACGTGAGTACCCACAAACATGCATGCTTATGCATTTTTATTAAGCTCATATGTAAGCATGCATAAAGATCTCTCTACTCTGTGCTAAACAAAAATAATTTTACATTTCTCGCTCTATCTCTCTCTCAGAGCTATCTGAGGTATTGTGGGGAATGGTGATGCACCTAGGCCTGGCTTCCCGTAGTGGTGGTGGATTCTTTGGATTATCTATTATTTTCCCAGCCTTTGCCACGCTGACAGTGTGTATTTTGCTCGTTATGGAGGGGCTGTCTGCATTCCTGCATGCTCTGCGATTGCACTGGCAAGTCTTACACACATACACTTTTCATGGAATCTGTAGTGTGTTTTAGGGGTGTGGGAGCAGGAAAGCTGGTAAATTAATTAATCTGCTGGTTAAAGCAGAATTAACATAAAGATGCGGCATAGTGTCCTTATTTTATTGATTTAACAAATGTAGTACAAAAGCAAAATGCATTATAATCTTACATTCATTGTTTCTCAGTGTTCATTGGCTTTGACCTGCTTAAATCTGAGTATCTTTTCTGGGCAGTCCTGCTGTGACAGTAGCTAAAAAAATATTTTTAAAAAGTATAGTGAAGCGTCTGAAATAGAAACCATCACAGTGTCAGTATTTTCCATGACCCACGTTACAGTGGATTTGTACACTATATGAAAAAATATTGAAACACCTACCTGTTTTATAAAGTCTGTTTTAAATTCACAGGCATTTAATATGGACTTTTTACCCATATATCTGGAAGAGCATTTGTGCAGTCAAAAACTGATGTTGGACTAAAGTGTCAAAAACAAGTCTTTGGAGGACATTATAAAACATAATTTCCAAAAGAAAGTTTTCCACCTAAAACCTTCCCATCGGAAAGCTATATCATGTAATAAAACTCTTTTTTTTAACATGGCTTTGGAAAATATGTAAGTCATAATGAGATCCATAACTAATAGGTACCCAACATTTTGCAGTTTGTTTTATTAAACGTAATAAATAGAAAAGGTTGTTTAAAAAAGTTGTTATGGAATCTGTATGTGTTTTGTTACATAGACTTGGTGTAACTATTTGTCATCTGTCAACTATCCAGGGTGGAGTTCCAGAACAAGTTCTACACAGGCCAGGGCTTCAAGTTTGTGCCCTTTTCCTTTGACAGTATCCTGGAGGGCCGCTTTGACGAGTAAAACTGTCTTCCACTTCTCCCAGCGCACAGTGATACTTCTCAGTATTCTCCCCTTTGCATGGAGCACACATATATCCTCATTTCTTGTGTCAGTGAAGTTGCTTTAACATCTGACCTGCAAAATGCTGTCCTGGAAGGTAATTTTAATTAGATTGAGTGCTTTATATGTTATTGTATTTTGTGCTGCACATCACTGTTATCATGTGGCTTATATAAGATGATGTTGTTCCGATTAATTGTGATCACAAAATTAGTCAATGTATTAATGACCGTTGAAAACAATTGTTGGGTTAAAAAAGTAAGGTTTAAACTTTATCTGGAATCATAAAGACCTCTATTGATGGTATTCGCAAACTGTTCCTCGTAATGGAAACCCTAGATTGGTAAAAGAACTGCAACAATAACAAAGCGAGGGGATCCCCTTTCTTCATGTGGAAAATGCTCATCACATTTCTTTAGTGGCCTCTCATTTTGTTATTGGAACACCACCATTTGATGAAAGGAAGCAGAGGCAGATGTTTCCTCTAAATGCTGTGAGCTGATAAAGCTGAGGATTCTTTAAATTTCAAACAATTTTTTTCTGGTCTGTGTTTATACTTTATGGTATCATGTTAGAGGTAACCTTCATTGTTTTATTAGCCTGATAGCAGCTATTCTAAACAACAATGTCATATCTCTAGAGTATGAAAGATGACAGTGGAAAAGAATCATATATACTTACGTATTAGTTCATAAAATGTGTGTGCACTTTGCACATATCTGTACAATGTTGTTTATGCTGCGTGGTTTGTGGTTGTTTTAACAGAAATACTATACACTTCCTTTGTGACCAAAAACAACTAATAGGAGATTTTGTTCCCCATGTTCTCTGTGGAAATGTATTGAATATAAATGTGCTGTTGATCTATGAGGGTATGTACATACCCAAGAGAGACCACTTGCGAAATACCTGTTGTATTCAGTTGGCCCCTTAGTTGGCTAGCTGATAAAACACTCAACATAGCTTCAGTAGTAACAACACATTTGGTTTAAGTTATTCTTCTGGAAGTGCTCCCTTCTAGTTTGGTAATGCACTCTTTTGCTCATTACCTCTTCTTCTGTCTTTGGTTTAAGAAATAAGAAACAATTCACTATTTCCATCAACACCTTGGGATAATGGGCAAGTTTTCAGATTTTAAAAATATGCTGCGGCACAGTCAGCAAGAGTTTAGTCAAGGACCAGCTGGGCCAGTTTGCCAAAGTGCAGCCCAGTGCTGAAACTCTGGTTAGTTGAGAATATCAAAGGGTTGTCGATTGTGGAAACACTGACTTTCAAACAAACACTTTCCCAGAACAGCAAAACAAGTACACTTTTCAGTACATAAACAAAAGTGCACAAAAAGGAAATGAGTAGTGTTCTTTTAAAGCACAAACATACATGCACTCTTTGCTGCCTGGCAGCAGAGGGGCAATGTTCTCATAGAGTAAACGCTGTTTAGATTCCTGTGTGGGTCTGTGCTCGTCTCCAATCTGATTAACTAAATTCTTAAAAATTTGACTCTAGCGCCTAAGGGGGAATTTTAAAAATCTTTTTTTTTTGAGTACACCAGTGTTTATAATTCTTATCCTGATACAGCTTGTACTAAAATGCCATTCTAAATAAATAATAAATTTGTAGGGCTATATATTGTAGTTAAAAAATAATTCATTACCAGTCCCTATATAACGGTACACTTTCACAAAATACAATGGAAAACTTAAAAACTTAAATTGCATTGACTAAACCCTGATTATGGTCACTAATTTTGTGTATATATAACATAAAGCTTTATTGTTATAAACATGCATTCTAGAAAGAAGCTTCATTACAAGTGTTGAGTTTGTATAATGTTATGATTGTGATCAATATATTAATGTTATACAAACTCAACACCTATAAAGAAGCTTCCATCTAGTATGCATGTTAACAACAACCAAGACCCACATTTTCTGTTTGGACAAAGGCTTAAATGGCACAGGCAACAAGACCTGCTATTACCAGAGAAAAGTCTTAAACCCATTGAAACATTCACCAACATTATATTTTTGTTTTGTTTTGTTTTATTAGTAATTTAGTCTGAGACATTTTCCCTGTTAAATAAAGGCATTGATCAGGTATATTTAACTCCAGTCCTGAAGGGACTGAAGCACACTTTGGTAATTTCCTACTCAAACATATATGGCTCGCCTGTTAAAAAAGGTCCTCCAAGCCTGAAAGCCTGTTAGAAATTCATAGGATTCCCCCTAATGGTCAAAGGTCAGTTATACATGTCGTTCCTCTACAGATTGTCAGGTATGCTTGGTGTGTTTAAGCAGTGAAATTATCAACCTTTGCTGGACATTGGCCCCTAAATAAACACTCTTGGCACAACCCTGTTTTCAAAAAAGTTGGGACATTGTGCAAAACAGAATGCAATGACATACAAATTGTTTAAACCCTACATTTAACTGAAAATATTATAAATACAACAAATCACATGCTAACGTTAATGTTATTGGTGTATAAAAAAAGTATATGGCCATTTTTAGTGTAAGGCCAGCAACTTGTTTCAAAAAGTTAGGACAAGAAGCATGTTTACCACTGTGTTACATCACCTCTTCTTTTAACAACTCTCTGGCATGTTTGGAAACTGCTGTAGTTTTGAAAATAAAATGTCCCATTCTTGCTTGATATTGTATTGCAACTGCTAAACAAATTTTGTTCCGTTTTTGTACTGGCTTTTGAATTGTGAAAGCCATAGGGTCCCTCCCCTTTTTAACCCAGAGGATGGTTTCTATGATTTTCTACTTTGCCTTAATCTTTCCACTTTGACTTAATCCATATTAAATTTGCTAGGACCCAAAAAAGCGGTAGTGTTTCTGGATCTTTGGGTATATATGGCTTCTTCTTTGCATAATAGAGTTTTAACTTTTAATTTGAATTTGTGGATGCAGCGATGAACTGTGTTGGCAGACAATTGTTTCAGAAAGTGTTCCTGAGTTTATATATGCCATACACTATAGGGAAATAGAGAACAAGAGCAGAGATGAGGACCACAAAATCACGATGTAAAGTCACTTGCACAGATGATAAAACTGTGCAGTGTAACATATATGCATATTGTGATGTTGAACATGATAAGAAAAACACAGAAGTTAGACATGATACAACATAACTGTAAACATAGCATGGATTATAGCTGTTGCTTTTTAGGAAACAGCTAAAATATATTGTGAATATTTTTTGCTTTCTTAACAAAGAAATGTGCAATACCTTGTCTCTGCAAGAAATGCAAAATTAAGTCACTATCACTGCCCAAAATATGGTAAACTGATTGCCAGGCAAAACAACTGCAAAGTCCACCTGAAAGACATGGTGTAAGGGCCCAGACAGGCTTAGTTGCCTGCTAGGCTATTTCAAGCCACCAGAGGGAGACTTGGAGCCACCGCACCTTAATTAGGAGCAATTATCAGCAGCGTCTGTTCCTCTCCTACTTGGCTTTCCCTTTGCAAAGTGTATCGTAAGTCTGACCGGTATTTGGTAAATTCTAATCAATTCAATTCAATTTCATTTTATTTGTATAGAAGTTTGAAAACAGACAGTTACAACATATATATCCCCCAGTGAGCAAACCAGAGGCGACAGTGGCAAAGAAAAACTCCAAGCTCCGAGGTCAGTGGTTCGATTCCCAGGCTGATCAGTTCTTAGTTTGCATGCATTTATTTTCCCTCTGAGTCCATCTCTCCCCTGGTCCTCAACAACGCCTTGTTGGTGTCTGTCATTTTTGGTTTGTGTTTAGATTTTGGTTTGTGTGTTTTACCCTGTACTTGGGTCCACTCATAAACAACTCAGTTGGTAGCTTACTCAATTCACTCAATTTTATTAAAAATCAACTACATGACAAATATACTGAATCTGGTCCATAGTGGACAAAGGCCTTATCCTGCTCAAAAAAGAAAAGGAATGCAGAGACATGCACAAACTAACAACAAAGATAGGACCTTGCACAGTGTTCCCTTTCCTTTAAGGAGCATGCTTATTTAGGTTTATGCTTATGTTTACTTTTTTACTGGTAAAAGAGTGCCTGACTTGAATGCCATTTGACAGGTTCATGGGAAAATTGTCCTGCGGGTATAGTTGCGGGTAAGTTCACTGCTGCACTCATATATCAGGCCATGCAATGGCTTATTGGTCTAATAAAGAGCTTCTGGTTGAAGAATCGGGCTCTAGTGAAAGTAACAGTAAGGTTACTGATTTTTTTTTGGATAGTCAGTCTTCCTTACTGAAAAACTCCCTCAGATCAAGAGGAAGAAACTTAAAGAGGAACCAGACTCTAAAAGGGGAACCCATTCTCCTCTGGTTGACTCTGGATAGCAAAACAAGCACAAAAGCATAAAACAAAGGTAAGATTTAGAACTATATGCATTTTTAAATTTAGAGAGAAAGAGAGAACTCTGTCAAGAGTCCCATCAGAGTAGCAAGGAGAAACAGCTTAGGCAGAAGAAGAAATCACTAAGTTTGTGAAAGCAGGAGAAACCGTCTAAGATTAAATAACTGAGCATGATCTTCTTTGGGGCCTGCGCAATGCAGGTGAAGGGCTCCCTGGGATGTCAGCACCCCAACTCTCCACTGACAACAAACTTACCAAAAACTTGACTAAACAAGAATGTTTTTGCCCTAGACTTGAAGATTGTGGCTGTGTCTAAGTCCAAACACTTACTGGAATGCTCTGTATGAAAAGGCTGTACCTTCTGTTGTACCTTTATTTATTTTAGGTGTGCTAGCATCTTGTGGTCTAAGTGGACATGTCATTTTATACTATGTGATTCCTTCATATACAAGTAGTTAGTAATTTATAACTGTAACTGTGTGATTAGTATGACAGACTATTTATTCCCTGAATAAACTTGACCATAGCATGAATTATGCACTAAGCATCATTTTTTGTAGGCAGTCCATTAAATTACATTACACATAAACAAATGCATTTCATGATTTTTCAAAATGATTAAGCATTTTTTTCTAGAATGTTTTATGGAAAAATTGTTAATCATTGCAAAATATTATTACATTTTATTAATGAATGACATTAAAATTAAATGAAAACAAATGCTGGTCAGGAAATATTGTGGCAATTATGAAAGCAAGTCTAATAGTTACAGTATCTGGTGATACCTCTGTTTTGAGAAAGGTCTGGTACCTAAATAAAATTTCTAAAATAAGATTTATTTTCATCAGTGAGTAAAGGGTGGCAGACAAAACTGCACATAGCAAAAGATTGTGTTATGTATGCGCTTTGAGCATTTTGTTCATACAGAAATAAGCAGCTCCATTAGAGCTCCTACAGAGTGCATCCTGTAGAATACGGTCAGCGGCTGACTCAGATTGACAAGCACAAACCACACAGAGAACCCAAAGAACTGCTTCCCCAATCCACTCTCAAGCTCTGCGTGGGCACCGAATGCTGGGATCACCCACAGCTGCTCAACAAGAAAAAACACACAGACACATAGCACTGTTGTAGAATCAAATACACAATACTGAAGACACACATTTCTTAGAACAGTGGTCTCTCAGATTCTTTTCATGCAGAAATGAAATGTTTTATGTATCTTTTTGCATATATAAAGTTCTGCAAAGTTATAAAGTAAAGTACAGTTCTGCCAAAAAGAGAACAATTTTTTTTCATTTGCTTAAAACACTTTGTTGGAATTCCAGCCCTTTTCCCAGTTACTAGGTGATGCCATCTTGTAGCAGGCCTAAAAACACAGTAGCTCTGTGTAGTGACTGAATACAGATGTGCAGTATGAAAAAATATTTTGTTTTGGAAAAATTCAAGCTATAAATCTAATCCAGTACACCCCAAAAATAAACTTATAAACAATTTTTAGAAGTTTAAAATTTAAAATGTAATTGTTTGTGTGAAGGATGTAAAAATAATTAAGACATAGGGCCATTCTCAAAGGATTTTTATCTAAAGCCCAAGTGAAAAGTACCTGGGTTGAAGAACCACATCAACTCAGCTACAAAGTGTCAGACCACAAAAAGTTACTTGGGGTCGCTGAATGCTGAGACACAATGCGTAAAAGTATACAATGCTTTGCTGAGTCAATAACTGTTCTCCTTGAGCATTAATGTTAGCACAAAACCATGCACAAGGAGCTTCATGGCATGTGTTATTATGGCCAAGCGAATGCATGAACACCATGCAATGGCAAACAGTGGAAATGTGCCCTTTAGAATGAACTAATAGGAGATTGCGAGCCAGTCCTCTTGTCCAGCACAGTGTCTGGCTGGACAAATGGATGAATGGGCACAAATTCCAATGGACACATTCCAACATCTTTTAGAAAGCCTCCCCAGAAAAAAAAGCATTAAAAAAAGTTATAGTTGCAAAGGGGGAACAAACTTATTATAATAATGCTTATGGATTTAGAATATGATGTTATAAAAGTTTCTATAAGTGTAATATGTAGGTGTCCTAATACTTTTGCCCATATAGTGTATATAAGGCAGTTAATGAGTCCAGGATCATTTGTAGTTATGCTAGTGGGCAGAGCCAGGATCCAAGTAGAGTCTCCCCAGAGCGGGGAGGTGATTTTAATATACTAATGCTTATAATTAACTGAATTAAATGTACTGTAGCCATACTTTTCAGAGATGTAGAACAGGAGCAGAATGAGAAGCCAAAAATTTAAGAGGAAGTGTTCTAACAGCTTATTCTACAAACTACGTAACACACACACTCACCGTTATGTTAGACAGGACTAGGAAAGCACAGATCTCCTGAATCACTTTTCTGTTCCAGTAATTAGCTTCCTCTGCTGCACCCACATCTTTCCTTGTCTGGATTATAACAGAGGATGTTTAATTTTTGACCTAAGCAACACTGTAAGAGGAATTATAAGGGGAAATGTGAGTAAATTAAACCAAATGCTCCCTGTGAAATTGTGAAACTGACCTTTGATACAGTACTGTTGTCCTTTTTGTTGGTCTGCGGGCTGGACTGTTTAATTAGATCTGTTTGTGCATGCACATATTTGTGAGAGTCACCATGGTTGTTAGTGTGGAGATACAGTCCTTTGATGATGAAGACATTCTGTAGTACCAGTTCCACCACACTGAGCAGTGAATAGGCAAGGTCCAGGTTTTCCACAATGTGACTGGGCCACAATGCCAGAGCAGCCATGAGGGAGAGATAAGAGAGGGACAGCTGTCCTACTGCAGTTCCCAAGAGCAGTGCCACATCCAGCCTCTGTGTTGGGTTTTTACTTTTTCCCTGCAGTTCTACACTACATCCTTGGTTCTGCGTCTGCTGGTGTCTACCCCATTTCAATACTTTCTTCTTCAGCAACATTGTGCCTACCAGTGAGCACAGAGCCATGATGGGCATCAGGCCCAGGTGGAAGCAGTAGAACAGTATGAGGGCTGTGAGGTGTTTTGCCTTCTGGTCCATCCACACATGATAGAGCAAAAACACAGTCACCCCAGTCACCAGCACCAGTAATCCCAAAAGCGGCCCAAGTAGAACTCCCACACGGAAGAGTGAACTGAGTGAGTCCTTCTGGGCATGCTCATTGTGGATACTGGTCACATGTCGTCCCACATTTTTCCAGATGACATAGAGCATGCAGCCAGCCAGCAAACTGAACTCCATATTGAACGGGTACAGAATCTCATAGCCCTTTCGCAAGTTTACACAAACTGCACTGGCGCTGCACTGGCAAAATGTGTAATTTTCCTGACCTATAATTAACAAGTACATTATGAGAGTATATGCTTTGGGTGCACCTCATGCTTGTCACCTTTGCATGGATGCTAAATAACATGTATAATATATTTATAAAACACTGTTTAAATCCATTTGTTCTGGGTGCATCTGGGGATTATTTAGTGGGACAGGGCCCTACTAACCATTTGTTATGCCTACTTTTTGGACATATCTCTACAGCAGCAGATGGCAAAAACATAATTACATAATTAACATTAACATAATTAAACCAAATTTGTGTTAGCCTACATTTATTAACATAACAGGGTTTGAATACATCATTCTGTATTGGCTGCATTATTGGGATGTGCTGTATGTTGTTGGAAAATTTCATTGTGTTCCTATTTTTACTAGAATTACTAAAAGAATAGACACTTTTGTGAATTACTATAAACTCTTGAATAATATGTCGCTGTTAATTTTTGTCTGTTGTTTTTTGGTGAGTTCTGGCACCAGGTGTGCTTATGTCAGTCCAGGTTGATTTTTCTGAAACACTAGAACACTATGTCTACCCAGAACAAAAGGAAACTTTATAATCATAGTAAATAATATACATTATGCAACATATGTATATTATGTACATAATACACATTAACAAGATGATAACTTGCTAAAAAAGATTGCTGTTACATTGCTGTAAGACTGGTGTCTCTTATAGCAATAAAAACACAATCTCTACTTCAGAACAGTCAAAAAATAATATTAGATATTAGATTCATGGCAAAGCGGCTATATACAACCCACTTCAAAATCAGTCTCAAACAAACTGCATGGGTTTACCAGCTTTTGCTTCTTGTGGTGTCAAAAAGGAGAAACTGCTATTGATTGCCTCCTTGTCCTGTTGTTCCAATTCAATCTCTGTGTGGACAGAATCATCTGTCACTGCACAGAACCACAGCAGTACATCTGCACACAGAGTAATCGTCAAGCCAAACCTGAAACACACACACACACACACACACACACACAAACAAAATAAAACCTACTATACTCGACTATAAAATCCACTATATTGATTTTTTTACCCAAGGAAAAGCCAATATAGGTACCTAGTAAGGACTTTGTGTTTATGGATACAGTCTTTGGAGTGAGCCCACAACAAATATGTCTGAAAAGAGAAGGGCAGGAAAAGGAAAAGAAGGAGGAAATAACTGTAGTCCAAACTGAACATGTCATCTATTCGCTTCTTTTTTATCACAGTACCTTATATCCACACTTGCTGTCTATTTACCAGCTCCACCATATAAGAGCACTTGTATTTTTTTTGTATAATTGTATTTTTACAATTACATGCTTTAGACTTTAATCTGTTTCTTTGCATACTTTGTAATTCCTTTTACCAGGACTACTACAGATCATATATTATTTAGGAGGTGGCTCATTCTCAGCACTGCAGTGACACTTCTGTGGTGGTGGAGTGTTAATGTGTGCTGTGCTGGTGTGAGTGGATACGACACAGCAGTGCTATTGTCTATATATTTTTAGTTGGAGGTTTTGCTCAGTCAAGCAGTGACTGAGGCGTCACTTGCTATTATTAAACATTCTGTATCAAGAACCATTCTGTATCAGGGAATTCTTGACCTGACAGTGAAACATAATCTGGTAATCCAGCAAGACAATTTAAAAAAAAAGAAAACGCTTTTTCCAGCACTGTATTTTGGCTGGTACATTATAATATCATAAAAAACATATTTTTTATCATTACTATATTAAGTTGTGATGAGGTTATAAATTACATTATTTGGGATTGTTATCATTTTCTGATCAGTTATGATTACCTGCAGGGTGAAAAAGGGAACCTGCATGAAGGGCATGAGGATTTTTACAAATGGCTGGCACTCACTCAACAGAATATAGTAACCCATCCGGCAAAAACACAGCAGCAGACTGCATCCTGCAAAAAGCATCAGCACCACTAGCACAGGGAAACACAACCACACACAAAAAAATAATAATGTTAAAAATAAAAGAGACTCAATAACAGAAATATTAAAATCAGAACAAAATAAAACTGTTACTACATATCCTACGTTTGTAGGATAGTTTTTTTAATAACCTGAAAAGTGTGCAGTTTTCACATTTTCCGTTTAACATGAGAATCTACATATCAACATAACTTCACCACTGTTTATTGGAGTGTAAAATTGAATATAAAAAGGATAAACATTATATATATATATATATATGTATACCTTCATCAAATCTGCCAATTAAGCCCTCACAGTCTTTATTCTTTCCCTGTCCTCACCTGTGCTTAGTAATCCATTATTTTTTCATTATTCTCAGATTTACAAAAACTTAAGGAAATAATTATGGGACATAAAATTGCTTTATGACCAACACTATGAACTATGAATGATAAACTTTTTACTAATATTAACTTACTGTAAGCTACAATATGTGACAAATACTGGTATTATTGTTTACAAAAACGGAAGAGAAGTATGAAACAAAGAATTTAAAGAGGTAAAAAATGAAAGATGTTTGACTTCTCAGCTGGTTAGGTAATGTTAGTGTTAGCCTTTTCATTACTTCATGTAAACACAAACTAGCTTGCTAATCAGCAAGTACAAACACAGTGACCAAATAAACTGACTATAATTTGCCACAAACTAATTACACACAAAATTAACAAATGCTGTTAATTATAGATTTTGTCCCATGTTTATTTTATTGAGATTTTAGCAAAAATACTGCCACAACTGTAGTGGTTGCTGACTGCCCTAAACAAGCATCTAAAGACACTTAACAATTTTTAGATAATGACTAACATAATTTTTCAACCACAGTAACAGAAACTGTTATGGAAAGGCACAAAGAGCTGACTAATATTTACCCAAGATAGTAGCACTTCCTGCATCATGGTCAGTGTGAGGTGGAGGGCCAGGCAGCTTGCGAGCCCATAATAGATACCACAGCATCCACAGCATGCTGATCCCCATCAAAACCAGCAGGAACAGCTCAGGCTCCTGATTCTGGAGTACTGTAGGGTTAAGTGCATCTCCAACCACAAATGCAGCACCAAGCAAGACTACATTCAGTCCCAACAGTCCAGAGATAAGCCTGTGTCCAGTGGGGGCCCACTGTTGTCTATGGTCTGTTACCTCATTACTGTCTACAACAAATTCAGTGACATCCATCTTCTCCAGCCAGTCAGATCCTGTTTGAATGCTTCCCTAAAACTACTTTTAGTATATGCAGAATGCAGTTCAGTGTTACATTAAACTTTTTAAACTTATAATTTTAGATGTACACACCATGACAGCTAACAACAACCTGATTGGTCCAGTCTTCAATGGTTGCAGTGCAGTTAAACTACAACTGCTTTGTAAAAGTGGGCATGTACAGTTCAAGGTGCATATCAAGACAGATACTATTGTAAAATAGATACAACTAATAACTATCAAGGAACAAAGTCCAGTGGGTGGAATGAGTAATAAATGGGGATAATTTAGTAAAACAGATTAGATTGTGAAGTAATGTCAGTGCCTGGTGGGCGCTGCTGTTAAAATTCCTTATTCTTTTTAACTGTAGTTTCTAAAACTTGCAGAAGAATGATTATGAAATTGTGATGCATTCAGAACTTAAAATGCTCACATATCCTATATGGACCACTCTATAAATTCATAGTGTGGCCCCAGCTAAAAAATATGTACATCATTATGTAAAACATTTAAGTATTCAGGTCTTAATTTTTACAAGAATAATGTTATGATCTATAGCATTATCTGTAAAAGTATGATGAACTAAATGTATATTCCATTGGAAGCTGCTGTTAGATATTTTAGACACCATCTCTTCTGTCCTTCTATAGTCTGACAGCTGGAAACATAGTGTCACAATATCAGATTATATTTAAAAGATTCAGTCCTGGTTCATCTGGTCAAATCATAGCAGAATGAACTAAACATAACAGAGTTATTGTCTGCCAAATCTGCCTCCTGAAACATGCCAAGATCACTTTTCGCAATTCATCCTTCACCCTGAGAAACCACAGCAGAGTGTAGTGCAAGACTGAATCTTGCAACTAAAGATTTGTAGCAAGTGCGTTTACGTTTAGCATTTCTGTCATTGTAGTATTCTCTACTTCAAATATGAACATAGCATTGTCTGTTTATCACAAAGCAAAGCCTCTCTCTCTGTCCCTCTCACTTTCTGACCACCTGACTTTATGTGATTGTAAACTGTTTACTGTCTGTCCATGCTGTTCAAAAAAAACTATGCTGGTTTATGCAGGTCTAGCTGTTTAACTGTCCAGCTGTCAAAAAAGTGAAAAAATGTGATTACACTTTAAGTTTATTTATTTGTATAGCGCTTTTTACATGTATGACAACAGACAGTCACAACATGTATTCCCCAGTGAGCAAGCCAGAGGCAACAGTAGCAAGAAAAAACTCCTTCAGACTAGAGGAAGAAACCTTCGGAGGAACCAAGACTCTCAAGGGAAGACCCATCCTCCTCTGGTCAAACAGTATTTACAAGTTAATAAGCTAAATACCAAAGAAAAGCTATGAGAATATCGGTTTAAAGTTTGGATGGCAAAGCTTTAGAAACTGCACTGGTAGAGGCAGTGTCTAACTAAGGCAGTCTCTGACTGAGTCTTTATGAAAAGTGGGAGTGAATTGAAACAGTCCCATCCTACCTCAATGCTGGTCCATTCGGATGGCCCAGTGATGTAATTGAGGGCACAAATGAACAGGAGAGCTGGTTGGTGATAGGTGAGGAAGAAGCCCAGATGGTCAGTTTTCCAACAGCGTTCAGCAGGATGGGAGGACAGTCATTATCTCAGGAGGAGTAAAGAGAGAAAATCAGTTCAGCTCAGGAGTATGACTGTAGAAAATATGAAAGAAATAAACAGATAAGAACAATTTCAGAGTGGGCTGGTGACTCTAGCAGATTTAACTAGACAGTATAAACTAAAAGGAGAGAACCAGAAGGTAACATAGACATGAGAGCACCCCGATACACTGGGATCCCCCACTCCACCGTCAACAAACCTGTGTGGAACAACAGCACCAACATCTCAGTTTACCATAAGCTTCTGTGTTCATGAACCCCTGGATCTCCTGCCTTCATCTAAAGGGGAAGATTAATCACCAAAAGCTAAACTAAACAAGTATGTTGTCAGTCTAGACTTTCCACAATTTAGGGGCTTTGTAGGAAAAAGCTCTTCTGAATTATAGCTCTGAAGGTCTTCTTAATTATAGGAACTAATAGCAAAGCAGCATCCTGTGATCTGAGTAATCGCGGCGGTTTATAATAGGATATTAGATCTTGCAGGTACTCTGGTGCGAGACGTCAATAAAATAATTTTATAGTTGATACGGAATTTAACAGGAAGCCAGTGTAGTGCTGATAAAACTGGGCTGATGTGATCAAATTTCCAGTTAGTTAGTAATAAACTAACTAAAGTTTATCTAGGTTCCTGCTGGAGCATCCTGGAAACAATGCATTACTGTAATCTAGCCTTGAGGTTATAATGGCATGTACCGAATTTTCAAGCATAGATAGCGCATTTCTTAACTTTGTTTTAGAGGTGAAGAAACGCTGTCCTTCATATTGCCTGTGTTGATTATATTTCAGATCTCAATCAATTGTCACACCAATATTTTTAGCTACTGAACCAGTTACTACAAGTCAGCAAGGTTTAACATAAAATCTGAACATTTAGTCCGAGCAGCCTTTGGACCAAAAAGGAGAACTTCTGTTTTATCTGGGTTTAAAAGAAGGAAGTTCTGCAGCATCCAGTGTCTCATATCGTTTACACAATCTTCTATTTTATTTTATCTGAATTTATTATCTGGTTTCGCTGATGTGTACAGCTGTGTATCATCAGCATAGCAGTGGAAACTATATATGTCTATTTATAACTGAGTCTGATGGCAACATGTATACAATTTACAGAAAGATGTGTAAATGTGCATTAGCAGAGCTTATTATTAGCAAAATATTTATGAATTAGTTTTGTTTATTTTTAATGATATTACCCAGTCAACAATATTAGTTTTTTGCTGGTAGTATTTTCTGATAATGTTGATTTAGTTCAAACCTGTCAACAACACTATGGTAAGACACTTAACAAAATAATACAATTAATCGGAACATCAGATTTGAATGTGTTTTGTGATATGTTGCCCACATGTCCTATGTCACTACTGCTTAAACATAAGTCACTGTATTTACCCACCATGCTATACCTAGAACCATTTTTGCAGTCCTGTGGAGTGGCTTGCTCTTCTAAACTCTTGAACAGAAACGTGTAGAAGGTAGCAACATAATAATAATATGTCATCATGTCAAGTCAAGTCAAGTCAATTTTATTTATATAGCGCTTTTTACAACGATGTTGTCTCAAAGCAGCTTTACAGAGTTTTGAAAACAGTTATAACATATATCCCCCAGTGAGCAAGCCAGAGGCAACAGTGGCAAGGAAAAACTCCCTCAACTGGAGGAAGAAACCTTGGGAGGAACCAGACTCACAAGGGGAGACCCATCCTCCTCTGGTCAAACAGTATTTACAGTTTGAACTAAATACCAAAGAAAGGAGTCTCTGTTTGAAATCTGGATAGCAAAGCTTTAGAAGCTGCACAGATAGAGGCAGTGTATGACTGAGGCAGTCTCTGGCTGAGGCAGTCTATGACAGTCTTTATGTAAAGTGGGCGTGAGCTGAAACAGTCCCATCCTATCTCAGTGCTGGTGCATCTGGATGGCACAGTGATGTAACTGAGGGTGTAGCAGTAAATGGACAGGTGAGCTGGCTGGTGATGGTGGGGTGATGGCCCGATGATCAGTCCTTCAACAGCCTTCAACAGACAGGAGGACAGTCATTTCCTCAGGAAGAGTAAAGAGAAAGAGTTAGTTGGGCTCAGGAGTAAGACTGTAGAGAATATGAATTTTCAGAATTTTAGAGTGTGGTTGGTGACTCCGGCAGATCTAACTATAACAGCCTAAACTAAAAGGAGAGAACCAGAAGGTAACATGGACATGAGAGTACCCTGAGACACTGGGGTCCCCCCACTCCACCATCAACAAACCTGTGTGATCGCGTGAAGTGTTGGAACAACAGCACCAACATCTCAGTTTACCATAAACCTCTGTGTCCAAGAACCCCCAGATCTCCTGCCTTTATCTAAAAGAGAAACTTAATTACAAAAAGCTACACTAAACAAGTATGTTTTTAGTCTAGACTTAAATATTGAGACTGTGTCAGAGTCCCGAACATTAACTGGGAGATTATTCCACAATTTTGGGGCTTTGTAGGAAAAAGCTCTTCCCCCCATTGTAGTCTTCTGAATTTTAGGAACTATTAGAAAACCAGCATCCTGTGATCTGAGTGAACGTGGCGGTTCATAATAGGAAATTAAATCTTGCAGGTACTCCGGTGTGAGACCGTGCAGGGTTTTATACGTCAGTAATAGAATTTTATAGTCGATACGGAATTTAACAGGAAGCCAGTGTAGCGCTGATAAAACTGGACTGATGTGATCAAATTTCCTGGTTTTAGTTAGTACTCTAGCTGCAGCGTTCTGAACTAACTGAAGTTTATTCAGGTTCCTGCTGGAGCATCCTGACAATAATGCATTACAGTAATCTAGCCTTGAGGTTATAAAGGCATGTATCAACTTTTCAGCATCAGACACAGATAACGCATTTCTTAACTTTGAAATGTTTCGTAGGTGAAGAAACGCTGTTCTTGTAATATTACCGATGTGTTGATTAAATGTCAGATCTGAGTCAATTGTTACACCAAGATTGAGATATGAGATATTATCAGACACTCACCCATATGACATCAGACACTCACCCATATGCATGTGTGGAGGCATTCCTCTGACATGTGAACAGCCTTTCAGCTTCAGCTCAATATTTAATAAAACTGAGAAAAAAAGGTCATCATGTCTGTACCTATGCTTGCTGCAAAAGATTAACATGGCAAGAAAAGCTAACAATTGTGATCTTGTCATTTCTTGTCATGCCATCACATGACATGAGTTTGCTTTACACAAGTTGCTTGAATGTTGTTTCAACACAATGATCATACAAGTTTGCAGTTTTGTAGTTTGAAATTAACAGCTTTTCCTATCATAAATGGTCATAGGTCAAATCTAGCAAAGCCATAACCCTCTAAACCATACCAATCTTGATAAAAAAAGATAAAAGGTTCAACTTACAAAAAGCTGTCAGTAATTGATTTATGTGAGGCATGCCACAGAGTCATGGTGAAACATATGTGCTCTTATAAATCCAACAAATCCTACTTCTTCTTTTATTTAACAGTGCATTACAAAGGCTTGACTAAACAAGTATTTTTAGCCTAGACTAAAAAACAGAGGTTAAATGAACTCCTGACTGGAAGGTTATTCCAAAACTGGTGGCTTCAAATGAATACAATCTGTCCACCTGCTGTAGCTTTATCAATAGTAACTAAATAGTAAGTCAGCACCTTGTAATCTAAATATGTATTATGGTTATAATTAAAAATAAGTTCACTCGGGTGCTGAGGAGGGAGGCAATTTAGAGCTTTAAATTACACTAATAGCCCAGAAGCTGTGAAGTGACTGCTCAGAAGGTGACTCCTATAACTGATAGAGGTGAAAACAGAATCATGGGAAGCATATTGAGTAACAACCTAATCTAAAGAACAGACCTCTAGCCAGTTTACATCACACAAACATGTGCTAACATAAATTCTGCTCACCCAAGGGGGCAATGACTCAATTGAGAGCCTTAGATAAACAATATGGTCCATTTCCTTTCTAGGAACTGGCAAAAAATGAAGTGATTTAACAAAACAAATAATTGCTTATGCTAAATACAACACCTCCGCCACAGATGACTCTTGTCAGCCAGCTAAAAAAATCCAGCAAAGATAGCTTTTATTGATTTCAGATGGTCATTAGCTAGATTCTTGGTGGGTTAGTCAAGCTGGTAGACCCTAATATAGCCTTTGAGATGCTAAGCTTGTAAAATGACAATAAACAAATATAATCAAAGCAGTTATTACAAAATTTTTCCCCTTTGGAGAAATGTACTTTTTTGTTTAAAATAATAAATGAACATCAAGAGGTTTTACAGTGGATTTGTTTATTCATTATTACACATGGAACGTATTGAATGAACATTTATGTTCAGTTTCATTAAGCATTCGGTCAAAATAATGATTGTCCTGATACATTATAAGGACACAGCGGATAAATGTTTTTAAATATATAAAGAAAGCAAAAATCACATCTAAAACAATACACCACTGGCAGACAGGCATCCGTAATAAAATTCTGATTTTGTAGACGAAGCCACTCCTCTCACTGGGCCTTAACTGTTGGGAGATAATGTGGGGAGATTGTTGGGAGATTTTCTGACTGTGACAATGTGGCAGTCATAAAAAATAAGTTTTTGCTTCAAAAGAGATAAGCTCATAAGCTCATTAGTGTTGGACTAATTTGTTATCATATAATCATGATTTCACATAATTTGGGTGTCAAAAACTGAGAATTTAAGACAGCTAACACATGTGCAAAACAAAAGAAGCAAACTTTAAACACCAAAAATGTCATGGGTGATCAACTTTGTAATATGAGGGAAATGGTGTTAAGTTTAAATGTTTGGTAAATTATTCATTTAACCTGAAGGTAATTTCTTTGCTATGAAACTCAGCTCAACTACAGACACCATCTGAAAAATAATTATGAATCATGTTCACAATTAAGAATCATGTTCACAATACCAACTTACATGTGCACATTCCTGAAGTATCATTCTGGACTAATGAATACAGGTAATTTTCTAAGGAGAAGAACAAGAAAACATAGAATGGAGAAATGAATTCAGCAGGTGTGCATGTGATAAAACATTATTTTATAGTGTGGGCAAATATATTTTTTATGTGAACATACTCACCATTGTCTACAACCTCTGTATATGCTGCATACTGACTCTCAAGTTCAACTGTGTGAGAAAAAGGTTAGCATCACGTAATGTTTATTTGTTTTCATGTTTAAACTGTGATTTTATGTAAAACCAGAAAATTAACCAGATAGTCTACAGGTCTACAGAATGTGTTTGATATGCTATCCTCAATGTTCGAATGTCAAGATTACCTTTTTTTCCCTATTTCTGATAACTTACTAAAGCATCTGACTGAAGGCTAGCACAATCATCAACAATTGTGTCTTCCAAATGAATAAAATTTTGTGTCATCACAGAGTAAACAAGTGTCTTAACATGAAACCACAGACAAAAAGCCTAAGGGGTAAATAAGGAGAACATGCTTGCCACTCAATCGGAACCCTATGTCCAGTCCAGTTTTGGGGAAAACTGCACATTAACACATCTCTGTCAATGTGTCTGTAATGAGGCAGGTTGCCAGCTTGTTGGAAGAAATAAAGAAATTTGGGCACCCCAGACACAACCACAGACCATGACTTTAGGCGAGGCAATCATGTTAAATGGATCAGTCAAGTGACGGTTTGTGTTAGGCAACTATGGGTGATTCTGTTTCTCTGTTCATAAAGAAATTCACTTCATCACTTTTTTAAAAGGACACGTCCATTAGGAAGTGGTGGGGTCTGCTTCTGACATGGTTTCAGTTGCTTTATCAGTTCCTAAAATGTTCATATACAGCTTACTGGTGTTCTGTTGCTTGTTTGTTGAGTGTTTCCTGAAGATAGCTGATGGTGTAATAGAGCATTTTCTCTGAAACATGATGTAAAAACTGAGCTAATGTGGCTGCAGAGGCATAACTCTTGTATATATTTCCGCTTTTTGGAGGGGAAAAGGTTATTAAGTTGGCTTAAAAGAGCCAACTTACTGTTCTTCATAATCTTCTTATTATTAAGTTGGCTTGAAAGAGCCAACTTACTGTTCTTCATAATCTTCTTATTCTTATTCTTATTATTCTATTCGCAAAATATAAAATGTTTCTCGTCCCACAGTTTTCGAGCTAGGTCCACAAAATTGTGATAGGGGGTCACCCTCCTCACTTGCAGATGAGCTCAATGCACATTATGCTCGCTTTGAGGCATACAACACCTCCCCTGCTGAAAATCTCCCAATACAACAGGAGAGCTGCACACTGACCATCTCCCTGTCTGAGGTGGTGGTACTTAAAGCATGTGCCAACCAGCTGGCTGAGGTTTTCACCGACATCTTTAACCTCTCCCTAAGACTGTCAGTGGTTCCTACGTGCTTTAAAGAAACCATCATTGTTCCAGTTCCCAAGAAACCTTCTGTCACCTCTCTGAATGACCGCCCTGTTGCACTGACATCAACAGCTATGAAGTGCTTTGAGCGGCTGGCGAAAGCTCACATCTGTTCTATGCTTCCTGCCAACATGGACACTCACCAGTTTGCATACCGCTCCAACAGATCCACAGACGACGCCATTGCACTAACAGTACACACTGCTCTCACACACTTGGACAGGAAGAACACGTATGTGAGAATGCTGTTCATAGATTACAGCTCAGCATTCAACACAATCATCCCAGCCAAACTCATCCCGAAGCTCAAAGACTTGGGTTTGAACTCTTATCTCTGCAACTGGATACTGCACTTCCTGACGAGCAGACCGCAGGTGGTGAGGGTGGGTGACAGCATCTCTTCCACTCTGACTCTGAGCACGGGGGCCCCCCAGGGATGTGTACTCAGCCCCCTCCTGTACTCCCTGTACACTAATGAATGTGTAGCCAAACACTCCTCCAACCTCATCTTCAAATTCGCTGATGACACTACCATCCTAGGCCTCATCACAGATGGAGATGAAACAGCCTATAGAGACAAGGTCAGCGCTCTGTCAGAGTGGAGCCATGACAACAATCTCCGTCTAAACATCAGCAAAACGAAGGAGATGATTGTGGACTACAGGAAGCAGCAGAAGGGTGGTCACTCTCCCCTTTACATCAACGGGGCTGAAGTGGAGAGAGTCAGCAGTGTTAAGTTCCTCTGCATTCACCTCTCTGATGACCTCACCTGGTCCCTCCACACTAACATGATTGTGAGATCTGCCCGTCAGCGTCTCTTCTTCCTGCGCAGGCTCAGGAAGTTTGGACTGCCTTCTGATATCCTCACCAGCTTCTATAGATGCACTATAGAGAGCATCCTAACAGGCTGCATCACTGTCTGGTACGGCAGCTGCACAGCCTGCGACTGCAAGGCCCTAAAAAGAGTGGTGAGGACAGCAGAATACATCATAGGCAACAAACTACCAGCCTTACAGGACATCTATCAGTCCCGCTGCCTGAGGAAAATCCAGAAGATCAGGTCAGACAGCGGTCACCCCACACGGCCTGTTCACCATACTGCCATCAGGCAGGAGATTCCGCAGCATCCAGGCCAAAACAACACGCCTACCAAACAGCTTCTACCCACAGGCTGTCAGGCTCCTGAACAAACTGTGAGGCTGAAAGACCCCAAAACCATTCACTCGACCACTGCACATTGTACACTTTATATTATTTATTCTGATATCGCTGCTATGGACAATATCATCATATCACTAAGTCACTTTAAATAGATATAGATATATCTAATTAGAACCTGCCTATGCAAAATTTTTCACAGATGTCCCCCTGTATATATGTGTTTATATCTTGTGTATTGTATAGTCCTTTATATGTTTCAGTTATAACTATTGTATATTTTTAGCTTATTTTTACTTTAATATTGTCTATTTATTGTATGTTTGTACTGTTTTATATATATAATGCTGCCCTGCTGTAGAGTTTTATCTGAGCCTCACCCCAAGCATTTCAATGCATGTTATGTCCTGACATGATGTGCAAATGACAAATAACCTTGAAACTTAAAACTTGGAACTTGAAATTCGGCTGGATCGTAGGTCCTATAGCGCAGATTTATGCTTGCGCTTTTCTAAGAGATCCGAACTACGGTTTTCCGGAAAACGGCGTTCAAACAGGGAATTTTTGCCCCATAGGAATGAATGGCGGAATGTTGAGAGAATTCAAATTTAACTGCCAGCACACACACGCACGCTCACACACGCACACAGTAAGAACAGCAGGAGCAGCTCTTTTAAGGTGGAATTACACGCACGCTCACACACGCACACAGCAAGAACAGCAGGAGCAGCTCTTTTAAGGTGGAATTACACGCATGCTCACACACGCACACAGTAAGAACAGCAGGAGAAGCTCTTTTAAGGTGGAATTACAGAAATTTAAGGTGGAGTTGAAGAAATTTAAGGTGGATTACTAGATATTTAAGGTGGACCTGTAGAAATTTAAGGTGGAATTACAGGAATTTAAGGTGGATTACTAGATATTTAAGGTGGACCTGTAGAAATTTAAGGTGGAATTACAGGAATTTAAGGTGGATTACTAGATATTTAAGGTGGACCTGTAGAAATTTAAGGTGGAATTACAGGAAATTAAGGTGGATTACTAGATATTTAAGGTGGACCTGTAGAAATTTAAGGTGGAATTGTAGAAATTTAAGGTGGAGTTATAGGAATTTAAGGTGGACTTGTGGAAATTTAAGGTGGACTTGTAGAAATTTAAGGTGGAGTTATAGAAATTTAAGGTGGAGTTGTAGAAATTTAAGGTGGAGTTATACAAAGTTAAGGTGGACTTGTGGAAATTTAAGGTGGAGTTATAGGAATTAAAGGTGTAGTTATAGGAATTTAAGGTGGAATGGTAGAAATTTAAGGTGGAGTTATAGGAATTTAAGGTGAAGTTAAAGGAATTTAAGGTGGAATTGTAGAAATTTAAGGTGTAGTTATAGGAATTTAAGGTGGAGTTATAGGAATTTAATGTCTAATTATAGGAATTTAAGGTGAAGTTGAATTGTAGGAATTTAAGGTGGAGTTATGGGAATTTAAAGTGGAGTTATAGAAAGTTAAGGAGGAGTAATAGGAATTTAAGGTGGACCTGTAGAAATTTAAGGTGGAGTTATAGAAATTTAAGGTGGAGTTGTAGAAATTTAAGGTGGAGTTATACAAATTTAAGGTGGACTTGTGGAAATTTAAGGTGGAGTTATAGGAATTTAAGGTGGAGTTATAGGAATTTAAGGTGTAGTTATAGGAATTTAAGGTGGAGTTATAGGAATTTAATGTCTAATTATAGGAATTTAAGGTGAAGTTGAATTGTAGGAATTTAAGGTGGAGTTATAGGAATTTAAGGTGGAGTTATAGGAATTTAAGGTGGAGATATAGGAATTTAAGGTGGAGTTATAGGAATTTAATGTCTAATTATAGGAATTTAAGGTGAAGTTGAATGGTAGAAATTTAAGGTGGAGTTATAAGAATTTAAGGTGAAGTTAAAGGAATTTAAGGTGGAATTGTAGGAATTTAAGGTGTAGTTATAGAAATTTAAGGTTGAATGGTAGAAATTTAAGATGGAGTTAGAGGAATTTAAGGAGGAGTAATAGGAATTTAACGTGGACCTGTAGAAATTTAACGTGGAATGATAGGAATTTATGGCGAACTTGTAGAAATTTAGGGTGGACCTGTGGAAAATTAAGGTGGAGGTATAGGCATTTAAGGTGGACTACTAAATATTTAAGGTGGACTTTAAGGTGGAAATATAAGTTGGAATTATAGAAATTAACAGAACTCACACTCACACTAAAACACTGAATAGAAAACACACCTTCACCAAACACAGACACCACACACGCTACACATCATACACACTACTATCAGCGGGCGATTTCAAACCAACTTAGAAGTTCGTTCATGAACTTCCCCTCTCTAGTCTTCTTATTATTATTCTATTCGCAAAATATAATCACTAACTCGTCCCACAATTTTAAAGCTAGAACCACGAAATTCGGCAGGATCCGTAGGTTCGTAGGTCCTATAGCGCAGATTTATGCTTGTGCTTTTCTAAGAGATCCGAACTACGGTTTTCCGGAAAACGGCGTTCAAACAGGGAATTTTTGCCCCATAGGAATGAATGGCGGAATGTTGAGAGAGTTCAAACACAACATACAAACAACATACAAACTACAAACTTACACACTACACACCACACACACCCTATACAACACACCCTATACAACACACACACACTACACACACGCTACACAATTACACAACATACACACACTACACAACATACACACCCTACACAACATAGACACACTACACAACACACACACTACACAACGTACACACCCTACACAACATACACACAACACAACATACAAACTACACAACACACAAACTACATAACATACACACAACACAACACACAAACTACACAACATACACACAACACAACACACAAACTACACAACACACACCCCCTACACAACATACACATCCTACACAACAAACTAAACAACACACACACTTCACAACATACACACTACACAACACACAAACTACACAACATACACACTACACAACATACACACCCTACACAACATACAAACTACACAACATACACACACTACACAACACACACACTACACAACACACAGACTACACAACATACACACTACACAATATACACACAATACACAACATACACACTACACAACATACACACTACACAACATACACACCCTAAACAACATGCACACCCTACACAACATGCACACCCTACACAACATACAAACCCTACACAACACACACATCCTACACGACACACAAGCTACACAACATACACACTACACAATACACACACTACACAACTTACACAATACACAACATACACACTACACAACATACACACCCTTCAAAACATACATACCCTAAACAACACACACACACTACACAACATACACACTACATAATAGACACAAACTGACAAGCACACGCTCACACACGCACACAGCTATGAGAGTAGGAGCAGTGCTTTTAAGGGGGAACTACAGAAATTCACACTCACTCACAGTAAGACACAACTATAACAGCAGTCACAATGTTTTTAAGGTGGAACTACAGTATTCCACAGTAATGACATACTCACACTAAAACACATCTATAACAGCACTCACAATGCTTTTAAGGTGGAAATACAGAAATTCACAGTACTCACAGACTCACACTAAAACACAACTATAACAGCACTCACGATGCTTATAAGGTGGAACTACAGAAATTCACAGTACTCACACACTCACACTAAAACACACCTATAACAGCCCTCACAATGCTTTAAAGGTGGAATTACAGAAATTTACTATCAGCGGGAGATTTCAAGCCAACTTCGAAGTTCATCCATGAACTTCCCCTCTCTAGTTATTATTCTAAATTATTATTAGGTTGGCTTGAAATAGCCAACTTACTGTTCTTCATAATCTTCTTCTTATTATTATTAAGTTGGCTTGAAAGAGCCAACTTAATGTTCTTCATAATCTTCTTATTCTTATTAAGTTGGCTTGAAAGAGCCAATTTACTGTTCTTCATAATCTTCTTATTAAGTTGGCTTGAAAGAGCCAACTTACTGTTCTTCATAATCTTCTTATTATTAAGTTGGCTTGAAATAGCCAACTTACTGTTCTTCATAATCTTCTTCTTCTTATTATTAAGTTGGCTTGAAAGAGCCAACTTAATGTTCTTCATAATCTTCTTATTCTTATTAAGTTGGCTTGAAAGAGCCAACTTACTGTTCTTCATAATCTTCTTATTAAGTTGGCTTGAAAGAGCCAACTTACTGTTCTTCATAATCTTCTTATTCTTATTCTTATTATTCTATTCGCAAAATATAATCACTAACTCCTCCCACAGTTTTCGAGGTAGATCCACGAAATTCGGCAGGATCGTAGGTCCTATAGCGCAGATTTATGCTTGTGCTTTTCTAAGAGAACCGGCTTACGGTTTTCCGGAAAACGGCGTTCAAACAGGGAATGTTGCCCCCATAGGAATGAATGGCGGAATGTTGAGAGAATTCAAATGTAACTGCCAGCACACACACGCACGCTCACACACGCACACAGTAAGAACAGCAGGAGCAGCTCTTTTAAGGTGGAACTACACGCACGCTCACACACGCACACACAGTAAGAACAGCAGGAGCAGCTCTTTTAAGGTGGAACTACACGCACGCTCACACACGCACACAGTAAGAACAGCAGGAGCAGCTCTTTTAAGGTGGAATTACACGCACGCTCACACACGCACACAGTAAGAACAGCAGGAGCAGCTCTTTTAAGGTGGAATTACACACACGCACACAGTAAGAACAGCAGGAGCAGCTCTTTTAAGGTGGAATTACACGCACGCTCACACACGCACACAGTAAGAACCGAGGGAGCAGCTCTTTTAAGGTGGAGTTACACACACGCTCACACACGCACACAGTAAGAACAGCAGGAGCAGCTCTTTTAAGGTGGAATTACATGCGTGCACACAGTAAGAACAGCAGGAGCAGCTCTTTTAAGGTGGAATTACACGCACGCTCACACACGCACACAGTAACAGCAGGAGCAGCTCTTTTAAGGTGGAATTACACGCACGCTCACACACGCACACAGTAAGAACAGCAGGAGCAGCTCTTTTAAGGTGGAATTACACACACGCACACAGTAAGAACAGCAGGAGCAGCTCTTTTAAGGTGGAATTACACACACGCACACAGTAAGAACAGCAGGAGCAGCTCTTTTAAGGTGGAATTACACGCACGCTCACACACGCACACAGTAAGAACAGCAGGAGCAGCTCTTTTAAGGTGGAATTACATGCGTGCACACAGTAAGAACAGCAGGAGCAGCTCTTTTAAGGTGGAATTACACGCACGCTCACACACGCACACAGTAAGAACAGCAGGAGCAGCTCTTTTAAGGTGGAATTACACGCACGCTCACACACGCACACAGCAAGAACAGCAGGAGCAGCTCTTTTAAGGTGGAATTACACGCACACACACAGCAAGAACAGCAGGAGCAGCTCTTTTAAGGTGGAATTACATGCATGCACACAGTAAGAACAGCAGGAGCAGCTCTTTTAAGGTGGAGTTACAGAAATTTAATGTGGATTACTAGATATTTAAGGTGGACCTGTAGAAGTTTAAGGTGGAATTATAGGAATTTAAGGTGGATTACTAGATATTTAAGGTGGACCTGTAGAAATTTGAGGTGGAGTTGAAGAAATTTAAGTTGGATTACTAGATATTTAAGGTGGACCTGTAGAAATGTAAGGTGGAATTATAGGAATTTAAGGTGGATTACTAGATATTTAAGGTGGACTTGTAGAAATTTAAGGTGGAATTGTAGGAATTTAAGGTGGAGTTATAGGAATTTAAGGTGGAATTGTAGAAATTTAAGGTGTAGTTATAGGAATTTAATGTCTAATTATAGAAATTTAAGGTGAAGTTGAATGGTAGAAATTTAAGGTGGAGTTATAAGAATTTAAGGTGGAACTATGGGAATTTAAGGTGTACTTGTGGGAATTAAAGGTGGAGTTATAGGAATTTAAGGCGGACTTGTGGGAATTTAAGGTGGACTTGTGGGAATTTAAGGTGGAGTTATTGGAATTTAAGGTGGACTTGTAGAAATTTAAGGTGGACTTGTAGAAATTTAAGGTGGGGTTATAGGAATTTAAGGTGGACTTGTAGACATATAAGGTGGAATTCTAGAAATTCACAGTACTCACAACACTGAATAGAAAACACACCTTCACTACACACAAGCACCACACACACGCTACACATCACACACACTACTATCAGCGGGCGATTTCAAGCCAACTTCGAAGTTCGTTCATGAACTTCCCCTCTCTAGTTATTAAGTTGGCTTGAAAGAGCCAACTTACTGTTCTTCATAATCTTCTTATTCTTATTAAGTTGGCTTGAAAGAGCCAACTTATTGTTCTTCATAATCTTCTTATTATTATTATTCTATTCGCAAAATATAATCACTAACTCGTCCCACAGTTTTCAAGCTAGAACCACGAAATTCGGCGGGATCGTAGGTCCTATAGCGCAGATTTATGCTTGTGCTTTTCTAAGCGATCCGAACTACGGTTTTCCGGAAAACGGCGTTCAAACAGGAAATTTTTGCCCCATAGGAATGAATGGCGGAATGTTGAGAGAATTCAAACTTAACTGCCAGCAGTGATGTCACAATGCACACCTCTCACACAGACACCCATTAAACAGTACACACAAACTCACACACACGCACGCTCACACACACACACCCTACACAACACACACACTACACAACATACACACACTACACAACACACACACACCCTACACAACCTACACACACTACACACCACACATACCCTACACAACACACACAACCTACACAACATACACACACTACACACCACACATAACCTACACAACACACACACCCTACACAACACACACACACTACACAACATACACAAACTACACAACACACACCCTACACAACATACACATTACACAACACACACACTACACAACATACACACTACACAACATACACATTACACACACACTACAAAATTACACAACATACACACCCTACACAACATACACACCCTACACAACATACACACTACACAACATACACAATACTCAACATACACACACTACACAACAAACACACTACACAACACACAAACTACACAACATACACACCCTACACAACATACACACTACACAATACACACACTACACAACATACACAATACACAACATACACACCCTACACAACATACACACTACACAAAACACAAACTACACAACATACACACTACACAATACACACACTACACAACATACACAATACACAATACACAACACACAAACTACACAACATACACACTACACAACACACACACTACACAACATACACACACTACACAACACACACACCCTACACAACCTACACACACTACACACCACACATACCCTACACAACACACACACCCTACACAACACACACAACATACACAACCTACACACACTACACACCACACATAACCTACACAACACACACACCCTACACAACACACACACACTACACAGCATACACAAACTACACAACATACACGCTACACAACATACAAACTACACAACATACACACTACACAACACACACCCTACACAACATACACATTACACAACACACACACTACAAAACATACACACTACACAACATACACATTACACACACACTACACAATTACACAACATACACACCCTACACAACATACACACCCTACACAACATACACACCCTACACAACATACACACTACACAACATACACAATACTCAGCATACACACTCTACACAACAAACACACTACACAACACACAAACTACACAACATACACACCCTACACAACATACACACCCTACACAATACACACACTACACAACATACACAATACACAACATACACACCCTACACAACATACACACTACACAAAACACAAACTACACAACATACACACTACACAATACACACACTACACAACATACACAATACACAACACACAAACTACACAACATACACACTACACAACACACACACTACACAACATACACACACTACACAACACACACACCTTACACAACCTACACACACTACACACCACACATACCCTACACAACACACACCCTACACAACACACACAACCTACACAACCTACACACACTACACACCACACATAACCTACACAACACACACACCCTACACAACACACACACACTACACAGCATACACAAACTACACCACATACACGCTACACAACATACAAACTACACAACATACACACTACACAACACACACCCTACACAACATACACATTACACAACACACACACTACAAAACATACACACTACACAACATACACATTACACACACACTACACAATTACACAACATACACACCCTACACAACATACACACTACACAACATACACACCCTACACAACATACACACCCTACACAACATACACACTACACAACATACACACACTACACAACAAACACACTACACAACACACAAACTACACAACATACACACCCTACACAACATACACACTACACAATACACACACTACACAACATACACAATACACAACATACACACCCTACACAACATACACACCCTACACAACATACACACTACACAAAACACAAACTACACAACATACACACTACACAATACACACACTACACAACATACACACTACACAACACACAAACTACACAACATACACACTACACAACACACACACTACACAACATACACACCCTAAACAACACACACACAGTACACAACATATACACTACATAATAGACACAAACTGACACGCACGCACGCTCACACACGCACACAGCTATGAGAGTAGGAGCAGTGCTTTTAAGGTGGAATTACAGAAATTCACACTCACACTAAAACACAACTATAACAGCAGTCACAATGCTTTTAAGGTGGAACTACAGAAATCCACAGTAATGACATACTCACACTAAAACACAACTATAACAGCACTCACAATGCTTTTAAGGTGGAACTACAGAAATTCACAGTACTCACACCTTCAAACTAAAACACAACTATAACAGCACCTACAATGCTTTTAAGGTGGAACTACAATATGAATTTAAGGTGGAGTTATAGGATTTTAAGGTGGAATTGTAGAAATTTAAGGGGGAGTTATAGGAATTTAAGATGGAATTATGGGAATTTAAGGTGGACTTGTGGGAATTTAAGGTGGACTTGTGGGAATTTAAGGTGGACTTGTTGAAATGTAAGGTGGACTTGTAGAAATTTAAAGTGGAGTACTAAATATTTAAGGTGGATTGCTAGATATGTAAGGTGGACTTGTAGAAATTTAAGGTGGATTTATAGGAATTTAAGGTGGAGTTACAGGGTACAAAACACACCTTCCCCAAACACAGACATCACACACACACAACTATCAGCGTGCGATTTCAAGCCAACTTCGAAGTTCGTTCATGAACTTCCCCTCTCTAGTTATTATTAAGTTGGCTTGAAAGAGCCAACTTACTGTTCTTCATGATCTTCTTATTATTATTATTCTATTCGCAAAATATAATCACTAACTCGTCCCACAGTTTTTAAGCTAGAACCACGAAATTCGGCAGGATCGTAGGTCCTATAGCGCAGATTTATGCTTGTGCTTTTCTAAGAGATCCGAACTACGGTTTTCCGGAAAACCACGTTCAAACAGGGAATTTTTGCCCCATAGGAATGAATGGCGGAATGTTGAGAGAGGTTAAATTTAACTGCCAGCACTGATGTCAAGATGCACATCTCTCACACAGACACTCATTAAACAGTACACACAAACTCACACACGCTCACACACACACAGACACACCCTACACAACACACACACACTACACAAACTACACACTACAAACCACACACACCCTACACAACATACACACCCTACACAACATACACACACTACACAACATACACACACTACACACCACACACAACCTACACAACACACATACCCTACACAACACACACACACTACACAACATACACACACCCTACACAACACACAAACTACACAACATACACACACTACACAACATACACACACCCTACACAACACACAAACTACACAACATACACACTACACAACATACACTCCCTACACAACATACACACCCTACACAACATACACACTACACAAAACACAAACTACACAACATACACACTACACAATACACACACTACACAACATACACAATACACAACATACACACACTACACAACATACACACACTACACAACATACACACCCTACACAACACACACACTACACAACATACACACAACACAATAGACACAAACTTACATGCACACACACTCACACACGCACACAGCTATGAGAGTAGGAGCAGTGCTTTTAAGGTGGAATTACAGAAATTTACTATCAGCGGGCGATTTCAAGCCAACTTCGAAGTTCGTTCATGAACTTCCCCTCTCTAGTTAAGTTGGCTTGAAAGAGCCAACTTACTGTTCTTCATAATCTTCTTATTAAGTTGGCTTGAAAGAGCCAACTTACTGTTCTTCATAATCTTCTTCTTCTTCTTCTTCTTCTTATTCTTCTTATTATTATTATTATTCTATTCGCAAAATATAATCACTAACTCGTCCCACAGTTTTTAAGCTAGAACCACGAAATTCGGCGGGATCGTAGGTCCTATAGCGCAGATTTATGCTTGTGCTTTTCTAAGCGATCCGAACTACGGTTTTCCGGAAAACGGCGTTCAAACAGGGAATTTTTGCCCCATAGGAATGAATGGCGGAATGTTGAGAGAATTCAAATGTAACTGCCAGCACACACACGCACGCTCACACACGCACACAGTAAGAACAGCAGGAGCAGCTCTTTTAAGGTGGAATTACACACACGCTCACACACACCCTACACAACACACACACTACACACACCCTACACAACACACACACTACACAACATACACACACTACACAACACACACACACACACACTACACAACACACACACTACACACACTAAACAACACACACACTACACAACATACACACCCTACACAACACACACACTACACACACCCTACACAACATACACACACTAAACAACACACACACTACACAACATACACACCCTGCACAACACACACACTACACACACCCTACACAACACACACACTACACAACATACACACACTACACAACACACACACACACTACACAACATACACACTACACAACATACACACACTACACAACACACACACACCCTACACAACACACACAATACACAATATACACACACTACACAACACACACACACACTACACAACACACACACACTACACAACATACACACACTACACAACACACACACTACACACCACACACACCCTACACAACATACACACTACACAACATACACACTACACAGCACACACACCCTACACAACATACACACTACACAACATACACAGTACACAACACACACACTACACAACACACACAATACACACCATACACACCCTACACAACATACACACTACACAACATACACAGTACACAACACACAAACTACACAACACACACACCCTACACAACATACACACTACACAACACACACCCTACACAACATACACAGTACACAACACACACACTACACAACACACACACTACACAACACACACACTACACACCACACACACCCTACACAACATACACACTACACAACACACACACTACACACCACACACACCCTACACAACACACACACTACACAAACACTACACAACATACACACCCTACACAACATATACACTACACAACATACACACCCTACACAACATACACACTACACAACATACACATTACACAACACACACACCCCACACAACACACACCCTAAACACAGAACCTACACAACATACACACTACACACCCTACACAACACACACACTACACAATTACACAACATACACACCCTACACAACATACACACACTACACAACATACAAACTACACAACATACACACTACACAACATACACACACTACACAACCTACACACACCTTACACAACACACACACTACACACCACACACACCCTACACAACATACACTACACAACACACACACACCCTACACAACATACACACACTACACAACATACAAACTACACACAAACTACACAACACACAAACTACACAACATACACACTACACAACATACAAACTACACAACATACACACTACACAACACACACCCTAAAAACATACACACTACACAACATACAGATTACACAACACACACACTACACAACATACACACTACACAACACACACCCTAAAAACATACACACTACACAACATACAGATTACACAACACACACCCTACACAACACACACACTACACAAACACTACACAACATACACACCCTACACAACATATACACTACACAACATACACACCCTACACAACATACACACTACACAACATACACATTACACAACACACACACCCCACACAACACACACCCTAAACACAGAACCTACACAACATACACACTACACAACATACACACACTACACAACCTACACACACCTTACACAACACACACACTACACACCACACACACCCTACACAACATACACTACACAACACACACACACCCTACACAACATACACACACTACACAACATACAAACTACACACAAACTACACAACACACAAACTACACAACATACACACTACACAACATACAAACTACACAACATACACACTACACAACACACACCCTAAAAACATACACACTACACAACATACAGATTACACAACACACACACTACACAACATACACACTACACAACACACACCCTAAAAACATACACACTACACAACATACAGATTACACAACACACACCCTACACAACACACACACTACACAAACACTACACAACATACACACCCTACACAACATATACACTACACAACATACACACCCTACACAACATACACACTACACAACATACACATACACACACCCTAAACACAGAACCTACACAACATACACACTACACACCCTACACAACACACACACTACACAATTACACAACATACACACCCTACACAACATACACACACTACACAACATACAAACTACACAACATACACACTACACAACATACACACACTACACAACCTACACACACCTTACACAACACACACACTACACACCACACACACCCTACACAACATACACTACACAACACACACACACCCTACACAACATACACACACTACACAACATACAAACTACACACAAACTACACAACACACAAACTACACAACATACACACTACACAACATACAAACTACACAACATACACACTACACAACACACACCCTAAAAACATACACACTACACAACATACAGATTACACAACACACACACTACACAACATACACACTACACAACATACACACTACACAACACACACACACTACACAACATACACACTACACAACATACACACACTACACAACACACACACACACCCTACACAACACACACAATACACAATATACACACACTACACAACACACACACACAATACACAACACACACACACTACACAACATACACACACTACACAACATACACACTACACAACATACACACTACACACCACACACACCCTACACAACATACACACTACACAACATACACACTACACAACATACACAGTACACAACATACACACTACACAACATACACAGTACACAACACACACACTACACAACACACACACCCTACACAACATACACACTACACAACACACACACGACACAACATACACAGTACACAACACACACACTACACAACACACACACTACACACCACACACACCCTACACAACATACACACTACACAACACACACACTACACACCACACACACCCTACACAACACACACACTACACAAACACTACACAACATACACACCCTACACAACATATACACTACACAACATACACACCCTACACAACATACACACTACACAACATACACATTACACAACACACACACCCCACACAACACACACCCTAAACACAGAACCTACACAACATACACACTACACACCCTACACAACACACACACTACACAATTACACAACATACACACCCTACACAACATACACACACTACACAACATACAAACTACACAACATACACACTACACAACATACACACACTACACAACCTACACACACCTTACACAACACACACACTACACAACATACACACCACACACACACTACACAACCTACACACACTACACACCACACACACCCTACACAACATACACTACACAACACACACACACCCTACACAACATACACACACTACACAACATACAAACTACACACAAACTACACAACACACAAACTACACAACATACACACTACACAACATACAGATTACACAACACACACACTACACAACATACACACTACACAACATACACACTACACAACATACACACCCTACACAACATACACACTACACAACATAGAAACTACACAACATACACACTACACAACACACACCCTAAAAACATACACACTACACAACATCCAGATTACACAACACACACACTACACAACATACACACTACACAACATACACACTACACAACACACACCCTACACAACATACACACTACACACACACTACACAATTACACAACATACACACCCTACACAACATACACACAACACAACACACAAACTACACAACATACACACTACACAACATACACACCCTACACAACATACACACTACACAACATACACACTACTTAATACATACACCCTACACAACATACACACCTTACACAACATGCACACCCTACACAACAAACACACTACACAACACACAAACTACACAACATACACCCTACACAACATACACACCCTACACAACATACACACTACAAAATACACACACTACACAACATACACAATACACAACATACACACCCTACACAACACACACACTACACAAACACTACACAACATACACACCCTACACAACATATACACTACACAACATACACACCCTACACAACATACACACTACACAACATACACATTACACAACACACACACCCCACACAACACACACCCTAAACACAGAACCTACACAACATACACACTACACACCCTACACAACACACACACTACACAATTACACAACATACACACCCTACACAACATACACACACTACACAACATACAAACTACACAACATACACACTACACAACATACACACACTACACAACATACACACCACACACACTACACAACCTACACACACTACAAACCACACACACCCTACACAACATACACTACACAACACACACACACACCCTACACAACATACACACACTACACAACATACAAACTACACACAAACTACACAACACACAAACTACACAACATACACACTACACAACACACAAACTACACAACATACACACTACACAACATACACACCCTACACAACATACACACTACACAACATACACACTACTCAATACATACACCCTACACAACATACACACCTTACACAACATGCACACCCTACACAACAAACACACTACACAACACACAAACTACACAACATACACCCTACACAACATACACACCCTACACAACATACACACTACAAAATACACACACTACACAACATACACAATACACAACATACACACCCTACACAACATACACACTACACAAAACACAAACTACACAACATACACCCTACACAACATACACACTACACAACATACACAATACACAACACACAAACTACACAACATACACACTACACAACAAACACACTACACAACACACACACTACACAACATACACACCCTAAACAACACACACACACTACACAACATACACACTACATAATAGACACAAACTGACACGCACGCACGCTCACACACGCACACAGCTATGAGAGTAGGAGCAGTGCTTTTAAGGTGGAATTACAGAAATTCACACTCACACTGAAACACAACTTTAACAGCAGTCACAATGCTTTTAAGGTGGAATTACAGAAATTCACACTCACACTGAAACACAACTATAACAGCAGTCACAATGCTTTTAAGGTGGAACTACAGAAATCCACAGTAATGATATACTCACACTAAAACACAACTATAACAGCAGTCACAATGCTTTTAAGGTGGAACTACAGAAATCCACAGTAATGACATACTCACACTAAAACACAACTATAACAGCAGTCACAATGCTTTTAAGGTGGAACTACAGAAATTCACAGTACTCACACCTTCAAACTAAAACACAACTATAACAGCACCTACAATGCTTTTAAGGTGGAACTACAATATGAATTTAAGGTGGACTTGTGGGAATTTAAGGTGGAGTTATAGGAATTTAAGGTGGAATTGTTGAAATGTAAGGTGGACTTGTAGAAATTTAAGGTGGAGTTACAAGGTACAAAACACACCTTCGCCAAACACAGACATCACACACACACAACTATCAGCGTGCGATTTCAAGCCAACTTCGAAGTTCGTTCATGAACTTCCCCTCTCTAGTTAAGTTGGCTTGAAAGAGCCAACTTACTGTTCTTCATAATCTTCTTCTTCTTCTTCTTCTTCTTCTTATTATTATTATTATTATTCTATTCGCAAAATATAATCACTAACTCGTCCCACAGTTTTCAAGCTAGAACCACGAAATTCGGCGGGATCGTAGGTCCTATAGCGCAGATTTATGCTTGTGCTTTTCTAAGCGATCCGAACTACGGTTTTCCGGAAAACGGCGTTCAAACAGGGAATTTTTGCCCCATAGGAATGAATGGCGGAATGTTGAGAGAATTCAAATGTAACTGCCAGCACACACACGCACGCTCACACAGGCACACAGTAAGAACAGCAGGAGCAGCTCTTTTAAGGTGGAATTACACACACGCTCACACACACCCTACACAACACACACACTACACACACCCTACACAACACACACACTACACAACATACACACACTACACAACACACACACACACTACACAACATACACACTACACACACTAAACAACACACACACTACACAACATACACACCCTACACAACACACACACTACACACACCCTACACAACATACACACACTAAACAACACACACACTACACAACATACACACCCTACACAACACACACACTACACACACCCTACACAACACACACACTACACAACATACACACACTACACAACACACACACACACTACACAACATACACACACTAAACAACACACACACTACACAACATACACACACTACACCACACACACACACACACTACACAACATACACACTACACAACATACACACACTACACAACACACACACACCCTACACAACACACACACTACACAACATACACACACTAAACAACACACACACTACACAACATACACACACTACACAACACACACACACACTACACAACATACACACACTACACAACACACACACACCCTACACAACACACACACGACACAACATACACAGTACACAGCACACACACTACACAACACACACACTACACACCACACACACCCTACACAACATACACACTACACAACACACACACACACACACTACACAACACACACACTACACAACATACACACACTACATAACACACACACTACACACCACACACACCCTACACAACATACACACTACACAACATACACACTACACACCACACACACCCTACACAACATACACACTACACAACATACACAGTACACAACACACACACTACACAACACACACAATACACACCATACACACCCTACACAACATACACACTACACAACATACACAGTACACAACACACACACTACACAACACACACACCCTACACAACATACACACTACACAACACACACACACGACACAACATACACAGTACACAACACACACACTACACAACACACACACTACACAACACACACACGACACAACATACACAGTACACAGCACCACACTACACAACACACACACTACACACCACACACACCCTACACAACATACACACTACACAACACACACACTACACAAACACTACACAACATACACACCCTACAAAACATATACACTACACAACATACACACCCTACACAACATACACACTACACAACATACACATTACACAACACACACACCCTACACAACACACACCCGAAACACAGAACCTACACAACATACACACTACACACCCTACACAACACACACACTACACAATTACACAACATACACACCCTACACAACATACACACACTACACAACACACACACCCTACACAACCTACACACACTACACACCACACATGCCCTACACAACACACACACCCTACACAACACACACACTACACAACATACACACTACACAACATGCACACCCTACACAACATACAAACTACACAACATACACACCCTACACAACATACACACTACACAATACACACACTACACAATATACACGATACACAACATACACACCCTACACAACATACACACTACACAACACACAATCTACACAACACACACGCTACACAACACACACTACACGCGACACGCTACACACACCCTACACAACACACACACTACACAACACACACACTACACAACACACACCCTTCACAACAAACACACCCTACACAACATACACCCTACACAACACACACACTACACAACATACCCACCCTACACAACATACACACCCTTCACACCACACACCCTTCACAACACACACACCCTACACAACACACAGACTACACACCACACACCCTACACAACATACACACCCTACACACCACACACATTACACAACACACTCTACACAACATACACACCCTACACAATCTACACATCACACACGCTACACACACGCTACACAACACACACACTACACACTACACACACCCTACACAACACACACACTACACAACTTACACACTAAACACACCCTACACAACACAAACACTACACAACACACACACTACACAATACACAAACTACACATCACACACACAACTATCAGCGTGCGATTTCAAGCCAACTTCGAAGTTCGTTCATGAACTTCCCCTCTCTAGTTATTATTATTATTATTATTATTATTATTATTCTATTCGCAAAATATAATCACTAACTCGTCCCACAGTTTTCAAGCTAGAACCACGAAATTCGGCGGGATCGTAGGTCCTATAGCGCAGATTTATGCTTGTGCTTTTCTAAGCGATCCGAACTACGGTTTTCCGGAAAACGGCGTTCAAACAGGGAATTTTTGCCCCATAGGAATGAATGGCGGAATGTTGAGAGAATTCAAACTTAACTGCCAGCATTGATGTCACAATGCACACCTCTCACACAGACACCCATTAAACAGTACACACAAACTCACACACACGCACGCTCACACACACACACCCTACACAACACACACACTACACAACATACACACACTACACAACACACACACACCCTACACAACCTACACACACTACACACCATACATACCCTACACAACACACACAACCTACACAACCTACACACACTACACACCACACATAACCTACACAACACACACACCCTACACAACACACACACACACACTACACAACATACACAATCTACACAACATACACACTACACAACATACAAACTACACAACATACACACTACACAACACACACCCTACACAACATACACATTACACAACACATACACTACACAACATACACACTACACAACACACACCCTACACAACATACACATTACACAACACACACACTACACAACATACACACTACACAACATACACAATTACACAACATACACACCCCACACAACATACACACCCTACACAACATACACACCCTACACAACTTAGACACTACACAACATACACAATACTCAACATACACACACTACACAACACACAAACTTCACAACATACACACCCTACACAACATACACACTACACAATACACACACTACACAACATACACAATACACACACTACACAACATACACAATACACAACATACACACCCTACACAACATACACACTACACAAAACACAAACTACACAACATACACACTACACAATACACACACTACACAACATACACAATACACAACACACAAACTACACAACATACACACTACACAACACACACACTACACAACATACACACACTACACAACACACACACCCTACACAACCTACACACCCTACACACCACACATACCCTACACAACACACACACCCTACACAACACACACAACCTGCACAACCTACACACACTACACACCACACATAACCTACACAACACACACACCCTACACAACACACACACACTACACAACATACACAAACTACACAACATACACACTACACAACGTACAAACTACACAACATACACACTACACAACATACACAACACACACACTACACAACATACACACTACACAACATACACATTACACACACACTACACAATTACACAACATACACACCCTACACAACATACACACTACACAACATACACAATACACAAGATACACACACTACACAACAAACACACTACACAACACACAAACTACACAACATACACCCTACACAACATACACACCCTACACAACATACACACTACACAATACACACACTACATAACATACACAATACACAACATACACACCCTACACAACATACACACCCTACACAACATACACACTACACAAAACACAAACTACACAACATACACACTACACAATACACACACTACACAACATACACAATACACAACACACAAACTACACAACATACACACTACACAACACACACACTACACAACATACACACTACACAATACACACACTACACAACATACACAACATACACACCCTACACAACATACACACTACATCAAACACAAATTACACAACATACACACTACATAATACACACACTACACAACATACACAATACACAACATACACACCCTACACAACATACACAAACTACCCAACATACACACTACACAACATACACACACTACACAACACACAAACTACACAACATACACACTACACAACATACACAACACACACACTACACAACATACACTCCCTACACAACATACACAACATACACACTACACAAAACACAAACTACACAACATACACACTACACAATACACACACTACACAACACACACAATACACAACATACACACCCTACACAACATACACACACTACACAACATACACAATACACAACATACACACCCTACACAACACACACACTACACAACATACACACAACACAATAGACACAAACTGACACGCACACACACTCACACGCACACAGCTATGAGAGTAGGAGCAGTGCTTTTAAGGTGGAATTACAGAAATTTACTATCAGCGAGCGATTTCAAGCCAACTTCGAAGTTCGTTCATGAACTTCCCCTCTCTAGTTCTAAATTATTATTCTATTCGCAAAATATAAAATGTTTCTCGTCCCACAGTTTTCGAGCTAGATCCACGAAATTCGGCAGGATCGTAGGTCCTATAGCGCAGATTTATGCTTGTGCTTTTCTAAGAGATCCGGCTTACGGTTTTCCGGAAAACGGCGTTCAAACAGGGAATTTTGGCCCCATAGGAATGAATGGCGGAATGTTGAGAGAATTCAAACTTAACTGCCAGCAGTGCTGTCACAATGAACATCTTTCACACAGACACTCATTAAACAGTATACACAAACTCACACACACACGCTTACACACACGCACACACACACCCTACACAACACGCACACACTACACAACACACACACTACACAACACACACACCCTACACAACCTACACACACTACACACCACACATGCCCTACACAACACACACACCCTACACAACACACACACCCTACACAACATACACACACACACTACACAACATACACACTACACACCACACACACCCTACACAACACACACACCCTACACAACACACACACACACTACACAACATACACACTACACACCACACACACCCTACACAACATACACACACTACACAACACACACTACACACCACACACACCCTACACACCACACACACGCTACACAACACATACACCCTACACAATATACACACACTACACACCACACACACCCTACACAACATACACACACTACACAATCAACACACACTACACAAGATACACACACTACACAACCTACACACACTACACACCACACACACCCTACACAACATACACACACTACACAACCTACACACACCCTACACAACATACACACACTACACAACCTACACACACCCTACACAACATACACACACTACACAACACACACACACACTACACAACATACACACACTAAACAACATACACACTACACACCACACACACCCTACACAACATACACACACTACACAACATACACACACTACACAACATACACACAACACACAAACTACACAACACACAAACTACACAACATACACACCCTACACAACATACACACTACACAACATACAAACTACACAACATACACACTACACAACACACACCCTACACAACATACACACTACACAACATACACATTACACAACACACACACTACACAACATACACACTACACACACTACACAATTACACAACATACACAACCTACACAACATACACACAACACAACACACAAACTACACAACATACACACTATACAACATACACACCCTACACAACATACACACTACACAACATACACAATACACAACATACACACTACACAACATACACACCTTACACAACATGCACACCCTACACAACATACACACACTACACAACAAACACACTACACAACACACAAACTACACAGCATACACCCTACACAACATACACACCCTACACAACATACACACTACTCAATACACACACTACACAACATACACATTACACAACATACACACCCTACACAACATACACACTACACAAAACACAAACTACACAACATACACACTACACAGTACACACACTACACAACATACACAATACACAACACACAATCTACACAACATACACACTACACAACACACACACTACACAACATACACACCCTAAACAACACACACACACTATACAACATACACACTACATAATAGACACAAACTGACACGCACGCACGCTCACACACGCACACAGCTATGAGAGTAGGAGCAGTGCTTTTAAGGTGGAATGACAGAAATTCACACTCACACTAAAACACAACTATAACAGCAGTAACAATGCTTTTAAGGTGGAACTACAGAAATCCACAGTAATGACATACTCACACTAAAACACAACTATAACAGCAGTCACAATGCTTTTAAGGTGGAACTACAGAAATCCACAGTAATGACATACTCACACTAAAACACAACTATAACAGCAGTCACAATGCTTTTAAGGTGGAACTACAGAAATCCACAGTAATGACATACTCACACTAAAACACAACTGTAACAGCAGTCACAATGCTTTTAAGGTGGAACTACAGAAATTCACAGTACTCACACCTTCAAACTAAAACACAACTATAACAGCACCTACATTACTTTTAAGGTGGAACTACAATATGAATTTAAGTGGAGTTATAGGATTTTAAGGTGGAATTGTAGAAATTTAAGGTGGAGTTATAGGAATTTAAGGTGGAACTATGGGAATTTAAGGTGGACTTGTGGGGAATTTAAGGTGGACTTGTGGGAATTTAAGGTGTAACTATGGGAATTTAAGGTGGACTTGTGGGAATTTAAGGTGGAGTTTTAGGAGTTTAAGGTGGAGTTTTAGGAGTTTAAGGTGGAATTGTTGAAATGTAAGGTGGACTTGTAGATATTTAAGGTGGAGTTATAGAAATTTAAGGTGGAATTGTAGAAATTTAAAGTGGAGTACTAAATATTTAAGGTGGATTGCTAGATATGTAAGGTGGACTTGTAGGAATTTAAGGTGGATTTATAGGAATTTAAGGTGGAGTTACAAGGTACAAAACACACCTTTGCCAAACACAGACATCACACACACACAAGTATCAGCGTGCGATTTCAAGCCAACTTCGAAGTTCGTTCATGAACTTCCCCTCTCTAGTTATTATTGTTATTCCGCGTAAAAAATTTAAACTCTATCTCCTCCTACAGTTTTCAAGCTACAGACACCAAACTCGAAACGATGGTAGTTCCTATACCCGAATAGTGTGCTTGTGCTTTGCTAAGCGATCCGACCTCCAGATTCCGAACAGCGCTCCTCGGAAAACTCATTTTTCCCATAGGGAATGAATGGGGCACCGTTCAACACGATTCAACTACAGACACCTATAACTAGAACTACATCAGCCTTACAAGCACAGCTCTCATTACACACACACCCTACACAACACACACACTACACAACACACCCTACACACCACACACACCCTACACACACTACACAACACACCCTAAACAACACACACCCAACACACACCCTACACAACACACACACACCCTACACAACATACACACTACACAACATACCCACTCTACACAACATACACACCCTTCACACCACACATCCTTCACAACACACACACCCTACACAACACACACACCCTACACAACACACACACTACACACCACACACCCTACACAACAAACACACCCTACACACCATACACATTACACAACACACCCTACACACCACACACATTACACAACACACCCTACACAACATACACAACCTACACAACACACACTACACACCACACACACCCTACACACCACACACACGCTACACAACACATACACCCTACACAATATACACACACTACACACCACACACACCCTACACAACATACACACACTACACAATCAACACACACTACACAAGATACACACACTACACAACCTACACACACTACACACCACACACACCCTACACAACATACACACACTACACAACCTACACACACCCTACACAACATACACACACTACACAACCTACACACACCCTACACAACATACACACACTACACAACACACACACACACTACACAACATACACACACTAAACAACATACACACTACACACCACACACACCCTACACAACATACACACACTACACAACATACACACACTACACAACATACACACAACACACAAACTACACAACACACAAACTACACAACATACACACCCTACACAACATACACACTACACAACATACAAACTACACAACATACACACTACACAACACACACCCTACACAACATACACACTACACAACATACACATTACACAACACACACACTACACAACATACACACTACACACACTACACAATTACACAACATACACAACCTACACAACATACACACAACACAACACACAAACTACACAACATACACACTATACAACATACACACCCTACACAACATACACACTACACAACATACACAATACACAACATACACACTACACAACATACACACCTTACACAACATGCACACCCTACACAACATACACACACTACACAACAAACACACTACACAACACACAAACTACACAGCATACACCCTACACAACATACACACCCTACACAACATACACACTACTCAATACACACACTACACAACATACACATTACACAACATACACACCCTACACAACATACACACTACACAAAACACAAACTACACAACATACACACTACACAGTACACACACTACACAACATACACAATACACAACACACAATCTACACAACATACACACTACACAACACACACACTACACAACATACACACCCTAAACAACACACACACACTATACAACATACACACTACATAATAGACACAAACTGACACGCACGCACGCTCACACACGCACACAGCTATGAGAGTAGGAGCAGTGCTTTTAAGGTGGAATGACAGAAATTCACACTCACACTAAAACACAACTATAACAGCAGTAACAATGCTTTTAAGGTGGAACTACAGAAATCCACAGTAATGACATACTCACACTAAAACACAACTATAACAGCAGTCACAATGCTTTTAAGGTGGAACTACAGAAATCCACAGTAATGACATACTCACACTAAAACACAACTATAACAGCAGTCACAATGCTTTTAAGGTGGAACTACAGAAATCCACAGTAATGACATACTCACACTAAAACACAACTGTAACAGCAGTCACAATGCTTTTAAGGTGGAACTACAGAAATTCACAGTACTCACACCTTCAAACTAAAACACAACTATAACAGCACCTACATTACTTTTAAGGTGGAACTACAATATGAATTTAAGTGGAGTTATAGGATTTTAAGGTGGAATTGTAGAAATTTAAGGTGGAGTTATAGGAATTTAAGGTGGAACTATGGGAATTTAAGGTGGACTTGTGGGGAATTTAAGGTGGACTTGTGGGAATTTAAGGTGTAACTATGGGAATTTAAGGTGGACTTGTGGGAATTTAAGGTGGAGTTTTAGGAGTTTAAGGTGGAGTTTTAGGAGTTTAAGGTGGAATTGTTGAAATGTAAGGTGGACTTGTAGATATTTAAGGTGGAGTTATAGAAATTTAAGGTGGAATTGTAGAAATTTAAAGTGGAGTACTAAATATTTAAGGTGGATTGCTAGATATGTAAGGTGGACTTGTAGGAATTTAAGGTGGATTTATAGGAATTTAAGGTGGAGTTACAAGGTACAAAACACACCTTTGCCAAACACAGACATCACACACACACAAGTATCAGCGTGCGATTTCAAGCCAACTTCGAAGTTCGTTCATGAACTTCCCCTCTCTAGTTATTATTGTTATTCCGCGTAAAAAATTTAAACTCTATCTCCTCCTACAGTTTTCAAGCTACAGACACCAAACTCGAAACGATGGTAGTTCCTATACCCGAATAGTGTGCTTGTGCTTTGCTAAGCGATCCGACCTCCAGATTCCGAACAGCGCTCCTCGGAAAACTCATTTTTCCCATAGGGAATGAATGGGGCACCGTTCAACACGATTCAACTACAGACACCTATAACTAGAACTACATCAGCCTTACAAGCACAGCTCTCATTACACACACACCCTACACAACACACACACTACACAACACACCCTACACACCACACACACCCTACACACACTACACAACACACCCTAAACAACACACACCCAACACACACCCTACACAACACACACACACCCTACACAACATACACACTACACAACATACCCACTCTACACAACATACACACCCTTCACACCACACATCCTTCACAACACACACACCCTACACAACACACACACCCTACACAACACACACACTACACACCACACACCCTACACAACAAACACACCCTACACACCATACACATTACACAACACACCCTACACACCACACACATTACACAACACACCCTACACAACATACACAACCTACACAACACACACTACACACCACACACATTACACAACACACCCTACAAAACATACACACCCTACACAACATACACAACCTACACACAACATACACAACCTACACAACACACACACTACACACCACACACACACCACAAACACATTACACAACACACCTTACAAAACATACACACCCTACACAACATACACAACCTACACACACCCTTCACAACATACACAACCTACAACACATACACGCTACACACACCCTACACAACAAACACACCCTACACAACATAGACAACCTACACAACACACACACTACACACCACACACACACCACAAACACATTACACAACACACCCTACAAAACATACACATCCTACACAACATACACACCCTACACAACATACACAAACTACACACACCCTTCACAACATACACAACCTACAACACATACACCCTACACACACCCTACACAACATACACATACACTACACAAAACACACACTACACACCCCACACTACACAAACTAATTACAAAACACACCTTTCCTACACATATACACCACACACACGCTAAACACCACACACACTGATTACAATACACACCTTCGCTACACATATGCTACAAACTACACACACTGATTACAAAACATAACTTCACTACACACAGACACCACACACACACACTGATTACAAAACACAACTTCACTACACACAGACACCACACACACCACACATACACAACATACACACTGATTACAAAACACAACTTCACTACACACATACACAACATACACACTGATTACAAAACACAACTTCACTACACACATACACAACATACACACTGATTACAAAACACAATTTCACTTCACACATACAACATACACACATAAGGTGGAACTGTAGAAATTTAAGCTGGAATTGCAGAAATTTAAGGTGGAATAGCAGAAATGTAAGGTGGAATTCTAAAACTTCATAGTACTTACACACACACTAAAACACATAAAAAGAGTAGGACCCGTGTTTTTAAGGTCGAATTGCAGAAATTTAAGGTGGAATTGCAGAAATTTAAGGTGGAATTGTAGATATTTATGGTGGAAATGCAGATCTTTCAGGTGGAATTCTAGAAATTCACAGTACTTGCACACTCACACTAAAACACAGAAAAAACAACAGGAATAGTGCGTTTAAGGTGGAACTGTTGAAATTTAAAGTGGAATTTTGAAAATTTAAGGTGGAATTGCAGAAATTTAAGGTGGAATTGTAGATATTTAAGGTGGATTTGCAGATATTTAAGGTGTAATTCTAGAAATTCACAGTACTCACACCGAAACACAGAAATAATAGCAGTAATCGTGTTTTTAAGGTGGAATTGTAGAAATTTAAGGTGGAATTCTAAAAATTCATAGTACTCACAACCACACACTGAAACAAAGAAATAATAGCAGTACTTGTGTTTTTAAGGTGAAATTGTAGAAATTTAAGGTGGAATTGTAGAAATTGAAGGTGGAATTGTAGATATTTAAGGTGGAATTGCATAGAATTAAGACGGAACTGTATAGATTTAAGCTGGAATTGTAGAAATTCACAGTACTCACACCCTCACACTGAAACACAGAAATAATAGCAGTAATCATGTTTTAAGGTGGAATTGTAGAAATTTAAGGGGGAATTGTAGAAATTTAAGGTGGATTTGCAGAAATTTAAGGTGGAATTCTAGAAATTCATAGTACTCACACCCTCACACTGAAACACAGAAATAATAGCAGTAATCGTGTTTTTAAGGTGGAATTGTAGAAATTTAAGGTGGAATTGCAGAAATTTAAGGTGGAATTCTAGAAATTCACAGTACTCACACCCTCACACTAAAACACAGAAATAAAAGCAGTAATCGAGTTTTTAAGGTGGAATTGTAGAAATTTAAGGTGGAATTGCAAAAATTTAAGGTGGAATTCTAGAAATTCACAGTACTTGCACCCTCACGCTGAAACACAGAAATAATAGCAGTAATCATATTTTAAGGTGGAATTTTGGAAATTTAAGGTGGAATTGTAGACATTTAAGGTGAAATTGTAGAAATTTTAGGTGGAATTCTAAAACTTCATAGTACTCACACACACACACAAAAACGCATAAAAAAGTAGGACCCGTGTTTTTAAGGTGGAATTGCAGAAATTTATGGTGGAATTCTAGAAATTCACAGTACTAACACCCTCACACTGAAACAGAAATAATAGCAGTAATTGTGTTTTAAGGTGGAATTGTAGAAATGTAAGGTGGAATTGTACATATTTAAGGTGGATTTGCAGATATTTAAGGTGGAGTTCTAGAAATTCACAGTACTCGCACACTCACACTAAAACACAGAAAAAACAGTAGGACCTGTATTTTTAAGGTGGAATTGTATAGATTTTATTTGGAATTGTATAGATTTAAGGTGCAATTGTAGAAATTCACAGTACTCACACACTCACACTAGAACACAGAAATAACAACAGGAATAGTGCTTTTAAGGTGGAACTGTTGAAATTTATGGTGGAATTTTGAAAATTTAAGGTGGAATTTTGAAAATTTAAGGTGAAATTCTAAAACTTCATAGTATTCACACACTCACATTAAAACACATAAAAAACAGTAGGACCCGTGTTTTTAAGGTGGAATTGTAGAAATTTAAGGTGGAATTGCAGAAATTTAAGGTGGAATTGTAGATATTTAAGGTGGAATTGTAGATATTTAAGGTGGAACATAGCACACCTTTACTACACACAGACACCACACACACTACACAAACTGATTACAAAACACACCCTCACTCCACACTGACACAACACACTAATTACTAAACAAACCTTCACTACACACAGACACCACACACACTACACAAACTGATTACAAAACACACCCTCACTACACACAGACACCACACACACATTGATTACATAATACACCTACACAACACACTGACACTACACACACTGATTACAAAACACACCCTCACTACACACAGACACCACACACACTGATTATAAAACACATCTTTACTACACACGGATGCCACATGCACTACACACCACACACACACAAACTACTATCCGGGCGATTTCAAGCCAACTTCGAAGTTCATTCATGAACTTCCCCTCTCTAGTTTATGTTTGCCATTTTTTCCTCTTGGTTTGTTTTAGTAATGTTAGGTAAGCAAATGCATTTGGTTTTCTTTAGTTTGTTAAGTAATTTTGTTTTGTAGTTAGCTTTGTTCTGCTTGTTATTTTCCCCTTTCCTATCTTACTGTTCCATTTATTCCCTCTAAAGAATTCCACTTGGCTGTTGACTCTTAAAATAAAATGGTCCATTATCTCTGTTAACCCTAGTTGTACAAGGAATTTGGAGAAGCAGTCAGTAAAGTATCAGTTAAATTATTAACAGACATAGAGCTAAAAAGCACATTTTAAAAACATATTCAAATGTTCAGACCTACCTTTGCGCACGCCCCTCTTCTGTTTTCTGAAACAATGATGCACTTTCAGTAGAAGCAACAGTAGAGCCAAAAAGATGCAAACAGAGACTGTTGAGGCCACAGTCACTGTCACAGTAAGGTCAGTGACTTCTGCATTCTCTGTGCCATTCACTGATGGATCTAAATATGAACCACCTGCAAATAAAAGTATGTTTTTTTGCAATGCATGTTTCCCCAGGTTAGATCTATAGAGGCTAAATAAGACTCCTTAAGGTATGACAAAACAGAAAACTTTCAGCAGAACCAAGAACCAAGACAGGTACGACATTTTCTTCTAGACAGCATCATGCAAACAATAATAACCAAACAATGTTTAACTTGGTAATAATAATAAAAGTATATATATATATATATATATATATATATATATATATATATATATATATATATATATATATATATATATATATACTTGTATATATATTTACAGTGGCAAGAACAACTATGTAAACCTTTTGAATTTACTTGGTTTTCTGCATTAATTGGTCATAAAACGTGATCTGATTTAAAGCTAATTAGAGTCCAATCAGAGTTCAGACCTGAATCCAATAGAGATGCTGTGGAATGACCTCAAGAGAGCTGTTCACACCAGACATGCTAAGAACATGGCTGTAAAGTTCTGTAAAGAAGAATGGTTCAGGCCTGATTAGCAGCTACCGAAAATTCATGTTGGAGGTTATTGCTGCCAAAGGAGGTGTGACCAGATATTAAATTTAAGAGTTCACTTACTTCTTTCCACCAGCAATGTGAATGTTTAATGGATGTGTCCAGTAAAGACGTAAAATATTATGATCGTTTGTGTGGCATTAGGCCAAGCACACTGTGTTTGTCTATACTTAGAACTTAGATGTAGATATCATCACATTTTACCAGGTAATTCCAAAGGGATCACATACTTTTTCTTGTCATATATACTTGTATGTATGTGAAAGGTCTGGACTGCAGGCAGGCCTGTTTCTTGCCCTGATGATGAAGCCATGCTGTTAAATACATGTAGAATTTGATTTGGCATTATCATGATGAAAGGAGCAAGGCCTTTTCTGTAAAAGATGGTAACTTTTAAAATTGGATTTGAAATATTTTTGAAAAAGTAAAAGATCATCTGCACGACATAACCCATGTGTCGCAACACAACATACCTTTAGTGAATGCTGTTGTTTTTACTGTGGCAGTAATGTTGCATACAATTTCTACAAGAAACAAATAAATAATACTTTAGAATCAACTATTTGGGAAAGTAAAATAGTTTGTCAAGTCCATTCACAGGGCATGTAAAAAATAGCATAGGAGAATGAAATGATTTACTTGCTTTTGTTATTGTATTGTATTGCTTCTTTCTCAAGCCCCAAGTGTACACAATGCCAGTTTAATAGCACACAAGAAGATAATATTCTACTCATGACATGACAGTATAATGCGTCCATACTGGTAACCAGTTTGCTTTAAAGCATTTGAGAAGGTGCAGTAATGTGAAGATTTGAGTCATTCTTAAACCAGTGTGAGCATAAATTACCTTCAGTCTTCGCATTAGGAGACATTTTGTCTTAAGGGGAGAAAATAGAGAGAAAAATCACAAGGCAGACAATTTTTGAAAGACTGCTTAATTCAGAATTATATGCTTGATAATGATATTAATGTACTTGAAAACAAACCTGTAACAATAAGTTTAAATGTATAACATGAAGCGGCATTCACAGTCACCCAATACCACATAGAATCTGTGGACTCCACTGGACTTATGATCAGTGATCCATTCACTGCATTGTCCACTGTTTTAACTCTCTCGCAAAGGTGCCTTTGGGCTCTGTTGGAAGTGCAGGGAGAGGGACAGCGAGTTATAGGAACTGTGTGATGTCCTGCAGAGGTCCCCCAGATGACCTGTGTATGCAGCTGTGGCACAGGGCACAGGAATGTGAACGCTGATTTCAGCACAGCTTTGAACGGGCCAATTTTTTCACATTCTGAGAAGAAAAGGAAAACAACATTTATCTAATATATTCTAACGCTAACTCAAAGAACATATATGTAACTATATGTAAATATATGTTTTGTTAAAAGTTTTTGGTAAAAATGTTTTTAAAAAACCCTTCTGTCAATAAAAAAATCCATAAATGATTCCACAGATCCTTTCACTTTTTTATTTATTATTTTTCTTAATAATATTTCTTACGAGAAAACTTTGGATGTATTAGTTTGATGGCACTCTTTCAGTCGGTTAGGAGTCAGTGAACAATGCAAGGCTTTTAAAAACTTCTGGTGTATTTGAAATTAATTTGTTGGTTGGTCTGGTATCTCTTGTGTGTTGTAAAACACTGGGTGCTGGGTGGGACAATTCTTCCTGCCTTTGAAATGCCTCCTCAAAATAATAGACTGTTCACCTATACATGCTATGATTTATGTGTCTTCTATATCAATGCTATATAATAATATTATTATAATATATAATATAACACACAATGAAATAAATATAACCATATTTTAGTGACAATTTCAATTGGGCTTGTCCCAAATAATTTTTGATGTCAACAACATAGACACAATGCAAAATTATTTTAGTGTACTGGGTTTAAGTGCATGCACCTGGGGCAGATTAATGCGCTGTACCAGCAACATTGTGCTGAATTACTAAGTACTCTAACAAATTATCAGTCATCAGTCATACATTTTTTTAATTAGCTGATTTGCTTATATATAGAGTGAGGAAAATAAGTGTTTGAACACCTTGCGACTTTGCAAGGTCTCCCACTTAGAAATCATGGAGGGGTCTGAAATTTTCATCTTAGGTGCATGTCCACTGTGAGAGACATAATCTAAAAAATAAAAAAAACACAATGTATGATTTTTTAATCATTTATTTGTGTCTTACTGCTGCAAATAAATATTTGAACACTTGTGAAAATCAATGTTAATATTTGGTACAGTAGCCTTTGTTTGCAATTACAGAGGTCAAACGTTTCAAACGTTTGCACACACTGCAACAGGGATTTTGGCCCATTCCTCCACACAGATCTTCTGCAGATCAGCCAGGCTTCTGGGCTGTCGCTGAGAAACACAGAGTTTGAGCTCCCTCCAAAGAGTTTCTATAGGGTTTAGGTCTGAAGACTCCAGAACCTTGATATGCTTCTTACGAAGCCACTCCTTGGTTATCCTGGCTGTGTGCTTTGGGTCATTGTCAAGTTGAAAGACCCAGTCACGTGACCCTGGTCATCTTCTCCTTAATACAGTGCAGTTGTCTTGTCCCATGTGCGAGAAAACACTTCCAAAGCATGATGCTTCCAGCCCCATGCGTCACAGTAGGGAAGGTGTTTTTGGGATGGTACTAATCATTCTTTGTCTTCCAGACACGGCGAGTGGAATTAAGACCAAAAAAGTTCTACTTTGGTCTCATCTGACCACAGAACCTTCTCCCATGACTCCTCTAGATCATCCAAATGGTCATGGGCAAACTTAAGACTGGGGAACCTTCCATGCCATGCATGACTTATATCTATGATGTGTTTTACCCACAGTAACCCTGCTCTCCTCAGGTCATTGACCAACTCCTCCAAGTGTAGTTCTGGGCTGATTCCTCACCTTTCTTAGAATCATTGATATGTCACGAGGTGAGATCTTGCATGGGGCCCCAGTCCAAGGGAGATTGACAGTCACGTTTAGCTTCTTCCATTTTCTAATAATTGCTCCAACAGTTGATCTATTTTCACCAAGCTGCTTGGCAATTGTCCCATAGGTGTCTGGTGTCTTTGGATAGCTCTTTGGTTTTAGCCATGTTAGTAGTTGGAGTCTTACTGATTGTGTGGGGTGAACAAGTGTCTTTATGCAGCTAACGACCTCAAACAGGTGCTTCTAATTTAGAATAATAAGTGGAGTGGAGGTGGACTTTTTAGAGGTGGATTAACAGGTCTTTGAGGGCCAGAATTTTTGCTGATTAGCAGGTGTTCCAATACTTATTTGCAGCAGTAACACACAAATAAATTATTAAAATATTATACATTGTGATTTCAGGATTTTATTTTTTAGATTATGTCTCTCACAGTAGACATGCACCTTAGATGAAAATTTCAGAGCCCTCCATGATTTCTAAGTTGGAGAACTTGCAAAGTCGCAAGGTGTTTAAATACGTAATTTCCTCACTGTATATATATATATATATATATATATATATATATATATATATATATATATATATATATATATATATATACAGACCCATTCCAGAAATTTAGAATATAATGGAAAAGTTGACTCATTTCCATAATTCCATTCAAAAAGTTACACTTTCATAGATTATAAATTCAGGGTCCACAATTTAAATGATTTCAAGTATTTATTTGTTTATTTTTACATAATTTGGACTTTCAGCTCATAAAACCCACGAAAACAGGAATTAAAAACCTTTAATACTGTGGAGAAATCAGCCCAAACTACTTCTCAGTTTTTGCAGAAAAAAAAGAAATTAGGATCACAACAAATCAATCAAAATATGGTACTTTCAAAACGATATGTTAATCTTTAATACTTGGTTGGGAATCCCTTTGGTTTAATCACTGCATTGATGCAATGTGGCATTGAGGCAGTCAGCCTGTGGCATTGGCTGGGAGTTATGGAAGCCCAGATTTTCTTGATGCTTGCTGTCAGCTCTTCTTTGTTGTTAGGTCTGGTGGCTCTCATTTTCCTCTTGAGAATACCCCATAGATTCTCAATTTGGTTTGGGTCTGGCAAGTTGGCTGGGGGGTGGGTCAAGCACTGTGATGGCATGGGCATCAAACCAGGCTGTGGTGCTTCTGGCGGCATGGGCAGGGGCCATGTCCTTCTGGAAGATGAAATCTGCATTTCCATACAGATACTCAGCAGAAGGAATCATGAAGTCCTCTAAAACATGCTGGTAGGCTGTTGTGGTGACCTTGGATTTAAGAAAGCAGAGTTTACCAACACCTGCACCAGATATTGTACTCCAAATCATGACTGACTGTGGATATTTCACACTGGACCTCAAGCAGTTTGGGTTCAATTCCTCCAAACCCTTGGACGTTGATTACCGAATGAAAGGCTTTCATCGGAAAAGAGGACCTTGGCCAATGGTCCAGCCCTTCTTCTCCTCAGCCCAGTTGAGACACTTCCTACGTGGGCCAGGTTCAGAAGTGTCTTGACCCGAGGAACCAGACAGTTGTAGCCCATCTCCTGGATGCGTCTGAATGTGGTGTTTTTTTAAGCTGAAACTCCTGCCTCATTCCACTCTTTCTGGATCTCTGGCAGATTCTTGAATCCTCTCTTTTTGATAATCCGCTGAAGCCCACGGTCATTTCTTTTGCTGGTGTATTTTCTCCTGCCACATTTTGTACTTGCGTTAGACTTTCCTTTGATATGCTTGGACACAGCATTCTGTGAGCAGCCAGTCTCCTTAGCTATGAACTTTTGTTGCTTGAGTTTTATGAGCTAGAAGCCCAAATTATGTAAAAATAAATAAATAGATACTTGAAATTGTTTCAATTGTGGGCCCTGAATCTATAATCTATGAAAGTTTAACTTTTTGAATAAAATTATGGAAATTAATATAATGATATTCTAATTATCTGGAATGGGTCTGTATATATATATATATATATATATATATATATATATATATATATATATATATATATATATATATATATATATATATTTGCTTATCTCTTCTTCTCCACTTTTTGGCCAGACAGTAGTAAACAAACCCGTCTACTATTTCAGTCTCAGAGGTGCCTATTTTTTTATTTTTTTAAGCCAAATTATAATATTTTTATCTTTGCAGTGATCGAATGCCCATTTTATAAAGTCAGATAAAGCAAACAAAAGATAACATGAATAATAAATAACAATGCAGCTAAAGAAATACACAATTCATGGTGAATGTGCCTTACCTTTATTCAGAGGCTGAATTGGAGGCTCATCTAAACAGATGAAAAAGAGAAATAAAACCTCACATACAATTCACCTTGTAGTAGTTAAAAAACAAAAACCACTAAAACTTCAGATTATGCTGAAGATGACAACTAACATTAAATGCATGCCCAACTGTCATCTGTAAGGAAATAAAATTTTGAATGATTATGAGAAGCAAACCTTTGACAATAACTTTAACTTCAGAACAGTAGTTTGTATAGCTAGCTTGCACTGTACACCGATACCAAACAGCATCTTTGAAATCCACAGGACTAATGGTCAGTGATCCATTTCCTATTTCAGAATTCTGCATCCTCACTCTCTCACAGAGGTTATCTGTCCTGTTGTTGCCAGCCGTATTGCAGGAAGAGGGGCATTGGTTTATACGATGTGACTTATCTCCATAAATAGCATCCCAAAACACCTGAGGGTTTCCAGATTGTGGTGAGGATACAGGGCATGTAAGTGTAACTGTTGAGTCCTGCACTGCCTTGACTGCTTCCAGAATGTTGCATTCTATTTGAAAAAAGATAATAAAAACATTTGAATTCATTCCAAGCCTTTAACCTATGACTTAACTATGACAGTTAACTATGTATTAAATACAATCAGTTAAGGGCAGTTATATCCCTGAACTAAAAACACACACATCAGTAATCCACAAATCAGATCATTGGCATTTTTTTTGGTAGAATCAGAGAGGTGCATTTGCAGGAATATGCAAGCCATAATGAAGAAATCTGACCTTTAACTTTTAGAATAATTCTCTTGATTAGTATGCAGTCTTGTTCTCTTTGGACCTCACATTTATACCGACCCTCATCTGAGAAGCTCACATTATGCAACTCAAACATCACTTTTCCAGAGTCCCTCTGAAGAAACAGTCTCTGCTGCTCCATTGTTAGAGTGCTGGCAGGATATAACAGCGTGTTTGGTTCATTGCCATCTTGTTTATACAGAGTTACATTGAGAGTGGCTGTCTCTTGATTGGTGGTGAAGCAGTGTAGGAATGTATTTTGTCCTTTGGCTCCATATAGTTCAACCTTCTGCTCCTCACAAGGCCTCTGGGTCACTGCTAACAGGATGTGAGAAGGAAAAGCAGGAAGTTCCAAGGGTGAAACCTCAGAAAGCAGAAGTGTTTGTTCAGTTTTATAAAAAATGCTGTTTTATAGTAAATAAGCAAAACAATCATCATCTATTTCATTATACCTTATTAATTTTGTGCAGATTCATATGCACTGATTTGTCATTTATTTCTGACGTATTTTTTTTAAAGCTTATCAATTTTTTTTTTTCAGCGTTAATGGTGCCTCCACAGAAGTGCAAGTTGGACTGGCTTTTGTACTAGTTGCTGGTAACAGTCTAAAGGATGTGTTAGAGCACACAATGTCCAATTCTTACAACAAAAAAAAAAAAGATTCATCTCACCATACATGTACATCCTAGATGCATCTAAGCCCGGAAAAGTTAACAGTGCTTATGGACACAGTTAACGTAAAGCTTTCTTTTGGCACAGCAACCAAAAAAGCATTGGAAAAAAAGTTTAAGTGGCATCTTTGGACATAACTACATATTGAAGGGCATGAAAGAGGCTTTGCAAGGTTAGTTGAATTGTTTATTGATGCAATGCTGTAGGTTCTGCCAGTCGAACATTGGAACATTGTTGCATTTGTTGGCAAACTGGCCCCATTTTTTCTCATAAAGGACTTACCTGCATTTAAACCAAATCATGATTATGATTTGAATATGATAAATATTGTTGATTTTTAAAAAACATGTCAGCTCAGCATCTGCTTACAAACATATGGGGCCAGTTTAATAGAACAAACTGAAACTTAGTGCCACACCAGAGTTCAGTAACATAAAACTAATGCAAAAACTAATGCTAGCTGAAACTAGGCGAAAGGCAAAGATACAAACATACAAACAATCAAGCTCTCTCTCTCTTTCCTGTTCACAGTCACTGTCAAAACAAAAAAAAAAAGTGAACCAAATCAAGCTTCATTTAATGACAGAGGCAAAACATAGAATAAATATCTACTGGGAGCTGCTGACAGAAAATATAACTACTTGGGATGTGAATAAAATGAGGTACCAAACTCACCGATATGTTGTATTGCCATTAAGAAAACAATTTTTAAAAGGCATGGAGACAGACAGCGCGCCATCATTCAGGATTAGGTCTGTAGTCACTGTAAATTGTACTTAACTGAAGTGATGCAATTTTCTCATCCTCTATCACCATGGTTCTGTTTCTGTCTGACTGCTCACTTCCTCATTGTTGGGTAACAGGAAATATTGTGTATTTTAATTTACAAATTGTCTACTTGAACTAAATGCAGAATGATTAAGTTATATTTTTTTCTTTATGCTTAATATTTTACACTCTTAAGCTGAACAGTATACATTAAGGAAATGGTCTGGTTTAGTTGTGATGACAAAAAAATCCCCTACTCCTATAGATTTTCTGTGTAGCTATATCACAACAAATAATACAAATGATCATTCAAATTCAAAACTATTTTTTTGTGTTTACATCTATTTTTTTATTGTCACCTAACAACAAAGGGGGGCTCAGTTTGATTCCCAGCTGGGGCGTCCGGTGTCCTTTCTGTGTGAAGTTCCCATGTCTGAGTGGGTTTTCTCCCACATCCAAAGATGTTAAATTGCCCATATAGGTGTAACTGAAGAATAATTTAAAAAGCTAATAAATGTTATTTTAACAAAAGAGAGGAAATGGTTCAGCTACTAAAGTTCAGCTACTACAAAGCATCAAACCAAAACTTATTTTAGTCAAAATCACACATTCATATGAAAAAATACATATATGGCAACGTTAATGAAAGCTATTGCAATGGGTGCCCAGCTCTTTAGAAAAGTCATTACATACACATAAAATATAGTATAATTAGAATAATCAATCTAAACAGCTATAATAGCTATAACATTTCAAACAAATAATATTTCAGTTCAATGAGAATACAGTGTAACTGGTGAGTATTTTATGATAAAGACAACATTTATGCCAACAATGTTCTAATAAACCTGGTGAGAGACAGCAGACAATTTCAACTATTTTCAGCATTTATGTACATTATTTATATTAAAATAGTGGCCAATTTGTAAAAAATGTTTAAAAAGTGGTTTTACATTAAAAAAAGTCTCTTTTCACTGGATAACACCGTGATGTCGCATCAAGCGTGAAGCTACTGCTTGGGGTTCTAGGCGAGACAATTGGTGATTGTAGAATATGAGCTCAGTGGCGAAATGAGCAATTCCTGCAGTTTGTTTTCACATAAAGCCTGCAATGCTGGTTTACAGACATCATTTTTTGCTGTTTTATCCATATCGTGTCTGCTTTTCTCTCCTAGTCGTAGCATCATGACTGTGACCAAATGAGCAAGGTAGCATCAGATTATTATTAAGTCAAGTCAAGTAAAGTTTGTTTGTATAGCGCTTTTTACAACAATGTTGTCACAAAGCAGCTTTACAGGAATTTTAAAGCATGAAAATCACAACACCTTATCCCTTGTGAGCAAGCCAGAGGCAACAGTGGCAAGGAAAATCTCCCTCAACTGGATGAAGAAACCTTAGGAGGAACCAGACTCACAAGGGGAGACGCATCCTCCTCTGGTCGAACAGTATTTACAGTTTAGAAACTAAAGCTGTGTCTGAAGGTAAAAGCTTTAGAAGCTGTACAGGTGCTACATCAGGTGGGTGATACAGTGATGCAGTCAAGGTGGAGCAAATGGCACAAATTGAGAGGAGAGCTGGTTGGGGCCGGGTGATAGGGGGGGACCCTGGTGGTCAGTCCTCTACAGTATTCGGCGGGACAGGTGGGCGGTTATTAAGAGACAGAGTTAGTTCTGGTTTGGGTTAGTACAGAGACAGAGTTAGTTCTGATTTGGGTAAGTACAGAGACAGAGTTAGTTCTGGTTTGGGTTAGTATACAGGATATGGAGTGTTTAGAGTGCAGCTGGTGACTCTGACAGATCTGATTATAAACAAAATGAACTAAAAGGAGAGAAGCTGCACACGTGCTACATCTGGATGATACAGTAATGCAATAGAGGTGCAGGCAGATGACATAGATGAAGAGGTTACAAGGTAACGAGGGGGTACTGGTTGTCAGTCCTCCAACAGTATTCGGCAGGACAGTTGGGCGGTTATTACCTCAGAAAGAAAAAATTAGAAATTATTAGAAATTATTGGTCATCCAGCCTTTTTATGCAGATTTAAAACATAATTTGGTTTAGCAGATATGTAGAGCTGTGTTCCATCAGCGTAGCAGTGAAAGCTAATGCTGAAACTACAAATGTTTCCAAGAGGCTGCATATGCAGAGCGAAAAGCAGTGGCCCAAGCACTGATCCTTGGGGGACACCATATTTAATCAGTGTATGATCGGAATGCTTACTGTTAATGCTGACTAATTAATAGTGGTCAATCAGGTAGGATCTTGTGGTCTATGGTATAAAAAAACTGCACTAAGATCTAGAAAAAATAGTACAGAAAAAAAAATCATTATCAAGGGATACACAGAGATTGTTTACTACTCTAGTTATTGCTGTTTCAGTATTGTAAAAGGGTCTAAAACCAGACTGAAACATCTCATGGAGAAAGCTGTCTTGTATTTGAGAGCACAATTGTTGTGAGACCACTTTTTCTAATATCTTTGCGATAAAAGGGAGTTTGGAAAAAAGGTCTATAGTTGGCGAGTACATTGGGATCGAGATCAGGCTTTTTAATTTGTGGTTTAATAACCATGCGTTTTAATGATTTAGGTACATTATAGTGAGCAGAGGTTTACCAACACAGGGGACAATTTATTTGAGCAATTTTGTAGGTACTGGATCAAGAATGTATATAGATGTTTTGGATCAGCTAATTAGTGTGATTAATTCATTTTGATTGATAAGGCTAAAAGATAGCAGAGGGGCTTTTGTGCTGGCAAGGCACATGTCCTGTTGTGGTATTAATCCTATAGGCAGATTTTTGTTTTGTTTTCTGTTTTACTCTTGAAGTATCTAATAAAATCATTGGTGTTGTATGTTGTTTGAATATCATCCCCATACTGTTTAATGTGGCCAGTTAATTTAGATATGGTGGAGAACCTTAGGATTATTGTTATTCTCAATTAGTGTTGAGAAATAGAAAGCTTTGGCTGTGTTTAGGTCACGCGTATATTCTATGTTGCTATTTTTCCATTAAATTCGAAAACAATCTAATTCCAGACTATGGGCCATTTATTTTAGTGTACGTGTAATAACATTATACCATGGTGTTAGCTTTTTCCTTCTCACCTTTTTTATCTTAATTGGTGACACATCATTTAGTGATGATTAAAGTGTGTATTGCAGGATTTCAGTGTTTCAGTGATCATCGAAGCCCAAAGAGGCAGGGATGTTTGATAAGTCTGGTAGACTATTTCTAAGAGCATCTATAATAACATTCTGAGACAACTTGGTACACTAAGTATATGATTGAAGAGCACTGTGGTAGTATTACAAGAACAATTGAAGCATACTTTCAATGTGATATTAGTGTTTAATTGTTTAATAGTGTTATAATGTGTGGCTGTAATAAGGCTGTGTCTAAAACTGAAGAAACATTTATGTCTTGCTGCCCATGCTGTCTCATTAGTCACTGTCTTAGTAAGCAGTATTTTTATATGACCGTTTTCCAGTTTCTTTAAGAAGACACTGAGGTAACAGATAACAATAAATATCTTGCTGCGTTTCTGCATGGTAAAACACCTGCTTAAGTTCATGTCACACCTGAGCATGATGCGCATGATAATCTGGTATCAATTTTCTCATAAACACCACACATGAAGCCCTCTGCCTCACTCCCCCCCTTGCTAATGAAGATAACCTTACTTGTTCTCCCCAGCTGCCCCATATTAACAAAGGCCATAGATGCATTTGAAACAAGAAATAAACTGGCTTTACAGGCATACACTACTGTCAAATGTTTTGGAACACAGTCAAAGATGAGTCAAAGATTTGTCAAAGATTCGGCTGGTAGTGTACTAACTCTTTTGACTGATCATGGTTGAACGGTAGTGTTCTACAACGGTTGATCGGTAGTGTTCTAAAACATTTGACCGGTAGTATATGTCATAAGATTTTAGTAAATATATTATAAAAGGAATAGAAAACCCACTGCTGATGGTGCCATACAATGAAAATCTGTATTGTCATTGGCATAGTTGAATAAGAAGAGTTTGGTACAGAGAACTGACATCCAGTGAACCACAAATCGTGTTGACTCCTCCTTCAAATACATTCGCAACGATGACAGTAAACAAATCACTGGAGGTGTTTTGGAGCCTCTTTTGTCTGCCTTCGGAGGAGAAGAAGCCGGTGGATGAGAAGCCCTTCCAAGTTCGCAAGGGAGGCTATCCCAATAACATTCTAGCCCCTGTGTCACTGACTGGAATGATAGGGACACTGACTGCAGATAAATGTTCCACAGCACCCTCTAGGGCTCCAAAGAGCGCCAGCAGAGCTGTGAAGAATGCCAGTGAGACAGCACAGGGTTACAAGGTTCTACCCACTGGCCCATTGATTTTTGCCTTCAGAGCCGTTTCTCCAGTGCTGGTTTCCTGTGTGGCCCTTGGGCCAACTCCTTGTTCTGATTCAGAATTGGCTTTCCAAGCTGCTGCTGCGTCTGTGGTGGTCACTTGTGCAGCTCCTGGGCTGGCTCCTTACTATGCTCCGGTACTGGTTTCCAAGATTCTAACTGTCCTGCTCCAGCTCTAGCTCTTTAGATTGTTCCTCCTGTGCTGGCTCCCAGAGTTGCTCCTTCTATGCCAGGTCAATAGATGGCTCAGCAGCCAGCTTTCCCAGTGCCCACTACAGGCTACACTAGATTGCAAACTGGTATTACATATAAGGCATTACATTATCCCAAATAAGCTGTTTAGTTTAATGTTACTTTACTTTTGTACACTCTTGACAGTTTTGAACAGAAAGGTGGTAGATGATGATGAACAATATGGATTTAGCGATATTTAAACCAGGTATTATATTATGATTCTTAAGGACATTTTTTCAAAATACATATATATAATAATATTTTGACACTGAAACACATTGCACTAGTTGTGTCTCTGTGACCAAAAATGTTTAATGATATAATACTTAAGTGTCCCTCAAATTTAGTTGAACTTTAGTTCTTAAGCAAAAAAAAAAATATATGCCTGTAGGTGGAATTAAGTCAATACATACCGTTACCCCTACATTTCCCTTTCAGTGGTCACCAAAAGCATTTCGCTGTTTAGATGTGCGTGTGACTCCAGAATTCAAACAGCTATATACAGCCAACGTCCCCTGCTTTTTAGAAATAGTTAACAATGTCTAGATCACTGCAACTCACTGCCTTTTTAACTGACTGATAATGTATATAGTCTAATATCTAGTATCTAATATTGATTATGGTAAGACATATCTTTATAACTTTCTATGCAGTAGCCTTTAGAGGCATAAACCACTTCAGGCATTGGGTCCCTATCACCCCTGCTGTGATTTCTACATCATGATTTAATTACATTTAAGTTTTGTTTTGTCGCTTCTTTACCATTTGCATGTGCACATATATTTGCCTACTAATATATTAATAATTTGGACCGCTATTTTTAAGTAATTTAATACTTAGCAATTCAGTTGTTTTATTGTTTAGTGTGTGTACATTAGCCATTTTGCTGTCATTTTTTATATTACCTTGGATTACTGCATGTCATTTCTGTATGTAATTGCTATTGCAATTGTTTACATTAAACTGTACTTATGTGTTATTATTTATTTATCTATAGCATAGCAGTATTGTTGTAAAACTTTGCTCAAGGTGTCCAAAAACCACGTATTTTCACAGGAGGGGCATTTGACTGACAAGCAGAGCATTAAGTTTACATACAGGGCAGGATTTCGTGTTTAGTTGCAACATTATTTGAACAAATAATATTGTGTATGGTGTATTCCCTTGGCAGAGATACATTCATGATAACAATTACGCCAACTTTTGATCTGGAAATACGTCCACGACTCGCATAGCTTATGCGAATCAGATTATTCGGAACAGCTTTAGGACATTAGGACAGTTTCTTTTAGTTTTGTCTCAGTGACATTCCAAAAGCTGCTGATAAATGTTACTATTTAAGGTACAATTCACCGTGGCAGTGGTATGTATATCAAGAGCACTTCCTCCCCAACTTAAGTCAATTATTACGTTTTTCGCGGTCCCATAGACGTAGACATACGTCACAATAATACTCGCTCGGCGTAAATGACCTTACGTTTTATGGGGACAAACAGTGCATCAGAAATTCGTTTTGCCTGTTAGTGTTGATCACATGCGACCGGATCTATCTATCTAGGACTGAAACGCAGCATGGTTAGAAAGTCGGATGATTATGGTATGTGTGCTTCGGAAGAATTTACTTATAGTCTGTTTATAGTTAACGCTATTGCAGTCCCTCACATGCGCTTTTAAAGTAATTCTGTAAATTACTGAATGTCAGTGTTCTGGTATCAAACTATATTGAAGATATTAACTTCGTAATTTAGACAATCCATAAACCATGTCATTAGCTAATATCAATTTTATTATCCTCATAGGGGATCCAATCCCATATGATCCCTTTTTCAGAGGACCAGTTCATAAGAGGTGAGTACTCACATCTCACATCTCGTCATGCTTTTTGATAAATCATTTCGTATATAGCAGCTATAGCTTCACTCCTTTTTTTAAAACTGCAAAACTTACTAGACACACGACACCAGTCAAAAGTAAAGCGTTAACACACCGTGTGCGCGCGATGCAGCACTGAGCGACAAGGATCATACCATTTTGCAAGACAAGGGGAGGGGGCTGCTGTATTTTAGTTGTTAAAATAATTGGTTTGACCATGTACTCTCTATGGTTTTAACATTTCCAGCTTGTCAGATACAAATTAACATAAAATTTTACAAAAATTTTACTACTATAATTTTTAGGAGTGCTGGGGCTTCACACACACACACACACACACACACACACACACACACACACACACACACATCTGTTTCATGCTGCTCATATTTCTGCATTTTTCAGGAGCTGCACAGATGTGATTTGTTGTGTCATTTTCATGGCTGTCATTGTAGGCTACATGGCGGTTGGTGTGCTGGGTAAGAAGCATCTCTTTATAAGCTTAAGTGTATTACCTAGGTCAGAAGAAATGCACCTAAAACTATCCATGGCTGTATTCAAACTATTATTTTTCTGCCTACAATAGCTTGGCTGTTTGGTGATCCACACCATGTCCTCTTCTCCCGAAATTCCACTGGAATGTTTTGTGGAACTGGAATCAATGTGTAAGTTTCTCAGATACACAAATGCAGCCTTTTCTAGTATTCGAGGGTAGGTAAGGGAAACTAATAGTAGAGTCGTTCAGACTGTAATCTGAAGAGAAACACACAGGAGTGGGTCTTAATAGTGTCATTGAACAATAACTAGTATACCTAAACCAAAGGTGATTAATGACTACAAACCCAAGCATGTAAAAATCAGTTCCCAGTTCTAGAAATCAGTTGTAGTGCGCCCTGTACCCTCATAAATAGCCAGGAAATTAGTCATGAATGGGACAGCACTGAACTGTTCAGTGCTGTAAGCTTCTAGAACTGAATGCTCACAAAACCTGGATTAAACAATAAGGTTAATCAGACTGATATTTATGTTGTAATACTGCATTTGTATTACTGTATCTGTCACCTATCAGCAACAAACCCAATGTCTTCTACTTGGATGTTCTGAAGTGTGCCTCCGAAACCAATGCAATTGCTGCCACTTTCAATGGTCTCCAGTGTCCAACCACTCAAGTGAGATATTTACACATTAGTCTATTTATTGTTAAAAAGAAAAAGTTAATTTGTATGTCAGTTGTGTGCTTAATTACATGTGAACTCAAGCAGTGTAATATGTGAACCCAAGGATGCAGCTGGGATTTGGTCTTTGCTCTCAGAGCCTTTGGCTTTGTTTGGGTGCCTTTCCTTTAGTTTTCTTTTTTTGCATCATGTGGTATGTGTAGATAATGTAATCAAGCAACACTATGTAGTTGACTGCTAGAGTACATGTAAATCACCTTTATTTACATGTTCTATTTGAAGACTTCTTTCACTGTGTGTATATTTGTGTGCATTTTTGTGTAGGTGTGTGTCAAAGAATGCCCCTCTGAGTTCTGGAAGTTGCCCTCACAAGCATACTCCTCAGATGCAAAGGACGTTTTCCAACAGGAGTACTGTGATCCTAGTCTCAACCTCACCCACACCACACTGGTACTACTCTATTCTTCGGTTATAAGACTGAGCCAGGGTGCATTTCCTTATGTAACTCATCAAATCAGATTATTAGCTTGATGAGATTTGAACTGGAGTCCTTTATTATACCATAGTGACAGCACTATGACCATGCAGGCCCTGACTTTGATAGCTCTTGTGTAGAAGTCACACATGTGGATGTATTTGTGTTTTTCCAGCCTTAAAGGACCACTGCTCTTGTAGCTTTAGGGAATTACCATTTGTTGTTGAAGCTTATACGTATGAGAATACATTACAATTATGCCATTTATTTGCTGAGATATCTTATGTACTTTCTTGGGAACCATTCTGCATATGCCATGCAAGTATGCCATGAACATTTCACTGTAATTTCTTTCACAGACTGTCCAAAATATCCTTGATCGTGGGCTTTGCCCATATTTGTACACACCAAGTAAACCAGGTATGGAGAACATGTGTCACCCAAAATTGAAAAAAAGTACCTTGATTTGTTTCTTTTTATGTTCTGTTCCATAATATAACAGCGTAATGCCTAATAGTAAAAACATTGTGTTTTTTTTAGATTTTGTTAACTAGCATTCTTTAGGTTCAGACTTATATCTAAAGTTTAGGCTTCAATATAAATTTTAGGCCGATATATCTTTTTCTGTCTAGTACTGGGAAGATGTTTGCCTAGCTTTGACCCAAAAGATGTTCCCACTGACTTTATCCTTCCTGGACTAGCTTCTGTTGATGATACAGTCAAGCACATTAAAAACGCTACGGGGTAATCCTACATGCACACAAACATGAAGCCATTTGATGCTGTTAATAGCTGCTTCTGTTGAGTGATGTAAATGTGTTCTGTTTGTAGCTCTCTTTTGTCAGGATTCAATGCTAAATCAGTGACAGTGCGTGTTTTTGAGGATTTTGCCACTTCATGGTATTGGATATTAATGTAGGTTAACTTTAAATTAGTGTCAATGTATATTAACATTAAGAAAGACAATGCATTAAAAACTTATGCATTACTTTTTATGCATCTCCCTACCTCTCTGTGTTATTCCTTCTCTCTCTTTCTCTTTCTCAGTGGTTTGCTGGTTGCCATGGCTATAAGTGTGGTGTTTATCTTGTTTATGAGATATTGGGCGTCTGTCCTGGTTTGGCTTCTCATTGTAGGTGTTTTGGCAGTGGGAGCATATGGTAGGTCCCTTCTTTTCCGAAACAGCTCTTCTGTTGTTTAATTCAACTCATGAGATTAATGCATTATACCTTCTTCAATAATTGTTACCAATAATTACCGATGTATTAATAATGTATTAATAGAAGGAAAATATAAAAACGCATGTGAACCACATGTCCCCAGTACATTTGTATGGCACATATAAATAAATTGTTGGTAACTTCTAAAACAAATCAACAGGACCCCACAGTTCACATTTTGAATTGTCTGGTGGGCATCATGAGTTGGTTAAAAACCCAAGGGTCTTCTGAGTAAGTAAATAGCATTTTTTTTGTCTCAGGTATTTACCACTGTTACTGGGAATACAACAACTACAGATATTCCAAACTGACCCTTGGTGATCTTGCCTTCAACTCCAAGTTCTCAGTCTACCTTCAAGTAAAGGAGACCTGGCTGGCTTTCAGTAAGGGCTCCTAAATTTCTTCACAGCACATGTACAACTTTACTATGTCAGACACAAACAGTTTTGAAATGCAGTGAGAGATTTAAAGAAAAAAGATATATCTAATTTACATTTTAGAGTTGAAAATAATGTATCTTTATAACCTTTGTTTGGCAGTGGTGATCTTGTGCCTGGTGGAGCTGTTCCTCTTACTTTTGCTGAAAAGTCTAGGGTATAGAATCTCTAGTGCTCTGGAACTGTTGGAGGAGTCCAGCAGGTAGCATTATTAAAGCTCGACAAGCCAATCAATTCTAGTTTTAGAAAACATTTGATTAATTTTCATTTGATGAAAATTAAATAAAAACATAATGAACATGTACACAGTTTCTGCAGTGACCTTCAAACTGTGTGAGCTTTGCTGATCTTTGTGCTTGTGCTATGTAGGTCAGTGAGCTATGCCATGCTGGCATACCCCTTGGTCACATTTGTGTTGCTGATGGTGTGTGTGTGCTACTGGGGAGTTACAAGCCTGTATCCTCTCTCAACCATACCTTTAATTGGCTGCAGTCACATGTACTTCCTACAAACATATCATGTATGCGTAAAATGCATGCATATCAGTAGTTTGTAGTTACATTTGCCCTTGACCCTTGCTGCACTTAGATTCTTGGCAACATCTGGAGCGCCAGTGTATCGTGTAATCTCTTTCAACTCCTCTGTATCCAGCTGTCATGCCATCACAGGCTTGGAGAACTGCCTTCCACAGGTTAATCACACATGGATACATGGATTGGATGGATTGGATGGGTAGATGCTTTATTGATCCCAGAGGGAAATTCAATGCATCTCACAACCATAATTATTCCATTGTCTTTAAGTATGGTTGAACAGCAAAGCTTCACTTTAATAATATTATTGTGCTGTTATGGCCTAATTGAAGATTGGTGCCAGAATCTGTACTCTAGAGACAAGGGGTAGGGCAGTATGTCCCATATTCACTAAGTACCCTTGTCCACTTTATGCAGCAAACGAAGTATCAAAATGCTGAAAATATATAAAAATAATCTCCTCTCTCTACCATGATTTTTCAGTTTATGTCCTCTCTGCTTTTTTTCAGGAATTTAATGCTTGGGCCTATCCTACATGTCCTAATGTGCGCTGTGTCTTTTTCAAATATGACGATGAGGGTTTTTTCCAAAGGAATGCAGCTTACCTTCAAATCTTTAATGTGTTGGCCTTCCTCTGGTGTGTGAACCTCATCATTGCTCTGGGGCAGTGTACAATGGCCAGCACCTTTGCTACCTTCTACTGGGCCTTTAACAAACCAGAAGATATTCACCAATATCCCCTCTCACAAGCCTTCTTTCAGACTTTACGGTACACAACGCTGTCTTCTTATCTTGTCTTTAGGCTTCTTTTCCACTCCTGTTTCCCAAGCATAATCTGGCCTTCCCTTCTTTCATAACATCTCAAATTCTACCATGTACAGGCCTTATTTTGATATGTGCTATCCTGCAACTGTACTTTCTAAAGGTATCATGTTGGCTCCCTGGCATTTGGTGCAGTCATCCTTAACTTGTTCCAGTCCCTGCGCATCTTTCTTGAATATCTTGACCACAAGTTCAGAGGTAAAAACATATACAGTCTTCTATTTAGACTCCCATGTGGGTGTAACTGTGGACACCCTGCTGTAGGTTGACAAAATACGATACAATAAATACGATGCCTTACTCCACAGATTCCAAGAATTCTTGCTGTCAGTTTGTGAAGATTTCCCTCAAATGTTGCTTCTGGTTTCTAAATAAATGCCTCAAGTTCGTCAACAGAAACACCTACATCATGGTTTGTCTCTGTTTAACTTACTTGAAACTTATTTTTAAAATAACATTTTATACAAGTGTATGAAACACAATTAAAAATGCTAAATATAACCAGATAGCTGGAATAAATTTACTCAGATTTTACACTACATTTTAGATTAAATCTAAGAGCAATTTATTATTAATTATTGTTTTCCATAAATTTAACTCTTTATCAACCAATGAAATGTAGTGTACTTTTTGACATATGTTTAAAAATTTGCACTACTTTTGTGATTGTTAATAAACAGGTTGCTGTACACGGAGACAGTTTCTGTGTGTCAGCCAAGAATGCTTACATGCTACTGATGAGAAACACTGGACGGTAAGGCTTGTTTGTGTGTTTATGTATACATAAACGTGTACACGTCTTTGCTTCTTCCACAAACAGACACAAACATAACACAGAGGCATACATTCTTTTACAAACAGGTCAACATGCCTGTGGGGTGGTTATTTTGATCAAGAACACATATAGATCGTTTTCACAGCATGTTGCATGTGCTGTTATATTACTCTGTCCACAGGGTGGTGGTGCTGGACAATGTTACTGACATGCTGCTGTTTTTTGCCAAACTGATGGTGGCTGGATCAGTAGGTGAGAAAGTAAAAAAAGCAATTACATTTAATTGCAGTCCTTGTTCATGTGTAGCAAACTTACATATCTATAGTGCAGACAATTAAATATTATTTTTGTTCATTTCCCCTCAAGGCGTACTGGCATTTTTCTTCTTCACGGGACATATAACGTGGCCAGATGACACATTCCAGGCTGAGCTGCTACATTACTACTGGGTACCCATTATTGTACGTACCACTATGTTCAACAACCAGTCCAACCAAACCAGCCCGATCGCTGTGTTACTAAAACTTAAATCCTTTTAATGAATAGCATGGTCTTTATTCTTTGTATTGAAAATGTTTTAAACCCACTGTTTTTTTAAATGTTTTAATCTTTTATAAATATATGTTCATCACATTTTAAAACGAAAGCCTGTTTCAGATGCCTTTATAGTGGTCTAAAAGATGTATGTGCTGATACTATTAGACGGTGGTGGTGGGCGCTTACTTCATTGCTCAGGGATTCTTCAGTGTGTACAGCATGTGTGTTGACACTCTACTCTTCTGCTTCTGTAAGCAGCACGTATACACATACACTTTTCATGAAGTTACAATGATGATGCAAAAAAGCCATAACATGTCATCACACAAATAATTTTAACATGTGGTTCATCACAATTTATTAAATATGCCAAAAAATAAAAAGGACTTCATTTTAACTTTAAGTTGACTAACATCTGTTGACTGTTTTCGTTTTTCCCTAGTGGAGGATCTGGAGCGTAACAATGGCACCACCCAAAGGCCATACTACATGTCTAGGAGCCTGATGCGAATCTTTCATAAGTCTGAAAACTGCTAAAATGTTTCCCAGTGAAATGTTTCTTAGCCTTTTCATAAATAAAGACAAATGACTAAGCATTTTATGTTTTGCCCTGTTTCTGTTATTTCTAAAAATTGTATTTAATATTTTTATCAATGACCTCGCTGTCTCTACCTTAGACTCTAAATTACACCTTTATGCAGATGATTCAATCTTTTACTGCTCAGCAGGTTTGGCACACGCTGCACTAAACAAACTTCAACATTCTTTTAACACATTACAGACTGCTTTATATAAACTTAAGTTGGTTTTAAATGCTAATAAAACCAAATTCCTGCTGTTTTCCAGATTACTACCCTGACAGGATCTAGCATCGAACAAGTCAGCGAATATAAATACCTTGGCATCTGGCTGGATGAAAAACTTTCCTTTAAATCCTATATAAGCAAACTCGCAGACAGAAGCTCGTATTCCTTTATCGGAATAAATCATGTCTACCCATGTATGCTAGGAAAAGAATAGTGGAGGCAACCATACTAGCAGTCCTGGACTATGGTGATGTAATCTATAATAAAGCGTCCACCAGTGCCCTCAAACCGCTAGATTTAATCTTTCATTCTGCTGAGATTTATAACTGGTGACCCTTACAGTATTCACCACTGCAGACTATATGATAGAGTTGGTTGGTCCTCACAAGTTGCACTCTCTGGCCATTTGCCAGCTTACATCTCTTCCTTGATTTCAATAAATAACAATAATTATCACTTAATTATCACTCGCTTTAGTGGCTGGATCACCTGTCAGGTACAAAGAGTTTTTAGTGAACTGGGAAAATCTGCTTTTAGCTACAGAGACTATTTCGTCATCTTAAGTCAAGTTTATTTGTATAGCGCATTTTACAAAAATAAAATAAAGCAGCTTTACAGAAGTTAACTTAAACCCTGGCCTTTACTAGGTTATTACAGTGACTTTTCCATCAAGAGCAAGTAGTAGGTGAAACATTAATAAATAGTGTAAATACTTCTCTAATCTGCAGAAAACACTAACACAAACTAAAGAATAAGCTTTCAATGCATTGAAGGGAGAGTAAATGTTTTTCAGTTAAGCTTTGTGAGATTGTGAGCAAGAGTGATGTTCATTAAGGTAAAAAGGTTGCAGGTTAATTTTTATGAATGTTTTTTTTTATTTATTGCAAGGTTATTCTTTATTATATTCCTAATAGCATAGAGCCTAACAAAGTATAGGACACAAAATTATGTTACACAATCTGAAAAAAGGGGAACAAAATGAAGTTTAAATAATTTGGTTTCAATATTGTGGTATTTTTTGTAAAGGACCAATAGTACATATAAACATTTTAACATAACTAAAAAATAAAATAACCAAAATAAAATAAATGTTTTTAGTTGTATCTGGCTAAACAATATTGCCTCTCAAGCACTGACAGGAAATATCCAATACTCAACCGGTCAGTATTTACACATCAAAACAATTTAATTCTACTTAAAACATCACTCATAATAATAGTTCATCTCCATTAACTAAACGAGACATATTATATAGGTATCTGTAGTAACATGTACTTAAAATTAATCTAATGTTCTAAACAAATTAAGATCACCATAGCTCAATTAACACAAATGCCAGAACAGTTTAAAACATACGCCAATATGGCCATTCCTATAAACTTGCTATGATCATACAAAAAGCAAGAATAAGAGAATGTGTAAATGTAAAATCTCACATATATATCTCAAAAATAAGCAATAGTCTAGCCTAGCAGAGAAACAAAAACATTTTAAGCTAGTGACTGCTTTACAGATGATATTTATTTATTATAAAGGTCTAATGAAAGTAAAAAAATAAAAATAAAAAAAACACAAAAAGGTAGGAACCCTAACATTGGTCTAATGTGGAAAGTAGACCCCAGAGGTCCTTGCCTTCCATACACATCTAATTACCTGGTAAACAAGTCCTTCCTGGGTTCATGTGGGAGAGTTAGAAAAGGTAAACACTTAGAAGATGGCCTTTGGAACCAGGGCTAAGAAGAGCTGTTCTTGGTGAACAAAAATGTATAGAAATACAGGAACGTATATAAGAGAAAACTGTGATGGATCATCAAAAACAAAACCTCCACATGAATAACCAAGAATGCCTTATTCATATCATCAAAGGAAAATTACTAAATACAACAGTTATTACTTATGTGTTGCTTATAATGATAAGAAGCAGTTACTGGTGAAAACATAAGGCTATTTCCTGTAAAATCAAAAAAAAAAAAAAAAAATACACAGTTGTAACCACCCTGGCCAACTGTACTATATACTTGGCTAGGGGAAAAAGTGACATAACCAATGAGTTAAATGAACTGAATAATGAAGTATCTTGGCACACTAAAGGGAAAACCCCTACACAAATATAATGTGTGGAAAACAGAAATGAATAATGAAAGTGGCTTGTTGTCTGGAATCACTCAAGGGCCTGGGTAAGAGGCCTGGTAGGGTTCAGTAACTCACAGTGTTAAGACTATTCCAGTGATACTTCACTTACATCATAAATATGCTACACAAAATTGTGCCATTTAATCTATATTTACCATATACACAGAATTTCACATAACGCTAAGGAAAGAACCTGGACTTGGATTTCCCTGATCCCCAATTTTTAAACGGCATAATTTCTAGATAAGGTAACACAACGGTTCAAAGAGAAATCCAATTAGATTAGGAAACATTTTTTTAATCTATGTGAGATTAGATTAAAAAAAGAAGTACCAGCTAAACCACAACCTGGCACCAGCCCAACATTCCATAGTCAAAATCACTGAGACCACATTTGTACACATTTTGATGGCGGATGCAAACAGTTCTTGAAGCTGCTGGTCTGCATCTGCATGATTTTATGCATTGCTGTCACACGACTGGCTGTTAAAAAACAGCATGAACAAGCAAAGGTTTCAAATAAAATACACTGTAAGTGTGAGTACATACACGGCTAGGTGCTTAATTTTATAAATTTTTGGCAATAGGACTGAATGCACCAACTGAATTCAATAATTAAGAATGATTGTGTCCCAATACTTTTGTCCACTGTCGAGTACACGCTATGAAATGGTACTCTTTTTGTCATATGGCGGCATAATAGAATTAGATTTTTACGGTATTTTAATCAGTATCTAATCAATATTAAAACATGTAATGGAAACTTTACCTTTCAATCATTTATAAAAAAACTATCATTTTTGTCTGTTGAAAAAGCAAGTACAGGCTTCTATAACTGGCACTACCCCCTTTAGCAGAAACTACTACTAGGACAATTTTGTCCATTTCTCAATGCAGAAATCTTTTAATTGTGTATATTTTGAGGGGTTTCTCACATGTACATGTGCAATTTATTTAACCCCCCATCTTTTGAAAAAAGAATGATTGATTTCCAGTATTTCTGATGTCTTTTGAGCTCTTTTGATCTAGGTATACTCTAAAGTCCAATTACAACTAGCAAACCAGACCGGATCTCAGAAACAACAGTGTTCTAAACATTCACACCTGATTTCATTTGACATGTTTTAAGTAGGAGTGATAAATGTAGTGGCACAAATAGTATCTCAACATAAGTAATTTATAATGGTTTATTTCAATTAGATAAAGGACCATAAAGTGTCGCTCGTTAAAGTACTGGAATGTACTACAGAATGCAAGAGGTATCAAGGTGCATTTTGGCATATAGAAACTTATTTGGTATGTGTCAGGTGCTGGGACAGTAATAGACTGCACAGTACTGTGAAACCCTTTTTTAAATAAATTTGATGCATTAAATTAAGTGTTTCTTTTTTTTTTTTTTAGCAAGGTCTCATTAGACTTTCTGCAGTCACTATGAGGGCTAGAGGCAAATGATACTACTCATATAGTCTGCACACTTCTCATGTATTGGAGGTTGGACTGTCCCTGACATTGTTGGCAGCCACATCTACAGGCCTGGCAGTGGAGCTTTGGATGGTGTTCTGAAAAGAAGAATGACCAATAGGCAACTGAAACTCCTGTGGCAAGTCATTTTTTGACATCATCCTTCAAGGAGAAAACAAAGACAATGTATGAGATACTAACAGCCATAGCATGCATTGGCAGCCATTGTAAAGCTGACTAACATTCACCCTGTTGAAAAACTTTGCCTTGTTTATTGCTTCTTTATACTAGCAGACAGTTTTAGGTTGTGTGTTAAGCGTAGTTGGGGAGTAAAGAATATCAGTGTAATATACCAGTTGTTAGGCTTAATCTGTGTCTGGTAAGCTGCTGTTTGAACAGCTAAGTATGAATGCATGTTCAAATCACCTGCCATCTGCTTTGCGGAGGCTCTCTGTCCTGCTGCTAACACGACTGGTGCTTCCAGCTTTGCTGCGTCTGTCTGCCTGAAGCCCTCCACTCCGTTCCTTGCTGCCCCAACTGGATCCCTTTGCAGAGCACACTTGCTCCACATGCTCCTGCACAGATGCCTCAGAAGAGCCCCTCGGGTCTGATCCTGACTCATGGCTTGGCGTGCAGTGGTTACGACTAGTGAAAGGTACGGTCAGGTTGTCATGGGGAGTGATTGTGCTTGCTGGACCCGTGTTAGTACCCATGGATTTAGAGATGACCTTCAGCTTATGTGAGTTGGGCTTGTAGTGCTTCTTCTTGTGCTGTACACGGCTGTTGTGCTTCAAGAAGAACTCACATGACTCCTGCAGAACACGCCGGCTCTCGCTGATCGGGCTGGCAAAGAGAAAGTAGATTAGAAACATGACAAAATGTAGTATTAAAGTGCCAAGTAGGTTCAGGTACATATATTTGTGCACAAAGAAGAAATAAGGATCTATTCTACAGACATCTGGCTCTCTAAAGTCAATTAGGGTTTGGATAGAACACCTGTAACAACCGCCGAAACCGGTGGCTGTTTTTCTAATGTGTGAAGTGAAAAGCAGGCTCACTCTTTTTTGCGTGTCCTGTTAAAGAAGTAGGCCCACTCTGAGCCGGTCTTTTTACTGCTGACCCAGAAAACTGCAGAGATGCCCACTACCAGTGTCATCAGGTATTTAATCAGGAAGAAAGACAGGTCTGGCCTGGTAGGGTCTGTTCTCTGAAAGACATGTAAAAATATAACACATGGCATCAGTTTTGAGAGCTGCACATTCATTGGGAAATTAATTTGTTTATGTTTATTATTGGGTGTAGAAGGTAATGTAATAAAGAAAATGAGGCAGCCAGATCTCACTTTGTAAGAGCAAGGGATGCTGTACTCCTGACAGCGCTCATTAATCCACGTATTCTCCCAGGCTTTGCGCTGGGCTTGCTCATAAAGGTAGCAGGCAAGTAACGTAAGAAGAGGCAGCAGGTAAAGGCCGCTGAACACGCCAATGCGTATCATGAACTTCTTGAGTTTCTCCTTGTTGCGCTCATCATGCTGAATCACCTGTCGTACATGGTTCAGTGAAACTATCCCAGCTAGGAGAAGCGAGAGCCCAGCCAGCACACCCAGAGCCTGTGGAGCCAGCACAAACCATCTGAGGGCTGCCAAGTCATAGAGCCCCACAAAGCAAACACCACTGATACCATCACCCTCCACCTTGTTGAGAGCCAGCAGCATGACAGTAAGGCTCCCAGGTATACCCCAGCCAGATGCATGGAACCACACAGCCTTTTTCTCGATTGCCTCACAGCTCCATTTGGGCCCTGCTGCCAGGAACCATGTAATGGTAAGAATGACCCACCAAACCATGCCAGCAGTGGAGAAAAAGTAGAGCATCATAAAGAGCAGTGTACAACCTTTATTCTGGCTGCCCTGTATTACAGTTGACACTGTGCCTGACAGGCTGGGCTTGTTACAGGCCACCTCGTTGCCCAGCAAGAACCCAATGAAGTAGATGAGGGAAACAAGGCTGTAACAGACGGCATAGAAGACAATAGGCCGCTCTGGGTAGCGGAAGCGTTTGACATCAATGAGGAAGGTAAGGAAGGTGAAGAGTGTAGCACACAAGCAGATAATGGAACAGATGCCAATGAAGGTCTTGGCGAATTCAATATCGTGTGGTTTGAAATACATGTTGTCACAGGGGGGAGCACAGTCTTGGGCCCCCAGGAAGGAGGAGCCCTGACCAGGGTGTGTCTTCAGCTGCAGAGGACACCAGAAGCCCAGGTCTCTACTAGCTGATGGGGAGCTTTTAGGTGTGGTCGTGTCCTTTAGAAGTGGGATATCGGAGCCATGCATAGAGGACTGACATGGATCCAACCTATAGCCACAAAGAAAAAATATATATATGTTAAAATATATTTAGACAAAATGTTATTAACCTGAATAAATAAAACAAAATCCCTTAAATTTCACAGCTGAGTAGCTTAATCTCTTCCCAGGTTAAAGAATCAATATGCAGTCGGGTTGAACGAGAAGAAATAGTATACATGCGTGTGCATTTAGTGAACACCTGTCACACTGTAGCTCCTGTGGCCAGGTAATGCCGAATGTAAGCATGTTTCCAGTACACTCAGAGAGGACACGCTCACACTGTGACCTGCAGGGTCGTAGCACTCGCATCTGCTCTGTGCACTCTGGAACAAAGACTTGGCACAGGAACAGATGCACATCTGGAGAACAACGAAGATTGACCAGTGGCATGAAGTGCTGCAAACAAAAAGAGAGCAGTGAAAAGCAAAACTAGTTATCAAAATGAAACTCTGTCTAACCAATTTAATCACATCTGTTAAGGCTGGTATGATCCAACAAATTGCATTCTGTGGAGAATATTTAGTGTTTAGTGTATATATAGTGTTGAATCTAATTCTTTCAGGAATAATTGCCCCTTAAATTTAGGAATTTTCCACATCAACTTTTCTGAGTTACAAAATCTAAATTTTAGGTCAAAAGCCAAAGCAAGAAGCTAGATCCCCATGGCATTTAATGCCTTACAAGAAGCCTTTACACAAAATAGTTATGAATACATTACCTAATGCCAGTTTTCAGAAATGATAGATCTGAAATAAGATTTTGGCCTATGACATGTTTATTATTTAGATTTACAACCATTTTACTATCATCAACATTACATTTAGAAAAATTCAGAAGACACCTGTAGTTTCCCTAGTCACTTTGGCTAGCAAAAATATTATTATATTTGCCTTGTAGACATCACAACCCCTAGTTGCGACCATTACCCCGTTAAGGCCCAAGGCAGAAGCATTCTCTATAAAATCACCACTTAACAACAAACCACTTTGGATGACAACAGATTTTTTTCTAAATAGTGGAATTTTCTTTTAACTTTAAGACATGTTATTGTCATCGGTTTAAATGCAGCAACAGCAATTTGAGGGAAGAGAGTATGTTCATTTTTATTGTGGCGACACTGAGAATTACACCATGGTCAGGAAAGGCGTGGAGTGAACTTCCTGTTAACTGTAGGAAGAGAAAAATGTGATCCACAGAGAACAAAGCCATTACAACTTGGACATTACACTCTTCATCTATACTTAAAACTGCACATCAGTCTTTATACGCCTTTAAAGTATTTCACTTCAAGCTTCAAATCTCAAATTATTCTTACCAAAAAAAGAACAAGCCTCTGTAATATTAAATGTTCCACTGTCAAGCTGATCCTGCTATTTGATTTTTTTTTTTTTTGCCAAGCTATGAATCTATGGCAATTTAAATTACATCTTGTAGACATAATATTTATGTCAGTGCTTCTTAAATTCCAAGTGCTCATTTGATCACTCCTTTGATTATTTCCAGCACCTCACACTAATTATTTTCTGTTGATAAAATTCGAAATTGGAACATTTTAATTTGACACATGTTAGACAGACTCACAAAATGTGTGAAACTCTATCTGTTAGATGTTGTCAGGACAGTTTCTCTGCTGGGCAGAAACACTGCACCTTCCTTTATTACAACACAGTTTATATAAACCTTTGTCATATTCTCTGAATATTATAAGTGGGACATGTTCATAATATACTCAACACACAGAAAACTGCTAGAAATGGACAACTACTATTAGTAGTATATTACTCTATGCAATAATAGAGTCACAAACAAATACAACACCACTAAGAAAAAGTATTCAGAACTAGGAATGCACCATTATGAGAACTGTGAGGGGACATGAAAGTTTTTTGCATGCATAACTGCTTGTACCACTAAAAATATCAATACAAATACATATTTAAAAATTAGGACAAGATTCCCCAGTACATTTGTTACTGAGAAATGTTACATGTAACAAAGTAAGAAGGTCACACCTGCAGTAAAATAAATTAAAGGCAGACATTTCAGTGTATGAGCCTAGAGAACATCATTAATATATAGTTTTAATTCAAATGTAAACATCTGTGCCAATATTTTTAAGCAAGTGTCTACAGTATGATATAATTGTGATATCAGTAAGCACCCTTATGTTGAATATCATAATATTTACATAACTTATTATGTAATTGACTGAATTATGTAGTAACATTTAAATAGTATAACAAAACAACAGTAATAGTTCTCAACTTCTAAGGGTCCTAAGCACAGGGTAATCACAGCTTTGAAACCCTAACCAGTTTCATGAACAGTTTCTGCTCTCTGGGAAACATGCTGGTTGGGCATTATAATGATTCAAAAGCCTTTGTTGTGGCATTACTAAAATGGGCCTGTAAAACCCCTAACTAAAGTTAGCAAGAAAAAAAGCTTACCTGCATTTTACTAGCAGCAATTTCCTGGTCATAGTGCTCAAGCATGTTGGGAAAGAAGGTCATGTTGTAGGGCATACCATGGCACCACTGCACACGCACTGGCTCACAGGTAAACAAGCTGTGAGCCAGACATGAGTCTACCAGTGCCACACATACACCCAACCACATCCAGGCATAGCATGGCATGGTGTTGGCTATTCCAACACAGTCAGTTCTGCAGCCACAAAACAAAAGTCCTCAGATATACAACGAAGATGAGGATATTGCTTAGGTCTCAGATAGTTGGGATGGTCCAGTTTCTCCAGCCTCCATGAGGGCATGGGTCATGTCTATGTATCCGCTTGGCTGGAGACCACAGCTATGATTCTTGTGCTGTTTACTCCAACCCACAAGGGAGACTGAAACAGTGATTGAACAGGCAAGTTAGTTACACCCAACTTAACAAGATGCTAGTTCTACACAGTAGCAGGCATTCTGGGTGACATATTGCTACAACGTTGTTAAAAGGTAGTGCTTTTTAAGTTGTCTAAACATGTTGGTGTTTTTATGGTATTATACCTATTCTGCAAAATTCCATGCACATATAATGTAACGTATTAAGAATTCTATGAGGTTGGGACAACTTACTAACAACGTTGCTACTAAATTGTCACAACGTTGCCAAATTACGTCGTCACAACAGGAATTTTATTTTAACGTTGTGACAACATTGTAGGCACCAAAACAGTAAGCTGTCACGACGTTTCCAAGGATAATTGCTTTAAACTAGGGTTTTTAGGAAAACTACCATGATAAGTCTGCTTAATATAACACCACTGAACGAAAAGTCTATCGGCGAAATACAATGTAGAAAAAAATTAAACTGACCAACAGTGTAAATCAAACGTGTAGATCGTTTTAAAAAAAAGTTTCACTGGTGGCATGTGTTCTATAAAAAAAAAGAACATGAACAAAGCAGTTAGATCGTCTAGATTTCAAGAGAAACACTGGGGCTATGTACTATCTTCCGAGTGTGTCCTACGACAGCAACTTGCTGGTACAGACATGCCGTTGTAAGTGGTGGAATGTCGGGAGTTTAATTTCAGTCCACACCTCGAAGTCTTTTTTTGTAACCGCAGCCAGACACGCATTACATTAGCCTAACTTTTTGTTAGCATTTTCTTCATAGACGAATAGTAATCGATTTCCAGAAGTTAGGCGAAGTCAGAAAACGGTTTCTTTGTTACCGCATGGTGAGTTATCGCAGCCTTTACAGAGTGGGCCACTTAGAAAATCGAGTAAGTAAACTCAGTAAATTCCCAAAGAAGGAAAAACCCTTTGGCGAAAACAGCTAACCACGACAGTAAAATTGTATGCATCGATAGAACATCGAGAATTTTGTTTCATGATGTAACATTGTATACTTACGCAAGTTTCTCTGTTCTCCATCGCATTGTTGAGTTCAGTTTGGTCTCCAAAACAAAACCAAAATACGTAGCTCTTGTAGCCCTGTCGGCTATTAGTGCTGGAGTTAAAGATTTCCTGAATTAACTCGAGGAGTGCGTTTCAGTAACGCAGAATGGGTATAGTTCCTACGATCTGTATGTCATATACAAGACGGATATCCAGGGAATGGTTTGAAGATCAGTAATCTTCGGACATGGGCAAAAGACTGTCTGCAGAGCCGAAGTTTCACGCCGGCAGTTTCCAGACAATTGCATTAAGCGCATGTATTGACTTTTTTGGTTTTCTAAGCGACGGTTCACTTTAATAAAATTATTTCCGATAAATTTGCGATACATTGGAGTTTGGCTAACGTTATATCATTAGCTTTAGTCTAAAACAAACTTTTGTTTAAAAGCATATAGACCAGAGGTCACTAATAGGCGGACCGCGGTCCGGGTCCGGACTCAGACGTTGTACAATGCGGACCCCAAGCGATAAACTATTGAGAACGATTTAATTTTCACAGTGTTTATTTTACGCGGCGCAGCTTTTCCTGTCTTTACGGTATATGTGTTTTGTGGTACAGTAAACTTACATACCAATCGCGTGCGCTGTAAGATCACCAAAGGCACTCTTCAGCCAATCAGATCTGAGCAGATTCGGGAGTGCGGCGCGCACACAGGGGAGATACAATGCGAGAATCCGCAGTTGGAGAGTATTTTTCTGAAAAAAGAAAAGTCGACGGGGAAAAACGACTTAATTTAAAGCAGCCACGTATATCTCATGGGGAGAGGCTGGAGCCAACTCCAGCATTATTGGGCAAAGGCGGGGTACACCATGGTCAGGTCCAGTCAATCGCATGGCCAACACACACTCACACCTACGGGTAATTTAGAGTGACTGATCAACATGCATGTGTTTGGACTGTGGGAGAAAACTTGAGTACCCGGAGGAAACCCACTCAAGCATGAGGACAACATTCAAACTCCACACACAACGGCCCATGTATCTCATAAGTGTGTGAAAATGTGAGAAATTTTAGCCCAGATTTAAAGTCCTGGCTGGACAACCAAAAGCTCACTTCTCTCACTAAACAAGAGAAAGTGTGAGAGAGAAATACACGAGAAAAATAAACTGTTGAGATGTGAAATTAAGTTAACAAGACTCCACGTTGTATTTACTTTTTCTTAAAATAAGCATGTTATAATGCAATATTTTTCAATAGCATTTTAGTGTAGCCCTTGTTTTTACTTGAAGTGCGAAAAAACATTAATTCAGTTCAGCATTTAAAACAATAAATATTATTGGAATATACTAATCGGTATTTGTAAAAAAAAAAAATTCAGTTGCTGATGACAAAATGCTGATATTAGGCTACTTCACTATACAGAATATGGCATTAAAGTATAACACAAGTTAGAAATTATGAGGGCCTGGACCTGGGCCTGAGATAATTTCCTCTATCTGGACCGTACTGAATTCTAATTAAATACCCCTGATATAGACATTCGCAGGATAAATATTACACGTATTACGCTTTTTTGCCTGGTTATAGTGATTTATGCATACATATCTCAATTTCCACTTGAATTTAACCTCAAAGTTGATAATTGGCTTTATTAAAAAGTGGGATTTACAAATACGTTTACCCTGCCAAATCGGTAATAAAACTGAAACAAACTATCATTTTTAACACTTTCGCTGGGTTTTTATGGGTTATGTACACATCCCAAACTCTGACATACGTAGGCTTAGTAACTCAGTACCTTTATTAGCTGAAATAATTATCACTACAAAATAAAAATATGCCTATCGACACATACAACCGGCACAAACAGCCGCTTTCTACATATATGTTTACATGGTATAATCAAGCTGTCCTACTGCGCATGCGCTGAATACTGCTGGGCTGAAACTGTTAGCTTGAAACCGCTGGTGTAAATCCGCGGCTCTGCAGATATTGTGGATCACGCGTGTAAAAAACAAACAAAAAAAGGCTCTTCAGGAAGGAACATGCGCAAAAAGCGCAAGCGAACAAGGCGAATGACAGGTGACAGCTACATTGTAGCCTACACTGATTCTGGCACAAACCATCAAAAAGCGTTTCAGTTTCCCCAAACTTCCACAAAAGGTTCTAAAAATTCTGAGAATTCACAGAGAACAAGCGTATTAAAAATTAAATTCGTGCAAACGTAAAGGATGTTTTTTAAATGGCCACTAGAGGGGATCTGCTACAGTGCATGTAAGCACTAAAACACAAATAAGTAAGTTATATTAAATAAGTTAATTTCGCTTAAGGCGCTTTCACATAGTAGTTATGTATGTCGATGTAACGTAGTTCATTTGTGTGGAGCCAACGTACACATTTACACCAAATAATATTAAAGCAATCTTGTGTATAAACACAAATGTTAATCTAATAGTAGTATTATTGTTATTATGTTGTACTTTATAATTTGCTTGTAGTTTTGACAGCAATGCCTGGCGTGGAGTAAGTTCAAAGCAGAACTGTGTAAGGTGATTTACTTTTTTTGTGTATTTTAAATGTATATATTTGTTTTAGGGTATTTTGAAAGTATTTTTGACACAAATATATACATATTTAGACGTTTAAAACTAAATAGTCTAGACATTTGCTATGTTTACACAGTAATAATTTAGGCTTTTAAATATAATACTAATTTTACTGTCTTCTATTCAGAAATGACCGACTACACCAGCGCGTTACGTCACTCGCAGTTCTTTCGCTGATCCTTTGCGGTCACGTGGTCAAGGGGCCGTATGTCAAACTGTATCCCGGTCTGTTGCTGGCAGGAATAATTTGTCGGAGAACGTTTCCATGATCATTTCAGTTTTGAAAACAATATTAATTTATTAGCAGGTAGTTCATTTTCGCCTCGATTAAAGCCGCATGTAAGATGGTTTCAGCGTGGGAACGACTCCATTCGACGCGCTGCTGCCTCTGCTGTCATGTACGAACCGGGACCATCATACTTGGAATATGGTACATGGTAAGCAGGGTGCGAATTATACAATGACAACTGGAGGGGTCAAGTTTTTCTTCAGTTTGTAAAGGGGAAGCAGTATAGCTCAGATGCGTGCTTCACTGATCTGAATTCTTACAACCCTTACAGTGTCTAGCTTGCTTACTGTAATGTCTGGCGCATACTACACAACAGCCTCTGTAGTCAGGGGTTATAAACAACATATCAAAGAGAAAAATGACCAGCTAGTCAATCCCACAAAAACACACACAATGTTACTGAATGCTACCTGCCATCTGCTATCTTGTCCTAATAATTATATTCATATTCTACAAGATCTCACCCACAGGAACCACACATCACTCAATTCTGAATAAACAGCAAATAAGTATGTCACTGAAAGTCACTGTAGCTTCAAAGTAGCCTATTGAAAAAGATTATATGAAATTAGTCGTACCTAAATTGACCACAGATGTTTAGGCTGTCTTTCTTGTGCTTTTCTCCCAGTCACCTCCTGCCTGCTGACCATCCTCCTCCTACTGACCTCCCTCTTCCTTATTACAGTTACATGTAAAACTAACTCAGTAGTGTATGACATTCACAGAATATAGGTTGATACAGCCTGTGTTATGATCTCTAAGTCCTAATTCCATCATGTTTCAACTTGCTCTTTTTAGCACTAAAAAGTGCTTTACATTTCCACTTTTTCTCCTGCTCACGTTGGCTTTGAAACCCTTCAAACACACAATTAACACTGTTCAAGTATCTACCCACACTCACTGCAAAAAAAATAGTTTAGTTATTTACTGTGTTTAACCCTGTGTGATACTTTAAATGTGGTTTACAGTGTATGGCTGTTATGTCACTGTAAAAGATTCTATAAATACAGCAACTCATCCTCTGTCATCAGTTTTACTGCAAAACTAGGCATTATTCTAGCAAATTACAGCACATAATCGTAATCTACAGTAACCATTTTAGCTTTCAACTTTAAGTTTTCAGCGTATTACTTTTTATTAGAACAGCTCATAAACTCTATTTTAGCTAATCATGTTAAGTGGCAGAATTTTATCTTCAATGTACTGATTAACAGCATGAATATTTGACTACTGTAGAAATATTCATCTGTGCAACTAATTCCTCTCTTCTACAGCCACTAGAATATGATGTTTAATGTTCACATTTTCCCGTCCACCTTAAAACACATTTACCCTTCCACCATAAAACACAGTTAACCTTCCACCTTTAAATGGTGCATACGTTACATTGAGCCTTAGTAGATAAGTGTTTTATGAGATTTTATACATTTGTTCTCATGTTGTGCAGACATTGCAAACAGCCAACGTAAAACTAAACCTGGATTCCTGTTCGAATGTTCTGTTTCACCTTCCACCAAAAGTTCAAAGCACCTAAAAAGCGCATCTTCAGCCTAAAGCCTGTGTTACCACAGCAGCATTTAGTGTGGAATGGTAAATTCAAACAATCTAATCCAACATCTTCATGTAAGTGATTAACTGAAAGTAATAAAGTGTATTTAGGAAGCTACATTACAGCTACTTACACGCTGAGCCTTAGCCTGTGCAACTTGCCCTCCTTAATGAAGACGCAAGCCACGTGACCAATAATTAGCGTAAGACAGGCAGACAAGAGGGATAATTACTTACAAGGAATGGTATGATCCACTTTAGGGGTGTGTGAAATCATAAGATTCTCCCAGGCATGGATACTGTAAATGTATTGTAATATTTAACATTATAGGTAAGAAGGCTATATAAATGTTTTGGGGGGGTTCAAGTCTTAATCAAAAGGGTCAGATCTCCCCCAATCCCCCCGTAATTCATACCCTGATGGTAAGAGTTCTGCACCAGCACAAACAGATTATTGTTCACCAAACTGTACTGAGGTTAACAGGACAAGGTAAACTATGAACACATTTCTAGTAGAAGTGCTTTACAGTGACGATTATGCATTTTAGGACAAAACCATTGAATAAACTGTTTTGGGCCCTGTTTGCTGATGCAAAAGCCCACCTAATAGTATTATTAATAATAAAATAAATAAATAATATTAAAAAACAAACTCTGCTTTGCATTACGTCACAACTGACATTATTCAGTGCAGTATAAATAATGCATTATATTGTCTACTTTGCAAACTTCACATAATAACTTGCACATACACATTTTTTCTAATTTTAGATTCAGTAGGTAAATTGACTTCAGAAAATAGTTAATGTGCCACACTTATACGACAGTGCCATAAGAAGCCTGATTAACTTTTAGACATTACAAATTTCTCTGGTAATTTGTTAAGAGAGAGGATTAGAACAACAGAGGGAACAAAACACTCCATTGTTCATCCATTATTCACTGAATGTTCTCAGGTGAAGCCTGTTTGTCCCAGACTTTCTGTAACAGGATCAGGCAGGTACTATGAAGATAACCATTTTCCACCATTGTCCACCATTTTCATTTCGTTCATCATAGCTTCTAATAGACAAAATCATTCAGCTTACCTCAAATAAAGGAGCCTGTTGTAACTTACTGTTTTCTTATTTCACCATGGTCCTACAGGTTACAATAGCTATGTAAAACCTCATTATATTTATTATTTTATCTTTCTGAGCTACAAAAACAATAATAAAACATAAAATAAAAGTATAGTAGTGGTTTAGTAATGCCTTTCTTGCTTTATTGTTCATGTATATGTTTCTTTAGAACTCCATGTGTAGCAACTATGCATAGGCACTGTTGCTCTTAATATCAACATAAATTACTAATCAGAAAATGTATTTCTTTCGTACTGTGGTGCAGCTTTAGGGAACATCTCAGCTAACTGATCCTATTTACTCACATTAATTATGGAAAATTATGGATAATTCTGAAAATGAGGTGAAACATGATATTATTGGTTAATTGTATTTTTCCCTGCTTCCTGGTGCATAGTTACATAGACAAAAATTAGAAGGCAATGTAGAGGTAGGCAACAGTAAATACATTTAAGAGTATAGGAAGGCTGTCTAAATATGACATGATGAGTCATGCCAAGTATGACCAGGGATATTAACTAACAAGATCAAACAGATTAACTTTGAAATTAAAATGCTCAGACGGGCATTCTCTATATGACAATAGCTTGGATTTCTATTTCCTCATAACAACTACAAATGTAATCTTATTTAATGGTGGAATGTTTGTCTTTAATGTTTTTGCAGTATTGCAGTATTCATTTATGCTACTGGTAGTTATTGTACAAGTGTCCAGAAAGGGCATGCCACTGAGTTGTTGCTCACAGCATTTGGATATTTAGGCCCTGCTTCTCCAGGTCACCCTAGCTTTCAGTGAAGCTAGTATTTCAAGTCAGATCTTTTTACAGTACTTCTGGCATGGTCCATGATGTTTTTCACATTACGATTGTGTTCTTGGTTTTGTTTGAAAATGGTTATTCTGAGGTCCTCCATGATAGTGTTTATGAGACTAGAGCTAGTAGTGGATGGTATGCACAAACATTTCTACCACAGTATAATTGAGATTATTGACAGTTTCTGTATATATCATGGTGTAGTGTGTTTTTTTATCCAATTAAAACAAGACAACACAAGAAAACCCACCTATTCTCTATGCTAACGGTTAAGTGAACGCTAACCCCTAGAAACTGACTTTTCCGCCTTTATTTTATTGACTTAATGTAACTTATTACACGAGAGGTGAAGAAATCAACATTTTTACTGTTTGTGTGACACATGCACACCGGTATTATGGTAATAAAATAACTATTATCCTGACAAAACAATTAATCAAAACGAACCATTATACTGCCCACTACTATGTGTATTATTACAGTGCTGATTTAATATCCTTTTGTTTGTGTCTGTAGCTCATCAATGCTGTGGTCCTCCTCATCCTTCTCACGGCACTCAGTGACCCGGACCAGCATCACTTAACAAGTGCAGAGCTAGCCAATGACCTTGATGTCATGGATGATGCCAGTAAGACAGCAGTTGTCAACAGTTTAGGAGATGTTCATGTGTATAATGTGTGAGTGCCTGCCCATCGTCTCTCTGATATTGGGACTGGTTGTGTGAGACATGCTAGACACTGTTCCAATCCAACACATAATTTGGTAACCAATAAGAATCTGGGTATTATTTAAAGTGTGGATACTAAAGACGTATCTATGTCACTGATTACTGATCACTGTATCACCTTTAAATCTCCTTTTCTTGTCAAACTTTGTGGATGTAGGTGTTGGCTGCTGAACAATAATGAAAAATTTAGCTTATTCTTGTTTAACATCACTGCTGAAGATAATTGTTATTTGTTCTGTCTAGATATGTGCATTGCTTCATCAATCTCTCTACTCATGATAGTGATCTGTGGCATGGCAACCTATGGAGCTTATAAGGTAAAGTTTGGCAGTTTTTGAAGAAAAGAGAACTACATTAAAGGTAACATATCATGGACAAACCAACAAAAAGTTCACTTCTCAGCCCATGTAGTCCACATACAGACTCAAAGCTGTAAAATTAACCCATTTAAAAGCCTTTCTGATCACTGCATTTTACTACATTTTCGCACAATGCATGACAACCAACCATAACCAAAATAATTTTTATATACCAGTTTTAAGGCACAGTAACAAAAACATAAAGAGAGCTTGGAAGATTATCGTGTAAAAATTAATTATGACATTGATTGTGGATCCTTAAATAAAGCGCATAGAAATGCAGGATTTTATCTGATATGATCGTTATCATACATGTGTGGCATCCTCCGTAGAATAGTATCTCACCTGATTTATTAACATGTTTGTAGATTTGGAGTTTGTGTTTCTTACTAGTTTTTATTTCTTGTGTAATTATCATGGTGAAAATGTATTTCTTAGTACATGACACATAACTGTAATATCTTGATAATGTCTTTTTCAGTTACATGGTGCTTGGATCATACCATTTTTCACTTATCAAGTCTTTGATTTTGCCCTGAATGCACTGGTGGCAGTAAGTGTAGTTGTCTACCCCAACACCATCCAGGACTACCTACAGCAATTGGTCAGTAAGCTGTGGTGGTAAAACCATTTCTTGTATTATTATAGAGACCACAAACTAAATACTGTAACTGCAGTATGTTTTTAAATGTATCCAAATGTTTCACAAGTACAGTATTTTTAATGCTTATTGTTTGTGTAAAATTGTTATACTTTTTAATAATAGATAATTAAAAAAAAAAAGGAAGAGATACTTTTACTGTTACTGTGATCTCTGCTTTCTGTTACAGCCGGCAAACTTCCCCTACAAAGAGGAGATAATGTCCATGAGCAGCATTTGTCTTGTTCTCATTGTCCTACTCTTTATCATCTGCATCTTAGCCTTCAAGGTACCCGCTACAGATGCTGTATTTATTTGGTGTAAATTAATTCTCTATTACCGTTGTGGTTTTAATAGCTCTGTGACTAAAAGCTTGAATAACAGATTTACCTATGCGGAATAGACATAGCTTTGATTAAATTACACAGACTGTGGATAATTTTCCATCATGTCTGTCTGCTTACTATGTGAATATATATATATATATATATATATATATATATATATATATATATATATATATATATATATATATATATATATATATAAGTCACTGATAGAGTGGCATATGTTGCAGGAATTCATAAAATAGCATAAATTTACAATTTTTTTGTCTGTTTCTGATTGTTGATCAGTTTCTGCATTATTTTTCTAGGCGTATCTTTTGGTGTGTGTGTGGAGCTGCTACAGATATGTGAATGGCAGAAGCACTGCAGAAGTCCTGGTGTATGTCACTAGTATGAACGACACCACAGTGAGTTTACTACCTTGACTGTTATCAAACTTCATATATATAACAGACTTGCAACAATACTAGTTCTAGATTTTTTATTCACAGTGTTTTATGGGGTTTGCATTTTTTTAAATATAGTATTTATTTTTTTATTTTTAATCTTTTGTTAATTACAGTCAGTAAGCATTTTTTTCATAAATATGTGGCAATTATGAAGTTAATACCAGCAGCATGTTTTACAAGAAGTTGGGTCAGAGCAACAAAAGCCTGGTAAAGTGGTGTAAGAATGCAAGAAAATTCATCATCATATATAGTATATAATATCATTAAAAGATTTTGACAATCTAGAGAAATCTTTGAAAGCAAAAACAAGGCTGAAAACCAATAGTGGCCATCTGTGATCTAGAGGCTGTCACTACTTTAAAAACAGACACAATTCTGTATTTAAAATCGGTGCATGCTCAGGAACACTTCCCAAAACCTTTGTTGGTGAATACTGTTCATTACTGCATCCACAAATGCAAATTAAAACTCTACATAAACAGAAGATCATAAACAAAATTGAGAAACGCTGCTGTTTTCTCTGGACCTGAACTATAGGATGAACTAAGGCGTGGAAAAGTGTCCCTTTTTTAAACATTTTGCTGGCATCAAATTCAAAATGAACGTATATGTTTAGAAAATATACAATGTTTCAGTTTCAATTAAATGTTTGCAGTCATTGCATTCTGTTTTAAGTTTTTTCACAGCATCTTAACTTTTCTGGAAACAGGATTGTAAAATAATGTACTGTTTAATTTAAAGGTCTGCCAATAATAACACCATATACTGGAGTAATACATTTTTGTTTCACCTAGACTTCTCCTAGATTTTTCCTTCTTCCCTGAACTGTGCTGGGCACATCCCCTCCACCATGCCCAGTGTCTTACTTCCTTTAGAAAGCTATATTGTCTGAGTTTGGTGTGCTGGGTCGTAAGAGACTTTCTCTACAAAAAGACTGCAGGCGAAATCGGCTTCCTATTTGGAAGCCTGGAAAAAAGGTTTCGTTTTTTACTGTTAACAGATATGGTAAAGAGATCTGTGAAGCATACTCTGAGCCTAATAGTGTTCAATATAGGGAAATGACTCAGTCAACAGGTTGTCCTCCCACAGGAAGGATAAGATTACAGAAAAATATCTGAAAGAGGTTTTACCATCCAGTACCCAGCATTTTACACTCAAGGTGTCAGGATTTAGTTTTGCTTTTCTTGAGTACTTTATTTTTTACCATTTTACTTACTGACTTTTTGTTAAGGGTAAACGTGTTGGTGTTACCAGATTCTCTTAATTAATTTATGTACTAAAAAGAGAGCAAAAGAAAGAAGAATAGTAACAGTGTGGCAAAAGAGAGAAGATAGAAGAAAAAGGAGACAGCATCAGCGTATTACAGAAAACGAACACAGTAAAAGAAGAAAATAGATATAAAACTAATATAAAATCAAAAATAAAAAAAACTGTGCTCTACCAGTAAACTCCTTTAGCAAAAGGAAGGAAATAGGAAGTGAGCTTGGGCTATAGTTTCCCACTGCTAAAGCCATTAGCACGTACAAGCTTTAAGAGATCCATGTTCTACTGATTACTGTCTCTAGGCTCTTTTTAATGTTTGTTATTAGTTGTGGTGATCAGTGGCAGAGCTGTTTATCCTTGGGGTGGCCAGTGGGTGGCCAAAGCTATTTTAGGGGGTTAACAGACTACGACAATGAATATTCAGAAAATCAATCAATTGCAATCAAAATCTGCAAATGTTATACCGTTTTCATAACGTACATCTTAAGTACACAGGAGATATGATCTGTGTATTAAATTTGCTGTTTATTAACAATGTACAATATGTAAATACACAGACACACAAATATCCATACAATCTGTCTGGTTAAAAAAAAAACTATCAATGGTGCCATCTTTACATGAACATAGTGTCTAGAGCTTAATCAAGCAAGCACCAAGACTGAGACTTCTTTCTGACTAAGTGCCAAGCTGACTAATGCTCTGTTCAGAGGAGCACAATTAATTGTAAGTATAAGTAATTGTACTTGTACTTGTACCCGAGTACAGATTTTCAGTAACTTACTCTACCCATCACTGATACTGTGTCACACAAACTGAAGTCAGGGCAAAGAGACTACTGTAGATGAAAGTTTAATATTCAAACTTTTCAGCTAGCTGACACAATAGACACAACCTTCACATTACATTTTATTTTAGCCAACAGTGCATGAATCAGCTAAATCAGCTAACGTAGCTAACAGCATTCCTCTAAAATCAGTGGACAAAAAAGAAGGGCCAGCACAGAGTCGAAGCTCAACACATTCTACCCAGTTCAAAGCGCCCAGAGTGAAATGTATGTTAACGTGAAGCGCCCGCTGGAAGCTGATACTAGTCATCTGGAGGCGTCATGACATGTAACGTAATGTTAACGTTATCTTGATACTCCTGGGTGAACTGGCATATAACACTGTAACATCAGCAAAGTTAAACTACAGAAAACAGATCTCCTATCTGAACAGAACAGTGGCTTTAAACAATCACTCATATCGAAACAACCGTACACCTTCCCTCAGAGTGACTATTTCACCATCCATCACCAAGTAGGCTGATGTTCTTCTCTGTGCCCCAAAATCTCTCCTGAGCGCTTGACTCTCTTCTTCTTCTCCTTCTATTTATAATAGTGGATTTGCAGTGCCTTGCAAAAGTATTCGCCTCCCCTTGAACTTTTCAAACTTTTGCCACATTTCAGGCTTCAAACATAAAGATATGAAATTATATTTTTTTGTGGTGAATTAACAACAAGTGGGACACAATCGTAAAGGGGAACTAAATTTATTGGATATTTAAAACTTTTTTAAGAAATAAAAAACTGAAAAATTGGGCACGCAAAATTATCCATTGGACATTTTGCTTTATGTTTTGGATCATTGTCTTGTTGGAAGATAAATCTCCGTCCCAGTCTCAGGTCTTTTGCAGACTATTCCATAATGGTCCTGTATTTGGCTCCATCCATCTTCCCATCAATTTTAACCATCTTCCCTTTCCCTGCTGAAGAAAAGCAGGCCCAAACCATGATGCTGCCACCACCATGTTTGACAGTGGGGATGGTGTGTTCAGGGTGATGAGCTGTGTTGCTTTGACACCAAAAATAACGTTTTGCATTGTGGCCAAAAAGTTCGATTTTGGTTTCATCTGACCACATGTTTGGTGTGTCTCCCAGGTGGCTTGTGGCAAACTTTAAACGAGACTATTTATGGATATCTTTGAGAAATGGCTTTCTTCTCGACACTCTTCCATAAAGGCCAGATTTGTGCAGTGTATGACTGATTGTTGTCCTATGGACAGATTCTCCCTCCTCAGCTGTAGATCTCTGCAGTTCATCCAGAGTGATCATGTGCCTCTTGGCTGCATCTCTGATCAGTCTTCTCCTTGTTTGAGCTGAAAGTTTTGAGCGACGGCCGCGTTTTGGCAGATTTGCAGTTGTCTGATACTCCTTCCATTTCAATATGATCACTTGCACAGTGCTCCTTTAGATGTGTGAAGCTTGGGAAATTTTTTTGTATCCAAATCCGGCTTTAAACTTCTCCACAACAATATCTCGGACCTGCCTTGTGTGTTCCTTGGTCTTCATGATGCTCTCTGCGCTTTAAACATAACACTGAAAATATCACAGAGCAGGTGCATTCATACAGAGACTTGATTACACACAGGTGGATTCTATTTATCATCATCAATCATTTAGGTCAACATTGGATCATTCAGATATCCTTACTGAACTTCTGGAGTGAGTTTGCTGCACTGAAAGTAAAGGGGCCGAATAATATTGCACTCCCCACTTTTCAGTTTTTTTTTCTAAAAAAAGTTTAAAATATCCAATAAATTTTGTTCCATTTCACGATTGTGTCCCACTTGTTGTTGATTCTTCACAAAAAATTACAATTTCAAATTGTTACGTCTGAAGCCTGAAATGTGGCAAAAGGTTGAAAAGTCCAAGGGGGCCAAATACTTTTGCAAGGCACTGTATATAGACAGTGGGGTGGATTACAACTCTTTATGATACATAGTGCCAACTACTGCACAGGAGGGACCTAGCAGTCAACAGTTATTACTGATTATAAAATACAACTGGTTCTTTTCAACAAGAAGAACCCAGTGCCCTGGCTTGTCAGTAATCTGGGGTGGCCCCTGGGGAGTCCAATCAACCCTTGCTTTGGCTCCGCCTATGGTGGTGATGTGGGGTGGGTAAAATACTAAAGTAACAGGACTCTGTTATCCTCATCACATATGCTGGACCCTCCTGTAGCAATAATAATAATAATTATTATTATTATTATTATAATAGCAATACTCTATTCAAGCTACAGATGTCACAGACATTAAAATTGTAGAATAATTATGAACTACCTGGAACCAGTAGTTTTAGAGTTATTAATAACATCCAACCTGGAGACACCTCTCGTAAACACCTCTGAACAAGACCATTTTTAAAACCCTTAACCCTTTTTTTATTTGCAGGTGCTGTTGCCCTGTTATGATGACACAGTGTCACTCCCAACCAAGGAAGCCCAACCGCCCTTTATGTTGGCCTGAGTTTTTTTGGCTGTGCACTGCTTTGTTGTCTTGGTTTCATTCCTTCACCCTATACTGAATCCAAAGACAGTTCTAAATCTATGTAATAAGGTTGTAGACAAGGTCTGAATTCTGAAGGATTTCTTGCTTCTAAATGACCTTATTGCTATAGCTAACCTCTTCATGCTAAGTTTTAAGCAGAACATGGTGAATGGATAATCTCCTTAGTATTTATATATAATTAAATATGTATGGTTTGAATAATTAATGAATAATTAATAATCATTCTTTTCAATAATCCACAAATGTAGGTTATTTGAAATAAAGGCTGTTTACAGTTAGAGGACAAGACTCTAAATACTAAATTCACTCCCCAAATGTATAGTATTCAGTACCTAAAAACAAACATTCAAAATAAATGTATAATATATATTAATAAAGCACATGGAAAAATCTCAGCTGTTTTTTTTATTTATTTACAACCCCAGTATTTGGGAAGCCAGGAGACCTATTTCTGGATTTTTGGGTAAAATATGATTGGACTGCAGGTAGGCCAATTAAGCACCCAGACTCTTTTTCTCCAAAGCCATGCTGTTTTAATGGATGCTGTATGTGTAAATATGCTAGGCCTTTCCTGAAAGAGATGTTGTACAGATGGGAGCATATGTTGTTCTAAAACTTCTGTATACTGTTCAGCATTGATAGTGCCTTTCCGAAACTTCCCACGCCAGACACTAATGCAACACCAGAACAGACAATGAGTAAGGCAGGGAGAAAAAACTCGGAATTGCAAAAAATGTTTGGAAAACTTTGCAAAGTGTGTACGTGTATGTGAGGCTAGTGTATGTAATAATAAACAGCTGTTTGAAATCAAAACTTGGGCAAGGCTGAGCATATGGATAAATGATTGAGAAGGATGTATGATTGGCTGGTTGGAAATGTGTGGGCATGACGTCATCGGGAAGTGCAGTCTGGGAAATGGAGTCCAGAAGTACAGTAGTGACAAGAACTGCTGTAGGCGTGACAATGGGAGATTTGCTAACTATAGGTTTGTTGTTTTTTTTTTACATTTATTTACATTTTACACAACGCTCCAAGTTTTTTTCAATTTGGGGTTTTATTTTATGCTTTTTCTTGCTGTTGTTGCTAGTTGGCAGTTTTGTTTGTGTAATTCTTCTGACAGTGTTTCATAAAATATTGAAAAATTCAAATTAATAATTAGGTCTGAATACAGATACTTAATTTCTGTTTTTAAATACATAAATACATGCCAACACTACTAACCACTTAGTTAGGACACAAGCAGTGCTTAATTTATAAAACATCAAGTAATGGAACACTGAAGGTGAGGTGATCCAGCAAGTGATGGAAAAGGTCTTGGAATGCATAGGCACAACAGTGCTTCAAGTGTCCATCTAAGATAGTAGCAATCTATGCAATAAAATAATCTGTCCTACAAAAAAAAGGACGTCAAAGAGGTGGTGGATCCACATAAATAAGTTCTGGAACGCAGGTGCCTGAAATATGAGAGGTGGCGGATCTTGTTCCAGCAAGATCCGGCACAAATTAAGCACTGGACACAAGTAAATTTCACATATTCATTTTACTGATATGCATCATAGCTGTCCTGTTTCACTCAAATGAACATTTCATATTAATTGCTTGGATATTTAATGATGAGTGGCTATTCCAAATATGTCCATTAGTAATACACTCGCTTTTGCTCTCTGTTTGTTGTATCAATCTAATACCCTGTTATTTTGCGTTTATTTATGTTGTCGTGATTTAAATAGACATTTCCTGTTGCTAATAATGGGATATTCGGATTTTCGTAATGAATGATCAGTATTGGTGCTGCTGTTCCTAGGAATGTCCTTTGCATACAAGAAGTGATGTTAAAATCTATGTTCAGATTTATTTGACAATATCTTTGAGAATATCTACTCTCTCTTCTTAAATGTTACATTAATTGTTTAAGATTTAAAACTGGTATTGGTATTGTAAGGGCAATTGTGAAGTTTGGTATTTTACATACACTACCACAAGCATTTTTGTCAAGAAAGCTTGTTAATTAGCAAATTAACTAAATAAAGTGCATTAAACCAGAAAAAACTATAAAGGCAACGGTGCTTTAGGTGCATCTTTTTATTCTAGCATGTAACAATAATGTCTAAAATCAAGTCAAAATATATGTTTTACTGTAACTAACATACTATTCTTTTTTTTCCTTTTTGTCAAGTATGGCAAAGGTAAATGCAGCTGAAATGCAGTATTTCTACAGATGTCATGCATTGATCAAAATGCACTTTTAAATTTTTTTTTTTGATTAATTTGATTTAAAACTTAACACATCAAGATTTTTTAACATTTTCTTGACATAAAAGGTTCTCTTTAAAACATACACAGATTAGATATATGTACCATACATGGGTCTATACATTCGCATCAGGGTTCCGAGCTGACATTTTTTAGCTGTGTTTCCTCACACGCCGCCAAACGTGACTGCACTACATGGATGTCTACAGTCTTTTACAGTTTAGAGTTTAAATTTACTGCCATGTACTTAAGTAATAATTCTATTAGTCATATAGTTTTATATGCCTTATAGTGGTTATATGGTTATATGCCTAAAGATCTTTTTTGTACTTAAAAAACAGAACTTAAGTTAAAGTAAAAAGAAATTTCACTGTTTAGTGCTGCAGTTTTTTTTACCTGATACTCCTATTTCTTTAATTGTTTAAATATTTTACTTAAGATTGGATTTCAGGTAATTTCTCAAAATATTTGCAGTCCTGCCATGGGTGAGGGTGAAGGGAAGTCACAAATAGTATTTGCTCCTTGGGGAATGTGATCCATGTGGATCTCCAGAAAGGGAATATTATGTTAATTCTAAATGACTTCACTGTAGATAGGATAAAGCCGAAAGAGCATTTGTTTGTTGATACCCAAAATAACTTTAATTGAATTTCTTTTATTTGGCTATTACTGCTCAGTTGTGTACGGCTGTCTATGTTGTTACACAGCTGAAATGAAGACCCCACTACTCATTCTACTGGCTGTTGTGCTGCTTTACGTGTTCTGCTTAAAACAAAAAACACCCACGTTTGATTGAGAGACCCACAAACACTGCAGCCAAGCCCTAACAACCAGGTCCAAACCCATATGTGCACACACATAAATAAAGGTCAGCACTCCATTTATAAAAAAAGCCCTGCTGTAAAGTTTAGTCCTGTTGTTCTTTATGCTGGTCTGGTACTGGTTTACCTTGTTCCATGCTGGTTCTATGCGTGTCTAAACTGATTAATGCTAGTTTATGCTGGTTGGGTACAGCATCCAAAAGTTTTTTTGTCCCACTGCATTTCCCAGTGCATTTGTACTCCTGCTTTTTACAATTGCTCATGCATATGAAGACCACAAGGCTGTAGGGCAGAGATGCTCAGTCCTGATCCTGAAAATCCACTACCCTTCAAAGTTTAGCTTCAGTACTAATCTGACTCGTCGGATCCATATAATTAAGGCCTTAAAGGGCAGCTGAACATGTGCTGGATCTGGGTAGATCTCCATTAATCACAGGGGTGCTCACTAGTGCCCTCTATCGTATGGTTCACAATAATATGGACTCAGTGGCCCTTTACTAAAATTCCTGGAGATACTGGTGAGGACCGATCGAGTGGATGATTTTATTTACAGCTGTCTGGCCCACAAAGCAGTCGGAAAGATATTCAAATGTGAGTAAAACTGCATTTGTTTATTAGTTATTTAATGAACTATTAGTTAATTACCATTAGACTGTAATTCTGTTGTGATCCAGATAAGCAAATTAACTCATGTACAAGAACAAATAAGGCTGGGTTACACATGCTATACCCCAATTTATTAGTGCTGTACTGATGCCTTATTGCTAGACTCACGTTGGGCTGCTGCAGTATGGCAGCCTAGTCCAAAATGAGTTTTTCCTAAATGCCTTCTACAAGAAGAAAGACATACAGCAGGCAATCAGTCAGATGGAGCATCTGGCCTCTGGTACCATGACAGGATTGGCTCTTCAGTTTCTACGTAACAAGGCTTTCTCTATGGCTCATGGAGCACGTCTAGTAGAGCTTGGAGTGCCATGTTTGACCATGGTGGTGACAGATGGACAGCCTCAGGACCAAGTGGAAGAGGAGTCAGAGCTTGCACGGCAGGCCAGGATTGAGATCTTTGCTGTTGGGGTGGGCCAAGTTGATCTAAATTTTTATTTGTCAAATGTGCCACTATACTATGTCTCTTCATCATATATTCTTCATTAATATATTAGGAATCAGTAATTATGCAGTAATTATTACGTAGTAGTATTTATGCAGGAAACTCATGCAGGAGACAAAGTCGACCCTTGTTCATAATATTTTAAACAACAGAACAAAGGACACAGTACAAAAAATATCATTAAATACACCAGCAGTTTTTAACTTCAAATGTATATTGACTGCATTTACTTGATAACCACAGACAATAAGACTAGAAAACATTCAAAACACACTTTTTAGCACCTTCTTATTGGTTTGTATTTTATATTTTTTTACTTACCCCAGGCAAAATAATCTAATTTATGGTCAGTGGCAGTTGATTAAATGTTACAGATGCACAGATTATACAGATAAAAACTGGTGCATTATTTTAAAGTCATTTTATGGTATTTAATGAAATGTGAGTGATAATGTGTGTATTGAGTAGATGTCGACCCATGTACAGTGGTGGATAATCAGAGTGCGCATGTGTGTCTTAGCTCTTGTGTGTCCTATGTATGCTGTTGCCAGAAAGGCATTGTTTTGCCGCCTGATGGGAAGTCCTGCCATGGTGAGTCTGCTCCTTCCCACCTCCTCAATCCAAAAAAACCCATGCACACAGGTAACAGTGTGTTTAGATTTATATATTCCAAGGCTCCTATATTCCCCGGGTCTTATGTTTTCCCTTTTTTCCATGGAATATAGCTTTATATTCCCATGATGCCCCAATCATAATTCCTAATATCTAATTATTAATGAGTAATGTCCATACTGCTGGTATATTTTACAAACAAACATATTCAGAATATTCCATGTATGTGTAAATTGTCAGGTTGTCAGGTTGTGACCAAAGCAAAGCAAGGAGGCACAATGAGGAGTTAATTTGAACATTGATTAACCCTTTAACCCACAGGGACACAAGAGTTCTGGTCAAGCAAAAAAACATATTCTGCTTAAAACATGGCAACATGGCCACTTTGAACAGCATGGGTGAAACTATAAACAATTCACAGGGTACATTCCCCACCAACAGTGACTAACAGATTACATTTAGCTTGATAACGCTGTTTCATATTTCACACCACATTTCCAACACACAAGAAAATATTCCAAAGCTAGATATAAAAACAGTAATGTTGCATATTATTCACCTAGCTCTTAATAGCTCTGGTTTACCCCCTAGAAAGGTTGCAGATAGTATAGTCCATATTTCCCAGAATTCCAACATGCCTATAAAGACATGCTCTGTTAGCCCACACCTCTCTTAACAACTACCCACTGACCCACGCTGCAGACATAGCTCCTAGGGAACAGACAAAGAAGGCGGCAAAACAATTTGGTGAGCTCAATAAAAATGTTAAAACTGTCCCAACCTATGGTCTGACTCTTCTTTTCTAGCTTAGCTCCTAGCTTAGAAATATATACATTTTAAAGATGTTAAATTACTGACCATTAGCACAAGATAGGATATGAACAATGTTTGAAATGTTAGAAAGTATCAGAGAGCTATCACTACAATATATCTGAACAGGGTATCTTTATATTTATGCTGAGCACATTAAACTACATTTAAAACTACATGAAATCCCCAGCCCACAATACCCAACACACAAGCCATGTTGATGTTACATGTGGGGACCTTAGTAGGCTATTACAACAATAAAATCCAAAATTGAATTTGTGTACATGCTGTTTCCAAATAGATTTCTTTATTAAATTACACTTGAGCAAATCCAGATTTTAGTAAACAAGGATAATCTACACAGTGCTAGGGTAGCATTTGAAATGTTTTTATTTGAAATTCACATTATTAACAATATTAAAATCAATTGTAAAACATCACCAAATTTGGCATTCATTCTAACAATGGAATCTTTGAGTAGATTCTAAATGATACCATGTATCTGCCATTTCAGTACTACTTTTACTGTGCTCATGTCAACTTACCCTTACAGGGGATAAATCCCTGATGCCATCTTAAGTTTATTCAATTATTTAAACCAGCAGTTATTCTAAAACCAGCAGTTGTTCAAATATCTTATATATTCTACACTTTGACAAATGAATGTACTGAGGCAAGTGCGACATTTAGGACACAGCAGTAGTCTATCATAGCCTTTTTGGTTACCTTTATGGGGTTTATCCTGTCTTCATGAGGATTATCTCTTTGAGGAAGAGATGCAAATTTCAGATATGAGAATCAGGCAAAGGTAAACTTTCTTGCCAAATCATATTTTCTTTCGAACAGTCATATGAGTGCCGCTGCAGACCAGGCTTTGAGCTAGAGAAGGATGGGAAAACATCTCTTTCTTTCTCTCTTACACATAACTGATCTAATGCCAGAATTACAGTCACTTGTAAAACAATATAATTTCTATTAACAATATTTTTTTTAAATCACTAAAAGGGAGATCATTTTCTTTGGACATTGACAATATGCACAGACTATGGCGCCACATCATAAAACCGCCAAATTACCCTGCCTCTGCTGTGTCTTCTTGTGTATTCTACAAGAGTTGATCCATGTGCAGTGCAAAACATTTAACAGTGAATGTGAAAATGAGTGTGTTAAGACTGCAGACTCATTTGTGTGTCACTGTAGAAAAGGTTTCACCTTAAAACCAGATGACAAACCTTGCCGGGATTGTGAGGGTCTCTCTGCAGATTTGAAATCTTTTGTGTTTTTATAATGTTCTGTTATAGAAATTTTTACTGCAGATTTTCTGTAAAAACTAAATCAATTTTAAAATTTCAAATTTATATAAATAACATAACATAACATTTAAATAACATTTACATTTAGTTGATCTTTTAAATCTGTTCATATATTACTACTTAAGTAGGTGTGGGACCTCTATATAGACCAAGTTCAATGTAAAACAGACCAATACAAATTAAATTATGTATTAGCTGTACTGTCTAGCCAGGGCACTTCCTGCATAAGTGGCATGAATCCACCAATGGAAGACTTTATCACAGGACCACTGTTGACAAAGCAGGTATTATTTGGGCTGTGGGACAAAGCCAAGCAGTGACACTAATGTGGTCTTAAGAGAACGGCCCAGTGTACATTCGGCCCCAAAGGCCAAGCTTTTTTCTTGTATACTGCCTCCATTGAACCAGAGGAGACAACGCCCCTTTCTCAACACCCCTTTGCCCCCCTGCTGCTGCTTCTGAGCCACTACAGCCCGCAGCTGTTGGCTCCACCTCTGCTGTGCTGGCCTTTTCTGCTTGTTTCTCATGTCTTTCTTATGTCTCTCCGCCCAAGCAAACACACAATGTTGTATACATTCTTACAACATTGCTACAATGTTGTCAAAAGGTGTTGCTTTTCACATTGTCTGAACAAAGTCACTACTAAATAACGGCAATTTATGGTATTATGACTACCTGTTGTCAACTTGGCAAATTTCATGGTGCTCTCCCCATTCCTGCCTTTGCCAGTACTGTTTCTATTCCCTTGTCTGTGCTGTAATGATGCTGCTGCTGGAATCTTAATTTCCCTAAGGGAACCTTTACAAAGGGATTAATAAAGTCAATAATAAATATCAATCTATTTTCCTCAATCATCCTTTTCAATCCCTCATCTAGCCACCAGGCCTGATGACACAATATGGAAACTTTACCCCATTGTTGTTGCTACTCCTCTTTTTGAGGGCATGAATGGACAGGAAAAGTGAATTCACTTACACATTCTGGCTGTCATCCATATACAGTGGTGATCTTTTGCATGTTTGTCACACTTAAATGTTTTGGAACATCAAACCAATTTAAATATTAGTCAAAGGCAACACTGGTACATGGCCTTGTGTGAAAAAGTGATTGCCCCCTAAACCTAATAGCTGGTCGGGCCACCCTTAGCAGCAACAACTGCAACTAAGTGTTTGCGATAACTTGCAATGAGTCTTTTACAGGAATTTTGGCCCACTCATCTTTGCAGAATTGTTATAATTCAACCACATTGGAGGGTTTTCGAGCATGAACGGCATTTTTAAGGTCATGCCACAGCATCCCAATCGGATTCAGTTCAGGACTTTGACTAGGCCACTCCAAAGTCTTCATTTTGTTTTTTCTTCAGCCATTCAGAGGTGGACTTGCTGGTGTGTTTTGTATCATTGTCCTGCTGCAGAACCCAAGTTAGTTTCAGCTTGAGGTCACAAACAGATGGTCGAACATTCTCCTTCAGGATCTTTTGGTAGACAGCAGAATTCAAAGTTCCATTGATCACAGCAAGTTTTTCAGGCCCTGATGCAGCAAAACAGCCCCAGACCATCACACTACCACCACCAAATTTTACTGTTGGTATAATGTTCTTTTTCTGGAATGCAGTGTTTCTTTTACGCCAGATGTACTGGGACACACACCTTCCAAAGAGTTTAACTTTTATCTCATCGGTCCACAGAATGTTTTCCCAAAAGTCTTGGGGATCATCAAGATGTGTTCTGGAAAAATTGAGACTGCTCAGCGGTGGTTTTCGTCTAGGAACTCTGCCATATAGGCCATTTTTGCCCAGTCTCTTTCTGATAGTGGAGGCATGAACACTGACCTTAACTGAGGCAAGTGAGGCCTGCAGTTCTTTGGATGTTGTTGTAAGGTCTTTTGTGACCTCTTGGATGAGTCGTCGTTGTGCGGTAATTTTGGGCGGCCGGACACTCCTGGGAAGGTTCCATGTCTTTGCCATTTGTGAAGAAGGGCTCTCACTGTGGTTCGCTGGATTTCCAAAGCTTTGGAAATGGCTTTATAACCCTTTCCAGACTGATAGATCTCAATTACCTTCTTTTTTATTTGTTCCTGAATTTCTTTGGATCTTGGTATGATGTGTAGCTTTTAAGGATCTTTTGGTGGACTTCACTTTGTCAGGCAGGTCCTATTTAAGTGATGTCTTGATTGAGAACAGGTGTGGCAATAATCAGGCCTGGGTGTGGCTAGAGACAGTGTACTCAGGTGTCAGAAACCACAGTGACGGTATATTTTAACAAGGGGGCAATCACTTTTTCACACAGGGCCATGTAGGTTTGGATTTTTTTCTCCCTTAATAATAAACACCTCCATTTAAAAATAGCATTTTGTGTTTACCTGTGTTGTCTTTGACTAATATTTAAATTGGTTTGATGTTCCGAAATATTTAAGTGTGACAAACATGCAAAAAATCAGAAAATCAGGAAGGGGGCAAACATTTTTTACACCACTGTAATAAAAAAGGTCATCGTGCCTCTCATTATTCATCACACATGATTTATGTTCCAGGCCATTCAAATGTTACAGCACCTCAAGCAAACCATCAACCCACACTAGTACTTCCTACCATCCTACCAAACTCACAACTAATTTTGCAACGCAGGATACAAAGCTCTCAGCCATCTAACCTTAAACACTTTCGACTGGTCAGGCTGCCCTGCTCAACATCACCTTCCCTTCAGACAAACATTCCAAACACTCTCTCCATCCACTTCCTCTACCATAACAGAATATGTGGCCGCAATAAATTTCTTCAAAAACTGATAACTTGTTATCCTTTAAGTAAATTAAATAATTTGCCAAAAACAACCTCTCTACCTTTAATTTAAAATCACCACTCAGTCCACATGAACCTATGTCATCTAAATCTTTGTTTGTCCTAGAATGCTCACCCACAGACCTGCTTTTCACCACTGGTTTCACGTTCATCTCCACCACGTCCGCTTTTAATGCTTTTCTTCCCAAGCATTTCTCGGGACAAAGGTCCACCCAGTCATACTATGGCTACATTAATTCTCAATTCAGTCATCTCAGCCTAGCACACGAGAGACCTCTTTCAAAGCTGGAACATTTGGGGTCTGGCTTCAGGTCTCAGCAGCTAAAGCCACCCAGTCCAGGTTTCTAAGAGTTTTCCTTCTTTGACTTGCCTTAGTGGTCTGCAGTTCACAAAATGGATTTATTAAATGACTTGAGAGTTTGGGAAAAGGACCACGCCCAAACTCCTTCTCACCATCATTACATGCTCTATATAAGACTGCAAACTAAAGCTGTCACTTCCATTTTATTACATCAGAACTAAGGAAGCAATATTTAAACATCAAACATGTCTTGGTTGCTTATCTACATCTGGAAAAAGAACATTTGTAAATGTATTTTTTTATGAACAGTTATTAAACCGCTAACAGACTATGTATTACCTAAGAAGCATGTAATTATTTAATTATGCAACATTCAACAGATAGCTACCTAAACTGACATTAGTTAGGTATCTGAATTCTTGAAGATCAATATCTCATACATCTCATATATCTCATCGTCGGGCAAAGGCGGGGTATACCATGGACAGGTCGCCAGTCCATCACATCGCCAACACACACTCACACCTATGGGTAATTTAGAGTGACTGATTAAAATGCATGTGTTTGGACTGTGGGAGGAAACCTGAGTACCCGGTGGAAACCCACTCAAGCATGAGGAGAACATTTAAACTTCACACAGAACGGCCCACGTATCTCATATGTGTGTGAGAATGTGAGAAATTTCAGCCCAGATTTAAAATCCTGGCTGGACAACCAAAAGCTCACTCAACAAGAGAAACTGTGATTGAGGAATACAATAAACTGTTGAAATGTAAAATTGAGTTAACAAGACTCCACGTTGTATTTACTTTTTGTGAAAAAAAAAAAAACATTAATTCACTTCAGCATTTAAACAATAAATATTATTGAAATATACTAAATGGTATTTGTAATTTGTTTTGTCTTTCAGTTGCTGATGACAAAATGCTGATATTAGGCTACTCCACTAGACAGAATATGGCATTAAAACATAACACAAGTTAGAAATTATAAGAGCCCGGACCTGGACTTGAGGAAATTTCCTCCATCTAGACCCTACAGAATTCTAATGAAATACCCCTGCCATAGATGTTCAGTCGGGTTCCAGTCTGGGCTCTGGCTGTCTCTAATTTCCAGCTGCCGAAAAACAACCCCACAGCATGATGCTGCCACCACTATGCTTCACTGTAGGGATGGTGTTGGCCAGGTGATGAGCAGTGTCTTTGGGCATTCAGTTTCAGTTTTGTTTCTAATGGTCTGAGAGTCCTTCAGGTGCCTTTTAGCAAACACCAAGCGGGCTGTCTTGTGCCTTTTACTGAGGAGTGTCTTCTGTCTGGCCACTCTAACATACAGGCCTGATTGGTGGAGTGTGTCGTAACTTCGTTTTTGCCGTCAGAATGAAGAGGGAGACCAGTTCTGTGTTTAAGCTTTTTATTCTTGGGATTGCAGTACCGACGTTTCTCTGAGCTCTCACACCCTGATCTGTCTTGATCTTCCCTGGTCTTAATCATGTCTGCTGCATAGTCTCTTTTATGGCCTGCCTTCCTATGCCTTCGGGCCATTTTGGGCTACACCTGGCCACGTCGTAATTCTTTTGGGTTGAGTGGTTCTTGAGCCTAGAGGGTCTAAAGATAACATTGCAGGGTATATGGCCTTTCTGCGAGCTGCAGCAATCAGCAGGCCCATATGTAAGCATACGTTTTTACCAAATGCTATGATTCATATAAATTCCCAACAAGTGCTACAGAAATGGTTCTCCTTCTGGAAGGTTCCCTTCTCTCCACAGAGCAACACTGAAGCTCTGTCAAAGTGACCCTTGCATTCTTTATCACCTCCCTGACTAAAGCCCTTCTACCCAGATCACTGACATTGGTTGGGGGGCCAGCTCTAGGACTCTCCACTTTGCCCATTGGGACCTTCAATGCTGCCGTAATTTTTCTGTACCCTTCCCCAGATCTGTGCCTCGATACAATTCTGTCTCGGAGGTCTACAGAAAATTCCTTGGACTTCATGGCTTAGTTTGTGTTCTGATATGTACTTTTAACTATGAGACATTAAATAAACAGCTGCCTTTCCAAATAATGTCCAATCATCTGGATTTACAACAGGTCGGCTCCAAAAGTTGTCGAAACAACTGAAGGATGATCTGTGGAAACAGGTTACACCTGAGCTAAATTTTTGGTGTCATAGCAAAGGCTGTGAATACTTATGTACATGTCATTTTTTTGTTTTTTATTTTTAATAAATTTGCAAAAATGCACTGTACATTGTACCATATAATTACAATATAAAATCCTGTTTGATCATACAAAGATAGGATTTCATCAAGTAAGCAGACCAGTAGTTCTCATTGTTCCAAGGGTCAGAAGATGCAGTTCATGCTCTTGATGGTCTGTTACATCTATTTTCATATGCAGGTAGATTCAACAGACTGTTTGATAATCTAAAGTTAGACCTACTGAAAATAAGCAGAAAGGACAAAAGGTCTAAAGTATCAGACTTCAAAATTTTGTAATAATAAGTTTGTAATAATTGTGTAAAAATTGTGCAATATCTCACTTATGTGATGGTGTCACATTGACTGTGTCTCCTGTCCTATTTGCAGATCATAAAGTTTACATAAAAGTTTTTACAGGCCCTCATAGATCAGTACGTACTCAGTGGAAACTAGAGCGCACTGCCTGTCCGGTAAAGCAGTACGCTCTTTCAGTGTGCGAGTGTGCAGTATACACGCAACCTCGGACACACTACGTCTGCCATATTACCAACATCCTGTAACGCAAGACGTCAGAGCACCATGGTAAAAGTCCCGCTATTCATTTAAAAGCTCCATTTACTGGTGGAATTAGAGACTGTTTGTGACGTTCTGCGTGTTTGTCTAAATATCTACTCACGCGGTGCCTAGCTGTAGCTCAGAGAAGACGAAACAGGAGGAATGTAATCATTGTTTACCTCGGAAGCAGCGCTAACTCCTGTAGCAGAAGTTTACTAGCCGTAGCTATGTACACACAGCCAGCGTACCGCGTTTCACCGCGCTTTTTTCTCCGCTTTGAATTCCTCTGCGGCTCCGATGGAATCCTGGGATAGGACAGTGTGCTGGGGCTGCATACTTAAAAATGTCTGCCAGTGTAGTACATCATCCGGGGACTTTTCGCGTACTGCTTGCCAAGCACTACGTATTTGGACACTGTAGTCAGTCTCGCGCACTGCGATTTCAGACGTGACTGTTGTGAATATTGCATGTGAATATTGAAACCACCAAAGATATGTTATAAAGTTAGAATCTAAAGCAATACGCAACAGCTCTATATCCAACAAGGCATGGAAGGCTAGTTGTCCACGTTTATCCTCAAACAGTAGCGATTTTTTACTTAAAAACACATGTAACTACATACATATATTGATGTACATTATGAATATTGTAAGTCAATGCATTATTGACCACTTATCACCAAAGATTGCAGCTCTGCCTCTCTCTATGTATTCAAATTGCCTGCCAATAACTTCCTGGAACTATGTAAGGCATACATGAATCGATCATATCTTCCCTCTAAGTGGGCAGGCTTAACTATAGTAGTTATATATATATGTATAACTATAGTAGTACTATATAATAGTTTCTGCCGCTGTGGCAAAGCTAGCTGAAGAGATAGCTAGCTGGTGCTAGGCTACCACCGCTAGCTAGTTTGCTGAGTCATGATGGAAGCCCATGTCCCACCCCACAAACTGTCAAAACCACGCCCTCTGAAAACTCCAGCGCAAACGTTTCTCTCGCGCCCAGAGAGCAGCGGTAGAGGTGGGCGATACCGGGAATTTTGGTATCGATCCGATACCAAGTAAACACAGGGCCAGTATCGTCGATACCAATACAGATACTTTTTAATATTTGAGCTTCATAGATCCAAAGGATCCAAAACACCTAGGAAAGAATTTCGCAAAACATTGTATATGACAACAAAATACTTTATTATAACAATCAACATTTTTGTTTAGAAAAAATGCAACAGTAACAAAACAAAGTTTGTCTTAACATTAGGAAAATAAATCTTTTTTTCAAGTAAAAACAACCTAAAACAAAATCTCCAGAGGTAGAGGGCTGACAAACCAAAAGTAACACACCACAACAAATACTCTAAACAGTTTTAAACTTATTCTGTCTAACAATACAATAAAATAATACAAAAATAAATAAATTCTTCTATTCAGTGCACTTCTGGCTTTAAACAAAATAAAAACAGAGAGCTGAAAAAAAAAATACAGAAAAATTAACACACCACAACAAATATTGTAAAAAGTTTCAAATTTGTTCTTTTTTCAAGTCAAACCATAAATAGACTAAAATACAGCCAAACGGCGCTTCTCTTGCTCTCCGACATTTCTAAACTCAGGTAATGTCTCTCTCTACTGTGATGTGTGGACTCGAGGGGAGCGCTGAGTGGGCGGGCCAGGCTAAGCCTACCTGCATGGTTGGTTGGCTGGCGCCGCTGAGCCACGTAACGGTGAGAAAAAACGAGAGAGGAGGGGGAGGTGAGGGGGAGGGTACGCTGCTTCGTGCTGTGACACAGCGCACTGAGCGCAGCACTGGACAGAGAGTGGACTTGAATCCGCGTGCGCAGCAGTCAGTGCGTGCGGGAGGAAAAAAAGCTTGAGTATCGATCTTTTTTCACGAGTATTGATCAATATCAATACCAGCGTTGGTATCGATATTATCGATATTTGGATCGATCTGCCCACCTCTAGCCGACGGTACTGCACTGCGCGCGAGAAAATAATCCAATCACAAGAGTAAATACAACATTAAAGGAGGAAAAATTACAGCTTGAGCGCGTGTTTATGGAAATTGCGTGTGCGGTTCATCTTTCTGTTCTCGCGGGTTTCACATTTACATGGACGAAATGTTAAAACGTGCGTGTTTATATCTTTCCCTCGCGTTTTTGCGCGCTCGAGTTTTGACGTTATTGTGAATCTTTCGCCAACCGACATACTGGGGTTCATTGCGTGCCGCTGAGGACTTAAGGTTGTTAGATGACGGTGGTGTGCCGTTGAGCAGACCGTCTATTTCGTTCGGCCTTCGCGACTTCTTCGTAGACCGCATCTCTGGAACAATTGCAGCCCCTGAATTAGGACACAGCTGTCCTATACTCTGTAGTACAGTAGTATACTCCTTGTAGAGTATCCTCTATAAGCAAGCCCACTGTGTTCTTAAGTATTCACGTCTAGTTAATAGCTTTACATTTTTTCCGTGTCCGAGTATTTAGGGCTAAATATAAATTGCGAGACTGTCCATTAGTAACTTAACTTTTTACAACATTGTTAAATATCAATTCTCATTCTTTCTCTACATATTTAAAATAAAATCATATCTAATTTAAAACAAATCAGACACATTTTATTTATATAATTTATTATTTGACCAGAGAAGGATGGGTTTCTTTCTCCAGTCTGAGGGAGTTTTTCCTTGCCACTGTTACATCTGGTTTGCTCACTGGGGGGATATATGTTGTAACTGTCGGTTTTCAAAACTCTGAAAAGCTGCTTTAAGACAACATCGTTGTAGAAAGCGCTATATAAATAAACTTGGCTTGACTTGTTTGGCACCTATTATGTATAATATATGTAAAATTAACAAATAAATTGTTTTGTTGATTGTTGTCGATGGGTAAATGATTGTGGTGATTCTGTGCCACCTACTGGCCCTGAGCGGAACTATTTCCGCTCTACAAAGACATAGGCGAAGACTGACCGGCTACAGTTAAGACATCAGAAATGCCTAAATGCCCAGATTTTCCCCTTTATACTAATAAATGTGATAGTTGCTAAGAACAGTGTCGGTATATAAACGCAATTTAGACCAGAAATAAAATAACCTAAAGTTAATATATGTTAGCACACAAGTGAAGTAAAAACTACAAGATATGTACAACATACAATCTGATTTTTACATCTTGTTATATTTGTAAATCAGTCATTTATTCTCTCTTGTAGCACAACTGTCTGAAGAGCAGTGTATCTGGGAGATGCTGACATCATTCCAGATTCATGCATCTGCAGCACTGAAGAAAATTACACAAAAAACAACTTTTTGTTCTTTTGACTTTAGCACAGTGTATTTAACATGAACTAGGTGCAGACAATCAGCTGTAATTTAAGTGCATATACATCCATATAGTATTCCAATTAGTCCTTTTTATACTAAAAGAACTGACACATTAGCTGTTCAGTCGTTTTAGTAATGCCTAATACATTTAAACAGGTTATCGCATTTGTCCTGAGGTACTGCAATTTCTAATCTTTCAGAGGTGCTTGTGATTAAATATGCTGGTTATTTTAGAAGGCATGCAGTCACATACTCAAACACAAACTGAATCCTGTAAAACATGATTAACGGCCAAATTTTAATACATAATCACATATCCTTATTGTGTACAGAAATGTTACTGACATATTACATTTTGAGGCATTAAACATAGCATATGCACAGAGATTCCCTGAACATCTTGTCATTTTCCACAATGATTTAATATACTTATGCAACCAGTAATAAAATTTGTGCTTCCTCCTTTTGTTACTAAGGGCTTTCAGCAGCCCCTTTTCTCAGAAGCTGATGGGGACTCCATCTTCTTCCAGAAATAGCTGAGGAGTTATGTTCCATGCATCAGGACATCACAAGTGTCCAAGGACTCACAATGTGTCGTCCTGATGGCTCCACTCACAAACTGTACTTTTTCTTGGCTGTGGGTCAGCTTCATGTTTCTGGAGGGTTAAACCATACTTAGACCGATTAATAAAACAGATTGAAATTTCAACAACAAACTTAGTTAGTGTAACTAGCAGTGCAGGTAGAGCACAGAGATGGCACAAAGTCTCTTGCTAGTGCATTAGTCTGGCGAATGACCAGCCCTGTTCAGACCACATACAGGCCCAGCAGGTGAGAATGATTCGCCCTGGAATTTCTTGGAATTAGCAACCATCATGTCAGGATACTTCCCGCTGGCTATAGCCAACTCTGTCTCATAACACTCGATTTTACAGCATTCTGAAAGCCATGTACAAAACGTATACTATACACCACCAACTAAGAAAACATTTAAATAGAAATATTTCAGCGCTCGGGTATACATGTGTACATGCTTGAGGTTCACTGGAAAATTACACCAAGTTGCTCATGCCAACCATTACGTACCTCTGGCACACGGGTGTGAAGCAGCGTCTAGCTTTGCTCTGCCGCATTATCTTCAGCGTCTGCAATGAAATATCTTCCACTTTTCATCGAGAATCAGCGGATGGCAACAGAATGTTTCAATTTTGTTTCAATCTCGCGGCAGAGACATGGCTAACGTTGGTTCAGTTAGCCTAGCTTGGTTGCTCATCGTTTTCTTTGCTTCGGTGATTTTGTTGCGCAGAGCGTTTCGTTTTGTCTTCAAACAGAAGACAATGATTTAGATGTTCTGAATGGTGGAGTAATTGTCTACACGTTATGAATCCCGGCTATCGTTCACGTTGTCATTTTGGCTTACCCCAAATCATTAGGCGTGTTCGAGATACAGCTGCGCCTGGCCTTGGTAGTCAGCGAGAGCAGCCGACGCAGTTGGGGGAAGAGGTTAGAAAGTCGGACAGTCGCATCTGCAGCCTACGTAATCAATGGCGGATCTCGCGGTGCTTTAGAGGAGATATAAGGCATGTTCGACTTCACGAATCGTCGCCTGGCTCGGTACGGCGCCACCGGCGCTTCACGATGACAAAGTTAAAATCTCGCAAGTGCAAGGCGGCGGCAGGCTTCACACGCAGTCGCAGCAGTTGTGAGCCTAGCGACAGCTTAATAACGACAGAGCTTAATCCTTATTGGTTAAAAGCTCCACGGACACCTATCCCGTGTGACTCTCTTCATTGTCAAATATATAGGCGTGTTCGAGATACAGCTGCGCCTGGCCTCAGCGATAGAAGCCGGCCGCAGTTGGGGGAGGAGATTAGAAAAGAACCTCAACTCGGACAGTCGCCATCTGCAGGTTACGTGAACAGTGGTGGATCTTGCGGTGTTTGTGCTCCTCACAGCCGATGAAGTAGACACAATAGTAAAAAAATAGTATAAAGAAAGAAAAGAAGTAGAAAGTAAAATAGATCCAAATAGTGCTGTAGTGTTTTTAAAGATCATACAAATCATAAGAGCAGTTCAGAATACTTTAGAAATAAGAGTATAAATCTACAGCATTTGAGCCTCTTCATAGTATGAAATGCTAATTATAAAAAAATAAATATGTTAAATACTGCATGTCATGTTACTAGACATAATAGCATTAATGTAAATATGCAGTCTTTAGAGTTTTCGAGGGGATATACATATTTTACAATGAAGAGTCAAACTTCAGAGGTTAGCTCTACGAACACCTGTGACGTTTGACTCTTTTCATAGTAAAATATATATCTCTTTTAAAGCTCTTTAAAGACCTCATATCTAGTAGCATGACATTTCATTTTCATGCAGTGTTCCACATATTTTTTTTCATAATTAGCATTTCACATCATGAAAAGGCTCAATTCCCATAGATTTATACTCTGTTTCTAAAGTATTCTGAATTGCTATTATGACTTGTAACTGTCTTTAAAAGCCATTTAACAAGATTTGGATCTATTTTTCTTTCTAATCTTTCTACTTTTCTTGCTTTCTACTATTTTTTTATTGCGTCTACTTCGGCAGCTGTAAAGAGCTCAAACACCGCTCAATCCACCATTGTTCATGTAGGCTGCAGATGGCTGTCCAAGTTAAGGCTCTTTTCTAACCTCCACCCCCAACTGCGTCAGGCTGCTCTCGCTGACCACCAAGGCCAGGCGAATCTGTTTGTTGAACACGCTTATGTGTGTGAACCCTGCAGACCCCTCGCACTAGCAAGATTTAAATGTAGTATGTCATCGAGAAGCGCTGACTCAAGTGCCATAGATTTTATATCTTTTTTCTAAAACGTTTTGAGTTGCTCTTATGATTTGTAACTGTCTTTAAAAGCACTACATCACTTTTGCATTTGGATCTATTTCTCTTTCTGCTCCTTCTTTCTTTCTACTATTTTTCTATTGTGTAAATGTGCTAAACAATTTAAGCTGTGTGAATGAGCATGGTGTTTATTTCCAAGAACAAAGGCCAGAAAAAGCTGTTTTGTAATATAATAACAAAACAATGTTCTAAAACTAGACAATGCACAAATTAACCCCATTATTCATTTAGTGTTACACAATACATCTGTAAAATAACATCCAGTAAGTTATGTGAATAGTTATAACAAGTTTGTTTTATCTCACGACAATTTAATCACACTAATGTCATCTCTGGTTCACTTATAAACTGCAGTTTTATTTGCATCATTTAGCAGTAGGATAATTACCCAAAATGGAAGTTAAAGACCACCCACTATGTGGCATATTGTAACAAATTAAGAACAGGTGTGCACTATTTCTCTTCACACCTTTTGGTATATAAGACCACTGGTTCATGGTATATACCTTTATATAACAACATGGACAACATCCTTATTAATTTGAAGGCCAAGGAACTCTCACCTTATGTGTACCTAAATCAGTTGCAGAAAGAATGAAGAAAAGTATGCTGCAACTGCAATCATTTTGGTGTGCTTTTCCAGATAAAGAGTATTTGGCCAACATAATGAGTCAAAGTAGAACTGCAAGGAATACAAAAAGCTCTGGGCTTGCAGGGAAGCTGTATTTTATACTATATAACTGACATACAAGTGTTTTAATGCTTTTTTGTATAATTCTTTTAAAGTGGACTTGTTGACTGTCTCTTTAGCCTCTACTGTAGAATCAACGTTCACCCAAAACTCCACTCCTGCAACCAGCCCCCCTCTTTCTTTTACACCCACAGTTGTCAAATCCCCAGTAACCTTCACCCAGTCTAGCACCTTTAGTGGGGGACACCTTCCTGCCATCACCCCTAGCCAGACTAGGCCCAGAGCAATTGATATCTCCATCTACACTGCTGGCTAGCCAAGAGTCACAACAAGGTACAGTATCTGATTATAAGGATATTGATAAGAGAACAAAATATTCATGACAATATTGGCACACAAGACCACACTTCTACTACTAGACCTTCTATGGACTCATCAACAGCTAAAATGAAAAAAAAAAACCTCAAATTTTACAAAGAATTAAAAAATAAGGTTACAAATTGTCTGCAGAAAAAATACCAAAAAAAGCTGGGAACATGCTCACTGTTAGGCCGCTGAGGACAGAAGGGACGCTCGCGGAATTAAAAAACACAGAAGGGTTTATTAGGCCAACGGGGTCTCACAAATGATGATCGAAAAAGCAAAAACAGAGTTAGACAAATGTAAGGGCAAATCCAAAGAATAAGAGAACGAGAAGCAGTCTTTATACACTTGCAGGTGATTATGAACAGGTGTAGTCAATATTCAGGAGCCGGTGATCGTAAGGTTGTGGGAGGACATGTGGGGGGGAGGCAGCTGTAGTCTGGAACGACCCCTAGGGTGTGGGGCAGGCTTGTTTGGATGACGCTGATGGAACTCCACTATCAAACCAGGATCCAGAATGTCCTCCAGATACTGCAGAGTGCCCCCTCTCCGCTTAGAATCCAGCAACCGGCGAAGGGCATAAACTGGGGTACCTTCGATACCTACTGGAGGTGGGGGCACGATGTCAGGTGAATCCTTATCCAACGGACCTGGAAAAACAGGTTTGAGTAAGGAGACATGGAAAGCATTAGACATACAATACTGGGCAGGTAATTCTAGTTTATATGTGACTTCAATAATTCGTTAAACAATTTTGTACGGGCCAACAAACTTGTGTTGTAACTTCTTACATCCTGTTGCAAACCTGAAATCCCTGGTTGTAAGCCAAACACGGTCTCCGAGAAGAAAGGAGGAGGTTTTGCCTCAGCATAAGTCAGCGTGATTTTTGAATGACAGTGTTAATGTTAGATGATGGTAAATCAGTTACAAAGTCCACTGCCAGATAAGAGTATGGGCGAGTGGGCGCTGGTAATGGGAGAAGCTTCCCAGCAGGTAAAGCTTTGGGGGTTTTACACTGTGAACAAACAGAACAAGATGAAACAAACTGATGGATATCAGAGAGCATATTCTTCCACCAATATTTACCTTCAAGTAATTGATATGTACGTGTTTCTCCGGGGTGACCAGACACTAAGGAAGAGTGTGCCGATGTTATTAGTTTATCGTGACAGGGAACTGGGACGTACGTTTTGCCCTCAGGACATTGTCCAGGAATGAGAGTGTTGGCTGTCAGGTTGTTTATTTCCTCATTTATCTCCTATCTAATGGGAGCCAAAATTTTTGATTGTGGTAGGATGAATTCTGGTTCCTGTTTCTCTATGTTGGAATGCTCATATAGACGAGAAAGGGCGTCTGCTTTGGTGTTTCTGGACCCTGGACGGTAGGTAATTGTGAACTGAAAAAAAAAGAGACCAACGGACCTGACGGGAGTTTAACCTTTTGGCTGACCAAAAATATTCAAGATTTTTGTGATCCGTCAGGACCAAATAAGGATGAGTAGCTCCCTCCAACCAGTGGTGCCATTCCTTGAAAGCTAACTTGATAGCCAGCAACTTCCTATCCCATATCCCATAGTTATGTTCAGCTGGGGAAAGCTTATGGGAGTTACCGGGTGGAGCTTCGGGGGAGTGCCAACCCTTTGAGATAGGACTGCACCAACCCCTACCTCAGAGGCATCAACCTCCACTACAAATGGCTGTGTGGTGTCAGGATGTTTTAGCACTGGGGCTGTAATGAATGCATTCTTCAATTAATTAAAAGCATGTTAGGCCTGTGAAGTCTAATTGAGTCTTTTAGCATTGTTTTTAAGAAACAATGAGAGGGGCAGCCTTGCTACTGAAATTTCTAATGAAACGTTTATAAAAGTTTGCAAAACCTAGGAACTTTAGTAGATCCTTTATAGAGGTGCGGGCCAATCGAGTACTGCCTGGATCTTGCGGTTATCCATGACGACCCCGGACGCACTGATTATATAACCCAAAAAGGAGATAGAGGGCGAATGGAAGTCACATTTATCAACTTTGGCGCATAACTGATGGACCATCAAACCGGGACCAAGGGTAACGGGTAAGTATAAGGTTTTGTTATAGCATTCAAGCCTCTGTAATCCCCCATCTTTCTTTTTAACAAACAAAAAACCTGCTGCAGCTGGAGATGTGGAAGGCCTGATAAAGCCCTGCTCGAGAGCTTCCTTAATATATTCTTCTATAGCTACCTCCTCGACCTGAGTGAGGGGATAAACCCTAGACGTTGGAGGAACAGATCCCTCAATTAACGTTATAGCACAATTGTAGTCCCGATGAGGAGATAGTTGGGTTCCCCTCTTTTAACTGAATACTTCCAATAAATCAGAGTACTCTGGGGAAATATTAACGGGCTTGGCTACTTCAGGGCTCTCTACCAAGGTAGAATCAATGACAACTTCAGGGAAAGACAGACAATTAGACAGATAAAATCCTCTCAGACCATGAAATATGCAGATCATGTCTTTTGATCTAAGGTAAACCAAGTATAATGGGATATTGAGTTGAGTCTAAAATGAAGAACTCAATATCCTTGTGATGGTGCGCGCATACATTTGAAAGGGCACAGACAGTTGTTTGCGTTGTAAGCGATGGGTGAGTTCTTTCGTCTCAATCTGCTATTCCTGGATGAGCTGACTGTCAATGCTGAAGTCAGTTAATGCTGAAAAAACAAAAGAAGAATTCAGGCAGAGCAGAGTAACTGTTTGTCTAAAAGCTTTAGTAACCAACCCTATAGTAGTAATACACACCATGTTAGCGCATGGCGAGTTCACCATGCTCTTTTCTGGGGTCGGCGCCAAATTCTTGCCTGGACGAACCCGACAGTCAGGTAACGTGTGACCGGATGCCCCACAGTACAGACATAAGCCTCCATGCAGCCATCAATGTCTCTCCTCAGGAGTCAGATGAAACGAGTCGCACTGCATGGGTTCCTCAGCGTCCAGATTCATCTTAGGTGTTCCCAGGCACGAAACCACAGGAGTAAGTGGCTTATGTGGTGAATCAAACGGGGACACACGCATTGGGCCATTCGGGACGGGAGGCGTGACACTCACCACATACAAGGGAGCCTCTCCCATGCAAAGTCGAACAGTCCTGTCAGCGAGGAGCAGTCTGGTCCCTCTCCTACTACTAAGACTCCTGCAACAAGTAGGAGACGGTCAACCAGCCAACCATCTTTTTATGAGACCTATGAGGCCCATGCAGAAAGAAGGACAACTGTGTTGGAGTCCCTGGTGAGACCAGACCTGGAAAGGTTTAGAAGGCTAAAGCAAAGGAGGAAGTGACTGCACCTCTGGGGACCCCTGCTGGATTAGCTTGTTGGGCCCTCACTGGTAGCTGTGCTTGGCTAAGCTTATGCTAGTAGAACAATGCATGCTACAAGTGCTTCACATCACCCTGTGGTATAATTGCCACCAGCTCATGAACATTTAGATATGTAAACAAATCATATCTCTGTAATGAACTGTATCTTAATTGTGACTGTGTGGCTGTGTGGTGGATGTAGTTCATCATTCTCTTCATCCTGTACTTCATGACCTTGGTCTCTAGGGTCTAAGCAAATGTTATACAGAATGTAACATCATGTTCAGACAATGGACGGGCACTGTTATTTTTCCATTTAAGTTCCTCTGCCTAGCTGTCAAATGCCCATTGTCTCTGTAAGGCCTCATCAGTTAAGGCAATAGAGGGAAGGCTGAATCCCCAATTATATAAATTCCTTATGGGACCAGGGACAGGGGATCTTCTTCCAAAAGTCAAGCCACCTCTGTGAGGCGAAAGGCTCTGGCATCATGCCAGCTACTATGGTAACCCACGCTAACATGGGTAAACTACCGTTTAAACTACCGTGACTGTCACAGAATCAAGTAAGAATGATGGAATAGAAGTGTTTCCTGTTAAAATATGCCAAGGGGTTATCACAGTGTGGCTTCTGAATATAAACTGCGCAGTGTTTAGAAATCTAACTGCTTGAAAACACAGAATTGTGCAGGGTTTGTCCTACTGGCCAGGGAATGTGGTGTGCCATGTGCAAATTTACCCAAGTACAAAACTCACGGAGATTCATCATCAGGGATTTTGTTACATTGAAGGGGTCTGCTATATCCCTAAATAACTCTTGGTTTAACAGTGTCCATAGGCAGGCAAGGACACTCTTTGCCAGTGGCAGTTTTGTTTGCTGTGAATTCATATACACAGGGCCAAGGGTGTTTATCAGATCCTAAATAGTAAGTGAGAGAAAACAGGTAACGCGATAACATTAAAACCATTTTGATGGTTGTGTGGCTTTCACTTACACACATCTGCTTGTCTTTTGGAGAGTCTGAAATGCCCTCTAAATTCTAAGGGAATATAGAGAGGGACGACATCTACACAACGTTGTATTTTTGAAACAAGCCTAAAGATTGGAGAATGTGATTGATGTAGATAAATCCTAAAGTAGACATTTTTTTATTTAAAACGAGTATGATACAATATAATTGCAGTCTGTTTACACTACACACAATATTAATGATTAAAGTGTAATTGAGTGCACTTCATCATTTCAATGTAATTATTTTTATACACGCCATTTATCATATTTACTCATTCTATTTTGAACAAACTAGGTATATTTGGAATTATTCATTTACACGTTTTATTGATTAATGATTCAATAGACTGTCTTGAAAAACAGATTACTTAGTTTAGTTCGACTTGCGGCTCTTTTCTTACCTCCTCCCCCAACTGCGTTTGGTTTCTCTCGTTGACCACTAAGGCCAGGCGCAGCTGTACTTGAACACGTCTTTTGTTTATGCACTATTTGCTCTACAATAAAACAACTTACATCTTATATGTACAGAAAAAGGAAAAAATAGGCAATCTGCAAAATCTTACATAGTCAATTTCAGTTTTTTTTTTATCCCAGACAGCTGCAGTGGATACCCAAAGTGTAGTTCAGGCCTGAAGAATATAGTTATATTGTTATTCATAATGTCATGCTGGGATTTGATTTTTGTTTAATTTATTAATTGATTAAAAGGAAAGTTTAACATGTGCCACAATGATCTTAAAAAAATAACAGCAACAACAACAATAATAATAAATCAACAATATTTTTTATAACATAGCAGAATATTATTAGAGGATGGCGACATTGCAAGTTTAATGCATGCAGATGCATTTATTGTGGGAATTATTAAATGAAAGGTAATGTTCAGAATATATTTACTAGGCTATTACTAGGCTATCTGTAAAATATTATTTGATTTCTCAAACTTTAAATTGCCTGCTACTTTATCGGTATGGCTGTTTTTAAGCTCTGTTGCAGCAAGTATTGGGTTTACCGTTAAATTACTACTGTTAAAATGTAATTAGCTGTAGGCTACGTTTAAACCTTTAAATCTCAAACGATTGTAATCTTTGGCACAACGTTGCCAGTAGAACCTCAATCTGAAGTTGACTACGCATGCTCTCAACATTTTTTCACGTCTCATTCGGAACAAAACCGAGTCACCCTGAGTTGAGCGTGTGCGTAGCTGAGCGTGGTCTACTGGAAAAGGAGGGCTGGTCATGTCATGATACAGAGGCGAAAAAAGATGATGCAGCTAAGTGTCTGCTAGGGACCGAGAATAAAGTATTTCCGAGTACTGAATAAATAATAAATCGTGAGTTTTTGCTGTTTAGGAGTTAGGCCTGCAGAAGTTCCAACATTGGTGAAAAAGATGGGCTGCTCATCATCTAGCACCCAGACTGTGGCTCAGGAACAGCGACCAGGTACTAAACCAGAAGAAGCCAACGGCGACACGGGATTTGGTAAGCTCGCTTGACGTCCTAGTTTTAATATCAGTTATGTTGATGTGACATTCCAGTACATCATGCTAACTTTGTCCATTGTCTTATCCGTAAACAAAACGAATAAATACAACTAACACAATTCGTGCAAAACGAATAAATACAACTACATACAACAACATATTAACCAATCACATGTAATGCACAAATCCGTTTAATTTAGAGCTCAAAATTAAGCCATGTAAACAATAAATCTTCTGAAACGTTTTGGAGGTGTCTTTTAAAACACAAATACCTAAAATGTTTTGTAAATATCTGAGCATGAAACAATTGCTGTTTTTCATTGAAGTATATAATACAGTTTTTAAATATGTGAAGTAAAGTGAAAGGTATTGCGTGTGTCTAAAGTTAAAAAAGTAGTGCAAAGTAGGGGCACATGGTAATAATACTGATCGAACAATCAGTAATGTTGTCTCTTGTCTGTCTTTTAGATCCTTATACTTATGTTCACTGGATCAGTATAGAATGTGCCGAAATAAATGCTAAGTTCAGTGACTGCCCCTGGCAGGGATTTCTCTGTTCTTGTCTAACCAGTATGGTGTGTCTTCACATCAGCTGTGCGCCACTGCATAAGGTTAAGGATACAACTCTAAAATCAGTGTATTACATTAGATCCAGTGCGATCTAAGGTGAGCTTTTGAACAATAAAATTGCTTTCTCTCAAGTGAGTACCATTGAACACCTTTGGGTCTAGTTAGATTTTGTGATCTAAAACTAATCATTGAACATCAGTGCCTGACCTGGCTAATTCTGTTGATATTCCTTTACAGTAGAACTTTTTGGCCTGGCACTGTGACATGTGTTTTAAAACAGAAGAATACCATGTGGTGCTGCTCAAAATAGCAAAAATCTACTGTAGTTTTAAGTCTAAATTCCTTTGTGTAAAAGTTTTCAGATTCCTGTGTTCTGTATAGTTCCTTTTGCAGTGTATGTAGCAGTAGAGAGATAATAAGTGAACATCAGTATATCTGTCTGTAATAAAAGAATAGGACAGTGTTGTGATGCAGAATGCCACTGTGTATTAGACCGAACAGAACAGTTTGGAACATTGTCAGGTCGTCACTTTTCAGATGTGCTTATGTCATGGTGGCGGTCGATGTTGTGACAGGGAGAAAAGGTGACATATTGTCTGTAGCAGCTCTATAGTGCCCCCTTCCCCTGTCTCTGCTTGTCTGCAGACTGTTTTGACGTGAGAGTCTGTCATCTTTGGCAAGCTTTCATGTGGGCTCCTGTTGCCAAGCATCTGCCTGCACCAGTTTACACCAGGAGGAAATTGCTTGTCCACCCAATGATATTGCACTAGAGGAAGAGAATCAAATGTAGACATATATGTATTTGTTGTGTATGGTGTATTCGTATATTCAGTGATTCCATTTGCATGCTTAAATTTATAATACATTCACATGCAGTCCAAAATCCAAAGTCCAAAGTAGTGTACAAACCCAGTTCCAAAACATTGGGGCGGTACGTAAAATACAAATAAAAACAAAAAGCAGTGTATTATAAATCTACTTTGATCTGTATTTGAACAAAAACAATACATAGAATGTTTTACTTTATCAACTTAATTGTTTTAATAAATATTCAGTCATTTTGAAATTGATGCGTGCAACACATTCAAAAAAGTTGTTACAATTTAAGACCAGAAATACTGTGAAATGTTCAAAAACAGGTGATGTCATTATACAAGTTGGCCAAAAAAGAGATGTTCTTCAGCAAGCAAATAAGGCATTTTACTATCTAGATGGCATAATATTATCAAAAGAATCCAGAGAAATAAAGGAAAAGGCTGACAACCACAAAAGAATGATGCGACACCTCCCATATCACTGCATAAAATACTGATATGTTTCAGTGATGTATATCACCACATAGACTCTGAAATACTTTAAAAAACCATTGTTAATAAACACTGTTTTTTACTCTATCCACAAATGCAATTTAAGACTGTATGATGTACAAAGAAAGCCATAGGTCAACAGCATCCAAAAACACTTCTCTGTGCTTAGGCTCATCTGAAGTGGACTGATGCACAATAGAAATGTGTATTTCAGGGGTGGCATCACACCTCCAAAAGTGGTGAGGTGAAACATATATTACTGAAACCATTACTGATGCTAACTGATCTTTTTTGGATTTTGAACTGTCATTTTCAGATTCTCTTCTATCGTTATTATCCATTTCTGTCTCCCTACAAAAAGGTTGTGAAACTGCCATGATATATAGACAATCTTTTGTATTCAAAGCTTTCCTTGCATATATTGGTGCTAAACAAAAAAAAAAGATCAGCATAACTCATTAAGGCGTGTTGGTGCAAATGTGGTTTTAGCAGGCTAACAGACCAACATAGCTCTCCAGATCACCAGTGGGCTCTGTTTTGTCATCTTATTAGTGCTACATATTGTCTGTGTTCTAACGATAGCGTAACATGTCCCAACAAACAGTGTTGTTTGCTTCACTCTCTTCATTCACTGCCTCAAGTAGCTAACTGCTAGCTAGCAAAGATATAACGTATCGTAACATAATTCAAGACCATTAGTTTGTGCTTCACATTTAAAACATTTACCAGAATAAAATTTTGTGTGACCAGAGACAGTTCTTTCACTGAACAGTTGCACAGTTTTAGAAGTGCCCCTTCAATGCCCCGCCCCCAAAATAAAATCAAGATTTAATTTGTTATGCCTCTGAATCAGTCCATCGGCAGGTTTGTTCCTATAGGTCAATGCTACAAGCGGTTTAGGAGAGTTTTTTACTCAGCCCTGAGTTTCTTACTCAGGTGGGCCTGGTGTATTTTCAGATTATTTATGGAAATAATGGATGTAATGTTCTCAAGGCCAAATAAAAACACCATCTTGTTTGTTACTAGCATAAAGTTCAAAAGCCAGCAATCGTTATCGTGAAATGTAGGGGCTAAAGCAGGTTGCATGTGTGCTATGGATTTATTAGGGGCAGTCCAATGCTTAGGATCCAGGCAGAGGTCAAAATACCATATCAGCAAATCCTGAAGACAAGAGTAAGGCAAGATAAAGGCCCCACAACCCTAATTGAACATGCAACAGCCCATGGCGCCATATGACTGCACAGCTGAGGATTTACTTTTTTTTATTATACTTTCAAAAACAGATCAATTATGTTCTTCAGTTCCCAAATAATTATTAAGCGCTATTGAAAGCAGAAGTGACACGCTACCTGCAAATAGGCAAGTTTTCATCTTGCAGACTTGATGGGGTGAATGAAAGCTGAAGATAAAAGAATGTTTTTCCTCTTTCATCCTATTTTCATATTTTGTGCTGTGTCATCACATTCCATTCCAGTGGTTGCTCGCAGGCTGCAGAATCTGCTTTCCAGCAGCAGGAAGCAGGAGCTTCAGGCTAAATCCAGTATTAACTTCAGAAGTAGTTATCGACTGCAGCCTTTAATATCAGCTTTAGTGTGTGTGTGATGCATGGATGACAATCAAAACACCCCAAATTCTGGCATAGTGGATACGGCCTTTTGTGAACATATAATTTTTATCTGGCACTTCAAGCCACAATATGTTGTATTATTAGTGTAAAGTTTTTTCTTTAGTCATTTTTCTGCTGCATTTTGGATTTAAAGTTGCACTTTCTTCTTTTTGTCAGCATGTTCTGAATTATATTTCAAATGAGTGTCCTAATAAAGTTAGCATACTTTTTCCAATTTTATACATTTGTGTCTTCTTTGTGTTTCTAGTTGTCAGTAATGACATTGTGGCAGAGGATACTAAAACAATAGCAGACCAGACGCAGTTGCCAGTGCAGAGTGGCCGGTCAGAAGAACTTTGCCCTGGGCTGGGAGACAGTGAGACTCCTGCTGCTTGTGATATTCTGCATAATGTGGAAGTGGTGGCAGAGCAGGCAGTTGCTGAGTCTGCGACAACAGACGAGAGTGATCTGATCCAGACTACCGAGAGTCCAAAGACCATTGCACCGGAGGAGCCACCAGCTCCCACTGAGCCTCCAGTCCTGCATGAAGAAAGCAGTTCTGCAGAGGTGGCCAGGATTTCTGTGCAAGAAGTTGCAGCACCTGTTGAAAGTGTTGACACAGATTTTATTCCTCTATGTGAGTCACCTGCTGAGGATCAAGTGGTTTCTGCAGTCACATTAGAGGCAACTTTTAAAGCCTTAGAAGCTGTACCAGTGCTAGAAGCTGTACCAGTGCTAGAAGCTGCGGAAGAATCGACTGTTCTCACACCTGCTGTAGAACCATCTACAGTTCCAGCTCCTAAATCTAAACCAGGTTCAGAACAATCACCAGTTGCAGAACTTGAGCTGGCTACAGAACCTACACCATTTGCAGGGGCGACCCCAGTTCCAGAACCCACATCAGTTGTAGAATTTACTGCAGCTCCAGAACCCACACCAGCTGCAGAAGCTGCCCTAGCTCCAGAACCAATCCAGGTTGAATCAACTCCAGACCATGAACCCACCCCAAAAGAAACCCCTATAGCAGCAGAGGAGCCTCCTCCAGCACCTACTGTTCCAGAACCAATTCATGCGGAGGCAGCAGCTGCGGCAGCAGCAGAAGTAGTTTTGCAGGCAGCACAAAAGCGTGCAGCCATGGCAGAAACAAGTACAGATGCAAGCACCCCTGACCAGCCTGCTATGCAGGCCCTAGAGGCCTCTGAGGGTAAGATAGGTTCATTAAATTTGACCAACATTGATTGAACATTTGTAATTCGATGTGCTTCTGCTCAGTTGGAATTAAAAAACTGTAGCCATACCTGCTTATGATCTTGTCACTTTCTCTTTATTGTAAGTTCTATTTTTTGATTTTTTGGTATAAACCTCTTCGAGAGCACTACATTCTGCAGCAATGTGGCCCTCCAGGATTACCCTGGCTGACATACAAAATGTTACATACGAAGTGTTTCTTAAAACTCAGAAGCCCCTGATGTTTGGATATCTGTGTTAGGCAAGGTAGGCATTCATTAACAGGAACTGTATATATATCAACAAACAACCCATGCAGCCAAGTTAAAAAAAACAATGGATATTGTTATAATGCTGAACAGACCGTGTAATGTAATGGAGAGGACAAGAAGCCCTAGTCCCGCATGTTGCCATCCAGAGTGTCATTCTTGCATACAACAGCTACTTATATGCATCTTCACAGACTTTCACACATCATTTTTTACACATCATCTTATTCTGCAATTTTTCTATTATTAGGCAGATTTAAATGTAAAAATAAATAATCAGACCAATGCTAACTATAATTAAGCAACAGCTCAATTATACATATGTATAATTATACAAGATACGTATATGATCCAATTTCATAATTATTTCTTAATAATTCATAATGGTATGTTATATTATTCTTGGAAATGTTACCTCCTAGCAGTGCTTATGCCTAAAGTGTATTATAATATAGACTATAATAATAGAAACACTTTCAACATTTAATGTGCCCCCTGCCCTTGCCCTTATTACAGCTTCAGGTCTTTTTGCTTTTAGTTTTTCAAAGAAATCTGCAGCAATACTGTTCCAGTTTTGGTGTTCTAATATTTTTTTTTATCTATGTTGTTTTCCAATTATTGACAGCTACACAGTCTCCTTGTAGTGTCTCCTTGATGAGTAACAAATTTTACAGTAAGGTGCACAGAAGTAAGAAGTGAATAAGTTAAATAATGATTTGATATTGGAGGCTGTGTGTCCTGTTTTGACAGGAAAAATAATAAATGACAAATGACTTTTAATAAATGAAAGAGGGACTGTATGTGGCTCTGATTGAGGATCTTAAGCATACTGTCTCTCACACACATGTAGTAGATTCTTTTACTATAATGTTCTGGTCTATAAAGGCTGTAAAAGGCTGAGAAATATATTTGGGCATTGTTAAAGTTACTAAAGCTTTTCTGATTGCTGTATACTGCTGGCTACAAGTAGCATGGTGTTAGGAATGCAAGACACTGATTCCCTTTGTTTTTTGTAGGAGGTGTGGGGGAGGGTGCAGTCTCGCAGGCTGAAATTGGTGAGGCCAAACAAGAGGGGGTTCTTACTGAAGCTGACTTGGCTGGTAAAAGTGCAAAACATGACAAACACCTCACATCTTTTATCATCTTAGACCCCTCACTTACCTCATTTTGGCCTTCATTTTAGAGAGAAGTTAAAAACTTGAATGTTGTTTGTTGTTTGTATGAACTCTGATCTACCCATGTGCTCTTCTGTTGTGTGTTTATGTGTGTTTCAGCTGCCGCTAAGGAATGAGGGTGCACACACCTTTGACAGTACTGAGAGGCAAAGGTCAGCAGAATGGATTTCATAGAGCCCAAACAATGTGATAAACTCGAGTTTACACACACTCTTATATACATTTTAAGAATGTATCAACGCATAGGATAGTAGTGGGGAAATTTGACACCATTGTGCCTTTACTTCTGTGAGTCTGGAAGGTGGTGGATTCTAGAGAAGCTTATGCACACAAAAACATTTTTGTTGAAAAACATCCACTGTAGTGGTAGAGAGAGTAAAAGCTTCTAGACCATTGTCACAGTGGAGGCTAAACATAGCCGCAATGCTGAAATAATTAAGGCCCAGCTATGGCAGAATGCAGGAGACCTTCTTGACAGCAGCATGTTCTCCTGTCTCAGTCTCTTTAAACTTACAGGGTGTTTTTACTCAGTGAAGTGTATGAAATAAAGCAACGCTTCTTAACTTGCCTACTTTCTTTGTGTGGAAAAATCCAAAAAGAAATCATTAACAAATGTGAAGGAAACTGTGCTGTAACAAAAATTACTCAATAGGTGTAAATGTGACTATTGACCTGTTATTTCTTGCCTGTCTAATTTTGTCTCTACTTTTTTGTCTTTATTGCCTACAAGTCTGAACAAGCCTGTTTCATTCCCCTTCTCTTAGGGCATTAATGCATTTGTGCAAATGAAAGACCAAAAAGCATTTGTAAACATGTCTTGACAAAAAGATTGAGCTGTTTGAAAGACCTTTGTTGAATCTCTCAATATAGCTGAATGTTTCTTGAAGGACACTATGCACATTAGATCTTCATAGATACCAGTGATTGAGCACATGCTCAGTGTTTAATGATAGGATGTATTCTGTGCTAATATGTTATTGCTATACTAGTACAGCCAGATGGACTACCTAATGCATCCTTTTTCTCACACCAGTGAAATTTCTTCTATGAAAATGTGAATTGCTTTACTGGTGCTCTCTTCCCCTCTGTGTTAGGGTTTCTTAGGTTTGCTTAACACTTTATTCTGCTAAAAAATACACTTGTTTTATTTGGAAAGGGGCTTCTAATTAATTCATAAACTGTATCAGGTACCCTTTGACCAACCTCCAAGACAGTTGACAGTAAATTTTATTATTTTTTCACATGTTCTTGTGCACAGAACAAATAAAGTCATTGTAACTAAAGAATATAAGTTTTTTTTTACTTTGTATCTTTTAAAGCTGAAACCATACCAAATGAGATTCACAGTGCTCATTCATAGTTCATGAGAGAACAGAAAGCTTTGAAAACTATTTTGTAAGACATACCAACCGCCACGATGACACACAAGCCATAATTGACCAGCCCCCCGTGACCCCGACAAGCAGGAATTAAGCGACAGATGGTGGATGGATGGATTTCATTCAAGCCTGTATCCAGAATTTGAGTAGTAATTACAATTTGGTCAAATAACCAAAAATAGTTTGCTGTTTGTTTATACATGCTGTGCTGTAGATGTAAACAAACGCCCAGCAGTAATGTTACAGAGTAGTGCATCAAACTTCTGTCACATTTCTAATGCTGCATGGTGTGGAATGATTGTACTGATAGAGATATCAGATGTTTCCCCTCAGAAGGGGGAGAAAGTCCTTAAAACAAGCTCAAACAAGTCTGATGACTTTTAATGTTTTGGCCCATTTCATGCTTGCAACATACTACAAAATAATATTTAAGTTGTATTGTTTTTATACTTTTCAGAATAAGTAGGTGAATTTGTGAGGATATAAAAAAAGCATCCAGCAAAAGCTTAGTTGTTGAAAACAAAGTTGGCTCTTTGTGTCAGACTTGTAAGAGTCAAATAAAACATCTCTCAGTGCAAGATTGCAAAGAATTTAGGTATTCGTACTATTGTCAGATGCACTATAAAATATATACTATGGTCAGATTTTTTTTTTTTTTTGGGGGGGGGGGGGGGGGGGGGCGGGTTGGATGTTGAGTTCTCTGTGCCAATGTTATCATCAAGAGGTACAAAAGCCAACGTCGTGGTATGGGGCAGCATCAGTTCTTACAGCATGGGTGATTTGCATATGTGTTAAGTCTTGATGAGGAGGTGTATACTGGGTATAATGGGTATATTGGGATTTCAGAAAGACATATTCTTTAATTAGGAAGTACGTGGTTATTTTAGCAAGATCATCATCAAGGCCATTCTATCTGCTACATACGTCAATGGTGCAAATCATCTGTCATTCTTATTTACAATGTACTGTGATAAGAGGGCGCGACCTAGAGGAGGCGCTAATGCTGCTCTAATACAGCGCTGCCTCTGACGTGACGTGAAACGTAGAAACCCCAGCTCGTGTAATTATATTAGACCTTGTAAGATGTACACCAATCATATCAGACCTTGTAGGTTTTAAGCCAATCATATCAGACCTGGGGCGGTATTTACTCCCTGTACGGAACAAAAATACACTGATAATAGATCAGGGTTTTTAAAGAGGCTGTTCGCTACTATAAATTATAGCGATTAATGATGATGTTCCAAAGTTAAATTTTAATTACCTATTACTTATTCACATATGACCCGGGAATCTATTTCTATGCACGTCAATTGGAACCGTCTAATTTGTCGCAACTCGATTTCTTTTCAACGTTTTGGTTAAATGTAGTTCTGCTGACATCTGGTGGTCGAACATATTTAGTGCAGCAAATTAAAAGAGGCAGTAAATATTATGATCTCCTAAACGTGACACTATGTATATTAATACACACATTACTACAAATATCTTTGAAACACGTATGACTGTTGCATTGGTACGTCACAAACTGACGACAACAGCTTTTGTGTGCTGTTCCTTAGCCACTGCACTACATGAAGAGAATTCAGTTCCTGGGAGCACTTTGAACCCGGAAGTGTTATTAACATGTGTTTTGGCAGCATGCTTAGTGCAGCTCGTTTGGAGGAAGACGAAACACATAGTTAAGCGTCTGTAAGCAAACTTTAAAAGTAAGAATTGCATTTATGTTATAGAACCGGAATATAGACCGGGATATAGAACGATGTATCGTCGTTTGCTTCTTAATGTTACCGCCTATTACCACGCGGTTTGGGGATATTCTCTAGCTCCCACAAATGTAGGTGTAAATTTTAACTGCATTTTGCTTCATAACGATTATACACTCTTCTTGTTTTCCATGAAGATGTCTGCGGCCAAGGACAGAATGCGGCACAAGAAAATGAAAAATCAGCCTAGTAGCGTGACGTACTCAACTTCGAGTGAATGTCACGACGGCGGAGGTACAGGATGTTGGCGTAATGCTAAAATTATTACACCTTTTTTGGTTGTGTACAGACCAGGTGCATTTGTGTGGTCCTTACTATATTGTTAGACTGTGCTCTAACAGATTTCGTCGTCTGCAGATCGCAATTACGACAGTGTGCAGAACATTAGGGGACCTTCACTGCACGGCAGACCACAGCAGGGTACCCACAGCGGTTGGTTAAGGGGGCGTCAGGTTGGCGGAGTCCCTGCTGACCAGACGCTACCCAAGTACATTACTGGTGAGAATTCTCGTGGAGCACGAAAAATAATCCTCGATAATAATAATCTCTCTCCTTACCTTTTACCTTTTTATCGTCTTTTTATTTTTTTCCTCAGCGTCTCTTTTTGCTAAAGCTAGAGCTGCAGAAGTCAATGCCATGCTGAGGGCTGTAACTAAGACGTCAAGCAGCTGTCATGTGTTTGGCGCGCTCCCGAAGCATATGCGGCGACGAGCCATGAGCCATAACACCAAGAGACTGCCCTGCAGATTGAGAGAGGTGGCACACAGGATGGTACGACTCGTTGCCCTGCTTTCCATGATGCCACAGCCTCTTATGTCGTTAGCTTTATGGCTTAATCATGCTAAGCCTGGGAGGCTTTATATGTTAACAAGTAGACAACAACATTATAATGTATGCATCTGGTGCATAGAGCACATCTCATTGCAAGCAACCAAGTGGACTGTTAGTGTGACTAGTTCTAAAAGAATATAACCAAGGTCATACAAAGGTGGGAAAACAATTATTTAAGAGCAGATAGGCCGAGCGTGATGTTCCCACCTGTTTGAAGTTTATTCTGCAAATAGTTTTCCGTTAAACCAAAGCATTTGAGTGATTGTTTTTACTGCAAGATATTTTATTTGTATTCACAAATTTCTTTCTAAATTGAGTGTGATTTTCAAAAAACAGATAACATTTGGCACAGTATGTGTACAAACGGCATAGCTTAGACTAGTAAACACGTCATTACTAATCAATGAATCAACTTATTAACTTGAGGTGAACAGCGTTTTCCTAATGCTGGGAGAACAGTATAGATTATTACAGTTGGACATTGTTGGATTTTATTTAGCATCAGAGTAATATTTTTGTAAACATGATGTGCTCAATGCACGCACAGTGCATACTAAAGTGGGTGTTCAAATGGGCACTCTATGTTACTTCTCAAGTCTGTATGAAAATGTTCAGTTTGTATGTTTTGGACTTGAAGGGAAACCGTGGCTCCACTTCTAATATGCATGGGTATTGTATAAGTTACAAGGCTGTGCTGCAGCAGATGTTGTTCTGTTTTGTCCAGTTGGAGAAGAGTCAACAGGTAGGCAAGAAAGAGCAGTCAAAAACCAAAAGTCGCCGTGCCCGTCGTCGCCATGGCAATTTGCTGCTAGAGTTTAACCGACGACAGAAGAAGAACAAGTGGTTGGAAACACACATCTGGCATGCCAAGCGTTTTCACATGCTGAAAAGATGGGGCTACTGCCTTGGTGATCGACCCACCTACAAATGCTACAGAGCCAGCTACAGGGCAATGAGCACTGGCTGTCTGCTACAGGTCAGCCCATAAAATAGACCTCAAAATGTTCTCTGTAAAAACAGTTTATAAATAATCTCTGGTGTAATTGTGCTACCCTAAATTTAATTTTCTTTCATTTTTTCAGGACCTGTCTTACTACTGCTGTATTGAGCTCCAGGGTCCAGAGGAGCAGCTGCTGAGCGCACTGTCCAGGCTCACAAGCAAAGACACAGGTACGTTGCAAAATTCCATATAAACAATAAATCAGAAATAACTTATTTGAAAAAAAAAAACATAGCAAACTTGCATCTAAATAGACTGAAGTCAAATAATATACTAGAAGTGTTTTATTTCAATTAAGGAAATTGCTGCTGGACCAATATCACCTTGATGTACCTAAATATGACAGTCCTGGTAGTCTTTCAGCAGAATGTGTGTGTCAGTGCAGGCTCAACATTTGCAGCAGCGCTGTGTGTATCTGGGCAGAGGGAGGGCGGGCTTATGCTCTACAAGCCTGACCAGTACCCTCATCAGCCCTTGGGACCTGCACAGTTTCTCTGGAGACCCCGTAGTGCTGAATCAGCATATAGGCAGTTGTGGATCTGGGCACATCCCACTTTAAAGCAGGTGATTTTTTTTTTCCAACTGAAACAGGTGAAATGACCTGCACAATAAAACAGTCTGACATGGTACCATACTTGGTCTGTTCATGGTCGGTCTTGACTTGAAAGGTGATTGTGTGTTTGTGTATGTCAGGACCTTCTACCAGAGTTGCAGGCAGTTTGCCAATGTTTTCAGGCAGTGGCTTCAGCTGTAGAGGCAAACCCATCTAAGCGCCAGATAGAACCAAGCCCCACTGACCGCCCAACTGCACCTAACCCTAACTCTAAGTCACAAAGTCACATGAAGAGGAAGAGAAAAAGTGGGGGTGATTATGATAATCATCCTGCCAAGAAGATTTTGGGTGATGGCACTCGATCTCCCATGGTTCCTTTTAGCTGGAAATCCTCCAAGACTGATATTGTGATTAAGTAAGTAGTGTTGTTGGTTCAGATATATTTAGAAAAAACAGAGATTATTTATAATTAGAAAAACTCAAGTTATACATATGGGCTTTCTTTGCAGTGATCTCTCCATGGAAGTAGTACGCTATCGTCTGGTTGGTCCACTCTCTCACACTGTGCTGACTGAGACACTTCTGCCGACATCAAACAGTGAGGTGAAACATGGTTTCAGGATACTGATTTCATTACCTTTGGCATATGGAGCTGACACTACCCTGCTGGTGTAATTCTAATATAATAAAAATGCTGACAGAGGTCTTACTCTAAGTGAATAAGAATAGGTTTGTGTTGTTAGAATGTTACTGCTCTGGTGCAGGGCTGGGTGTTCTGATAATAATAAACTGACATTAGTATTTTAATATCTTATAACTCATATTTTGTTTATTTCTTTTCTTAGGTTGATACAAAAGTGACATCACCTTTCTGGTGGCCAGAACAGTGTAAGAACAAGCACAGTATTTCTCTACATCAGCAGCAAGCCAACATCTTCCAGTTACTGAGAGGTACACACTGTTATAATCTCACGCTTAAGGCTGCAGTCAGCTAGCAGTTTTTATGTTAATTTATTTCAAAATAATTTAAAGTAACCAGAAGTCAAAATATAAGTTTTATGTTGTATATTTAGTTAATGTCCCGGGCTATGTACTATTTTATTATTTGTATTTTTTTTATATTAAAAGACAATTTCCCTATAGGCTTTTATTAAAATAAAGTGACCTTTTCTGCCTTTTAAATAACAATTTTTTCCTCAATTTAAATTTATTCCAAAATTATAATGTAATTACTTAAGGTATTGGGAATTTTTTTTAATGAGGTACACTGATTGTTTGCTATTCAACTATGTTCTTGAAATGAAATTTTTAATTAATTTAAGAACTCTTATTAGGTCTGTAGACCTCTTAACCGTCATCTTACTATTTCAAAATCAATGATTGAAGTAATGTAATATCAGGCATTTTTAAACACATTGCAGCATTTTGTAAAGAAACCATTTTACGTTCGCAAAGGAAAAGTAATTATCGCAAACAAGTTTGCCTGCAGCATGAGCATTTTAGTTTACTACTGGTATGTAGAGAACTTAGTTCTTTTAATAAAATATGAGAAAGTGAGAATTTTATATGCAGCCTGATGACATCAATTTAACAATGTCAGTATTGATGCCTAAAAAAGTGGGCACAATGTTCCTGCCACATTTAAGGTGGAATGCCATCTCATGCCATCAGTAAAAGCTGGTATTGTATTTTGCACAGTTGATCTTTCTGTGTGCACTGGTAATAGATTTAAAACCCAAATTAAAAAAAAACACAACTGTAGTATAATTGTTAAGATGAGATGTGGAGTTAAATATTTGTTGCTAGGTTAATCCACAGGACATTAAAATAAAAACTATGTGAAACACACTGGTACTGAGATCCAATCTATTGCCCTGATAGCAGCTAATCTTCCAGTTGAGTTAAAATTGCTCTTCATGGCATTAGGATCACATCTAACATATGTTGTGATTTTCTGAAATATTGATAATTTAAATATTTGATATTTGATATTGATATTATTTAAGCTATCAAAACATCATAGCTAGAGTAATATGTAGACTAACTATAAATTTCAAGTTGTATGGAAGGGACATTTTGGTACATAAGGCTAAGGTTGACTGATACTGGACAGTATTTCACTTGAGTTTTTTACATCCCAGAGAATTTACCAAGGTTTTAAAAATAAGTAAAATTTGAAACATGATAAGTGTTTTTTTTATGGTTAAGCATAAAACTGTTAACCGTTTCAATACTAGTTGCCCTGTTATCCACTGTATTAAACACACTTATACCTTTGATTTACCTTGCAGATAAAAAGTCAGAGACAGTAGCCCATATGTTACTTCTGTTTTTGTTAGTTATCTTCTTGTCCTTCATCAGTGGTCACAGGATGCTGTCACTTCTGCCAGGGCAACACACATTAACATGCCACCACCACCGTGTCAGTGTCAGTGTAGCACTAGGAATGATCCACTACACAAATAATACATGCAGTGGTGGTCCAATGTCAAGCTAATAAAAAAAAAAGAAAGAAAGAAAAAAAACATCTTGATTGACATTAGTGTCTATAGCAACTTGGTACTTAATCTTCAGTTGACAGGGATTTTCAATCACAATCTGTCTGTTTTTACCTAAAATCACGTTGGCTTGTCTGTGGCTGACAGCTTGTTGTCAGTTGGTTATTGAAGGGGAACAACCCAGTGAAAAAGTCAGTGTGCTGTGTATATGTGTGTATGTGTTAACTACACCACTGAGATTAGTACATCACTAGTTACGTTACTGACAGAAGATGTGTTATTATTTCCGGTTCATGTTGACTGAAATAACAGAATGTAAAAAGTCAATAGATAACTTTTAGTTGGTAAAGAAATCCATCTACACTCACTGTACTAGATCTTTCTGTGAATAAGCCTGAGCTTTCTTATAATTCTAAAGCTCAGTGTGTATGATCTGTTTTATGTTTATTGTCTGTATCATGTCTATGTAAGGTCTGCACTCGCCATCAGAGCTGCCAGCAGGTTGTGTCTTGGGGCTTACAGTGGATGATCCAAGACTGATTCTGCCAAAAAAAAAACTGGGGAAAGCTTTTTCCAACTTGCAAGGGGCACAAAGTGAGTTCCCCCACACAGGCACATGCATGTACAGTCATTGACAAAAAAATAATGCACCCAGATAAAAATATCCAATTGCTTCCCCCGCTGCTGTAAACGCTCACAGGGACTGCCTTTGGGTAGCAAACCTCTTGGTGAGAGATCATTGACTGCTAGAAATGCCTCTCAAACACACTTGAAGACATTTTGTGTTATTGGACTAAGAAAAGCAGTTTCTTGGAATGTTACAGACTGGAGACATATTGTCTTGGCATCAAATCCGGGTTCTGTTTGGGTCTGTTCGGTCAGGTTTAGGACTTGTGGTAAGCGCTTCAATCCTTCCTTTGCAGTGTAGTGACACACTGCCCTGGTCCTGCTGTGATGATCTAGGGAGTCATCACATATGACAGTGGTTTAGTGAGTATCTCTCAGCGTGATACGAGCGACACTAACAGCTTAGCGATATGTTAGTTGTGCTCCTCATGACAGGGTGTTCAACTGCAAGGGTTTAGCAGGGTAATGCTGCCCACACACAGCTAGGGTTTCCCAGCAATGTATCTGCTAGTTGCAAGGATTCCCTGGCCTGCCTGGTCACCAGACTTACCACCAGTTAAGCATTTGTGCGACCAGCTAGGAAGCCAGCCTCAGCAGCCTACATGTGTGCAGGATGTACAAGTCCAGCTACAACAACAGTGGGTATATGTGCAGCAGGAAGCCATACGGAACTTTCATGCCTCTATGCCCAGCCATATCTCATCTTATATTCAGACTAGAGGTGGCCCAATAGGGTACTAGAGCCTCCTTTCAATTGTACAGTGTTTCTATCTAATATTGTTATCACATTACTTTCACACATAAAATTTTACAACTTCTTGGTGTGTTATTTAAAGTTAAAACAAGTTAAAACTTGTGTCTTAATTAAAATGGCATAAATTAGTGCTAAATTACTTTAAATGACCCAAATTAGATGCATTGGTTGCAGAGCTGCTGTGCAGTGAAACCAAAGTGTGTTTTGCTCTGAACTGGGTGGGGAGCACATGATGTGTCTGGTCCTGAGCTCATAGGGAGCCTCTGCTTCACCATGCAGATGAACCAGGTTCAAATCCTGGCAGGGCTCATATTTCATTTTCTTCTTTTGCTCTATCTCACTCAGAGCAGAGCACATCAATCCATTCTAACAGTACCATTCCACTTGGTTTCTCTACCATCTCAATTTTTTGTACCGGGTTTTGTGGTTTGGAATTGTCTGAAACGTGCCATTACCTTTGTCTACCCTAACCATGGATTTGGAGAACAGCATAAGCATATGATTGCATGTGTATACGTGTGTCATAGTTGTTGATGAGGAGAGGAGGAGAGAATTGACTCTAAGAGGAGTTCCTGCCCCATGTGCTCAGAGTGCTCTATGGGACCGATCTGTCCGAGACAACGTCACAAACAACAAAATTTCAGAGCAGGTAATTCACTACCTCCCTTAGTCACTCATTTACATTTGCACAGAAATACATTTCTCAGAGTGGGTACTTATATAGTTTTGTTGAAAACATCTCTTTAGTTTTCATTCAGGGTGTACAGAGATCAGTTTGCAATTTACAGGTCAAAAGGTTGTGAGAGCTTTCCCTTGTTATTATAGAACTAATGTTGTTGCAGTACTCCTTTGTAATTGTGTTTTTATGTTTTCGACTTGGGGCAGATGGATAACTCCCGTCTTAGAGTGGACACAAAAAATTGCATATGTGTTTCAGGACCTAAACAGAATGAAGAGGGAGTTGTTGGTTCCAGGCTCCAGGTTGATGATGCCTCCAGAGGGCAGAGTGCCCATCCTTTTGGTTCACCAGGCAGGGAAACAGCAGGGGGAGGAACGGCATAACTGGGGTTCTGGATGGGACCTACTACTTCCCAAGGGTTGGGGCATGGCTTTCTGGGTACCTCTGGTGAGAAATAGGTTTTCTGTGACAACACAGTATCAGCAGCATTATGTAGCTGTCAGCCAGTTTGTTTTCTGTTTCTGTTTGTGTGTGCCAAAAAATTTGCAGTATACAAATTTTGGGCAGTCAATATAAAAATGGCATAAAAAATTGGCATATGTAAAATCTCATTAGGCTTTAATTAACTCATTAGGACTTATAAGACAGGTCAAATTTTGTCATATGTAATTATCAGCTATCTATCAGGTAACTTAACAATCATGAGTTTGCTCCTATGCTGGCCATAAAGGCAAAACAAGACCCTCACATGACAGAAAAGGACCTGCAGAAAGGTTTAGCTGACACAGGAATTGTGGTGCTCAATTCTAACAGTGTTGTTGCACAAAGAACAAACAGAATAATTACCTGAAACCTTGCAACATATTTTCTATATGCATATGGCATATGCAGAGGCACAACAAGCACTGTGCATTGATGCAGTAAGTAAGCCTTTTGGTATGAGTGCAAGAATATAACACAGTTAGAAGTGTTTGTCAAGGGTGAAAAGTGAAAGAGGAAAATTTACTAAAACATTAGAAAGAAATTGTTTGGCGTGTTTTAGTCTTTTTGTTTAGTAAAAAAATGTCTTTTAATCTGGTAAGATTTTTGCAGTCAGAGGTAAATTTCTATGTTGAAAGTGGTTGTGTGAGAAGATGAAAGTAGAAGCCTCCTGATTGTTTTAAAATATTTAATTTTGAAGATGTTCTGTGTAATACGAAAGCCAGCAACATAACTTTCACTGCTTCACTCACATAAAGAGTGTTTTTTGTAGCTAAATTGCTTGTTGATGCTTGGTCATAACTTGATCTTACCCTAGATAATGTGGGTAGGGTCTGCTAAGTGTTGCATCATGTTTATAACCTAAAGCCTTGTGAAGGCTAGAACGCTACATTTACACTGCTCCGTCGCAGCGACGCACTGCGATGTATCCCATTTATTTTCAATACGAAACGTTGGTTCCGTCAGACGCGGTGCATCATGGGTCCGGCGCGTCGAGTTGGGGGGATGCGATGCGACCAAAAGTTCAGCTGAGACGGACTTTATGCAAATAAATCCGGCCAACGCAATGCGTCTAGCCAATGATAAGAGGGCGGGTGGTTGGGCAATGAGTGTCCTCAACCTTTGAAATATTCATTCCATATTCAGAACTAATCTAAAACACTCTCTTTTTATATTTACATCTGATTCAAATACATAAACATGATGTAAATATGGTATGAAATAGTCAATGTTGAACACAAGCATTAATCACCGCTGCCCTGTCACCCCTGGAAACGCACATACCCGATTCCATTGGACGACACAGGCCCACATGCAGCCAGCTGAAGTAGGGGAGTGCGTTCACGTCCGTTGACGCGACGGAGCAGTGTAAATGCAGCATGTTGCACTAGGGGTTAACGGATAAGAGAACTGAGGTGAAGTGGTTCTTTAGAACTCACAATGCAGCATTGGTGGCCATTCTGTAATTATCTGTGCTTATTTGCTTTAGTGTATATACACATGTAAAGCAGGCAGTAAGTCTTCACAAGGCAGAAACCCTCAGCAACCTCACGTGCGGCACATCTACTTAAAAGTGGAAGAGACGCTGCTTAAGAGAGCGGTAAACCCTGTCTTAACTCAAAGAAGCACACAAATAACTGATCTGTTTAAATTATAAATCATAAAGAGAGTGATGACTGGCAGTGCTGTGAATTTATTGTAAAATGTTTCATTTGGTTATTCATTTACACATCATCTTTGACGTTTAAAAGGAAATAAACAAAATATAAAAGTTTACTTTAAACAGAATTACATGCATGCTGTCTTTCTCATTATACTGCTGATCTATACAGCAGCCTGACATCATATGTCAGCAACGTATAAGGGGCAGTTCAGATAATTAATCAAATGTATTGGTGTTTTTTTTTGTTTTTTTATTTTTTTTAAATGCTCAGTACTAGGTTCCTATGAATTGTGTGACTGAACGTATCACTAAAACTCATGCCATTGAATTTTCTATTTGCCTGATCTGAGTCAATTAACAAAATTCTATGTCAGGTACAGCCATAGTACTCTCTATGTCAAATTGTAAGAAAAGGTTAATTGACTGTATTTTTGCTTGTGTGACAGGTGTACCGTGGGGTGCGTGTTGGGGGTCTCCATATGAGTTTGAAACATTCCCAGAATAAAGGTATGCCCCACTTCCCCCATGATTTCCCAGACTGTCCTGCAGGCGCTCTCTTTCGGGAGCAGCAGAAGGTTGAGCTGCTGGAAAAGTTTAAGAGGTAAAGAACAGCTTCTTTCTTTAATTCCTTCTCAAAATCTTTCACTGTTAAAATATGTCAATTAAATCTTTGATACTTTATTACAGACTAGGCTGCTAGATGTTGTGGATTTTCATAATTTATCCATCGATTTGTTTGTTTGTATACAAGTTATTTGTTGTCTTAGGAGCTACATGTCTTATGCTGTTTAATAACAAATATATAAATGTACAAATGCTTTGGACAAGTGCTACGCACTGTTAAAAATCCCTCAGTTCTCAGGACTAGTATTACAATGCAGTTTGAGAGCTCTCCCAAGTGCCTTCTAAATGACTTAAAACTTACAAGGTTGCCATGTATTGGGTTGGAGACAAAATATTTGAGTATAATGGTCAGCTTTGTGTCTATTCCTAGCACACATTATTCATGCTAGTGATTCTTCTGGTGTTTGTGATGGTGTTTAGGCACCCCCCCTCCAAACGCACAAATTACATCAAACATGGCTGCCTGGCACCTTTCCAGTGCCCATGGCAACAACTGACTGAGGAATGGGAGGAGATACTGAAACACGATAGAGAAAACAGCAAGCTCTGGACAGTTAAAATGAAAGGAGTCATATTGCCACCAACATCTGCTTTCATTGTGTTGAGGTACTGTAAAAAAAAAAAAAAAAGTTTTTAGTATATTAAATACATCAATATCTATTTTGTGTCAAAACGGTACTATATTTATATCTTGTCTATATTTTTAACCCTAATGTAAGTGTCTATAGATGTTACAGCAGTGTGTGTTGTCTCCATAGGAGCCGCAAATTACTGAGGCAGTTGTCAAACTGGTGTCGGCCATCTTCCACACGCACCAAGAGAGTGACACATGGTTTCCTCACCCCCTTGTTGAACCCTGGGGTTGCCATGGAACTGCAGGCACAGTGGGTGCGGTGTCTTGTGTGGGTGCGTGTGTGTCTGCTTGGCAAGGGGCTGCCTGCTCTGCATGCTATGCTATGTGTCCCAACTGTAGAAGACCTCCAGCAACTACATAGAGACCCTCAGTGCAGTGGCCCTGAAGAAGCCCAACACAAAGACCACATCCAGCACCTCCTGAAGAAACGCAAGAGGTGCAAAGCTACACCACAGTGCACTACCTATGGAAAAGAAAAAGACTGCTTTCCTGCTGCTAAAAAAACTGATTCTACCCCCACTTCTAAAAAAGAACAAGACCTTAACTCCAAAGAACAACTAGGTAGCCTCAACCCTCCAATTAAAGATGTTCATCCTGACACCGCTACTTGTGTTGATAAAAATCTTGACTCCACCCCTGCTGCTAAATCAAGTGTGATTAGCAGTGTTGACTTAGCTGGGGGTCTTGTGCGGGGACTTTGGCCAGACCCACTGCCCAGTGTATCATCCCACTGCTCTCGAGTGAACCTGGGGTGGGTGACACAGGGAGATTTTTCCCTTGCAACAGGTGGTGGGGAGGCTCTGGGTTTTGTGAGCCTGACAGGGCTCCTGCACATGCTCCTTAGCCAGCCGGCTGGTCAGCGTGGCATTGTCCTTCTGCGCAATCCCTCTTCTCTCCAATATCGGTTTGCACGGCTTCATGTAGAGGCCTAAAGTGCTGCAAGGTCACTGCATGCACTTCTGCTCCAAGGCCTAAAAGCTATAGTACTGCACAAAAGTTATCGAAGGCCCAAAGCATCTTTGGAATATGAATTAAATATATTTTTTTTTAAACTGGAGAATACTAAACAAAAGTCTTATGCAAGGAGAGGCACGGAAATGGCTAAGCTACACTTTCTGACATAATATCAAGTGTTTTGTTTATTTGTAATTATTTTGGTGTTAAAGATTTTTGTGGACTAGTAAATGCCTATTGTCCTAATAATTGCTTTGAATATCATTTATTTTAAAGACTTATGCAAACTACTGTACATCAAGCTGTCCAATGTTATAATGAGTTAATTAATTAAAATTGAAAGCAGTACAACTACATAAATGGCCTATATTTGACAATGGAAAATGTCTAATCACCTGCACTGGGGCTTAACTCATCTACACATAGCATAGCAATGAAGATTTCTTCATTTGGAATATGCCTTCCTGTAGTATTTCTGGCTGTTCTTTTTTCAGATGGATGATTTTTTTTAGAGTGGATGATGAAAACAGAGGAGTCTTAGTCAAATGTTTAAATAATATATTTTTGCATCAGAATTTTATGTTAAACTCAGCAGCTCTGTGCAGGTGAGCATATTTCATTAACAAATGTCTTTAAAAAAATAAGGTTTATTCTTAATGAAGAGAGTTCCTTTGTTTTGAAAGTTTTATTGCCTCCTTTTTTTGCCTAATATTGTATTACTTTTTTCCCCAAGTTTTTTGATACTGAAGTGAAGGTTATATGCTCCTGATTGCAGTTAATAAAAATACTTACAAATCAACATTAATTCATGATTTTTTTTATAATTATTATAATTATATATTTTTTTACTTCATTTTGCCTGTACAATGATCTTGTTTATGTTTTAAATGTTATTAGTATGTTACTTACTAGTTTTACCAATGTGCATGGGTGCATATGTAACTCTTGAGCGTAAGAGCCAGGTTAAACAGATCAACATTTTAGCAGAGACAAATTAAATTTTTCTTGCAGTAATTTATTACGTCTCTGAATAAAACACATAAAATGTAACATTGTCCATAAACCATTAGAATAAGGTTAGCTATTAATAAATCAATACAGTTTCTAGTGCTATTACTGAATGAAAATTGTCCTCTTCTTTTTTTTTTCTTTATTTAATTTAAGTTTTAAGTTTTAATGTCCTGTCAACATTAGCTTGCCCCAGTACAAACATGGATAGTATTCACAAATCTGACCCAGAATCAGATTTACTATGTTTGCTATGTCATTATGTGGTCAAAAACACCAGTCCAGGAACAGCACACCTGAATGGAGACACTTTGTGAATACCTAAATATATATCATATCTGAGCAAAAGGTACTGATCTGTGCTGCTATTTTTGCCTTTCATTCCTAATGAATGTGAAGAATCGCTAAGAATCTTTATGACCAAACCAAGAGTCCAAACTTAGTACTATGTTACCACAAAAATGTTCTTTGTCCCATACATTTAAAGCCTTTTAAAAAGACATCAACACATTTTCTCAGAATATGTCTCACACAGCATTGCTTGGCTTCCTTTTATAGTAATTAGTGCAACTCTCCAGTACTCCAGAAGTGGTGCTCTAGGGGTCTTCCTGTTGTACACCACTGTTGCATACAAGTTTGGAAGCCAGAGTGCCATGGATGCTGTCCTTTTTCTCCGGCTTTACCTTATCAGCACATCTCTTACCTGTAATAAACAGAACAAACTGTTCATGTAACTGTTACTATATATATATATATATATATATATATATATATATATATATATATATATATATAATATAGCATGTATGTATAACCATTTAAACATACTTGGAACTGGGCCCATAGAGAAGAACACTTTGTCCATTTTGATTTTGGGTCGGGTTCTTGCAATCAGAAACACTCCAGTAAATGCTAACAAACACCTGAAACCAAACATATCCACAGTAAACATAAAATAAAGGCAATAAGCAAAATATTTCTGCACTATTGTATATCCTTTTTATTTTCTAGCATTTTCCATAATATGCAAATGCCTTTTACATGTCTCAATATTGATTGAATGACACAATTGAGATGGCACAGAAAGTAATGCCCAAAACATGTAACATTAACATTCATTACAGTTGATCACTTTGGAGATGCAAGTTTCTGATTTAGAATTGTACATTTATTGTAAAGCAGCCAAAAGGGAATGCTCATGGCCTACTAGGCCTTTAGACCTAATGATTTCTAGGAACTGAAAAACATAGGTCTGTAATTAGTTCATGTTTATTCAACAGAGTCAAGTTTATGTGACTGACAGTAGGCACTTTTTTTAGCCATCACAACCAACAGCATCTCAAAATGGTGGGGCTGTAAACTTTTCTGACTTTCTGTGAGTAAATATCACTATAGGCGTTCTGGGAGTACTAGATATATTGCTGACTAAGAATGCTTAGTGGAAGAGTGGAAGCTTAAACAGTGGGTTGTTAAAAATGTTAAAAAAGCGGCAGCACATCTATACCAGAGCTCTCTACCCTAAGAGTCACTGTGAAAATACTTAATGTTAAAACATATTCTAATGTATATTTCACATAAAGGCCTAACTCTAATAGTCTAATAATTCAACAACTAAATTGAGTACTTACCCAAACACAAACATGATGATGTATATCAGTGATAAACCATAAAACTCTTCATAGAATAAAATCCCTGCAAAAAATAAACATGTTCCAGTTCCAGGGGCAGTGACTGACTTGGAGACAGCTTCATTCAGGGACAAAGAGGCCAGACAGTGCTGAAAGCACACAGCACAGCTGGCACTCAAACATGAATGGCAGCTTCAGGGTACGCCAATACTGATCAGTGCTTTAATTAGTTGCAGATTTAGATGTTTTAGAGAGACACCTTCACATAATCCTTTACATTCTGAATGGCAGAAAAACACAGTGAAGGTGTTTAATGAATAACAACAAAAAGTTATAGACAGTGTTGGCTCAGCAAACAAGGATGGTCATGTTATGAGTTTAGAATTCAAAGTAGTTGAAACACAGCTTCTTGGATATCATAATGTAGTATTAATGGTTGTGAATTTGAATGTCCTTTACTACAGTTTTAGATAGTACATCACAAAAGAAGTTCTGCCTTAGCCAAACTGTACAGTACCTGCGACTACAGCACTAGCCGTGAAGAAGACATAATTGATGGGAACAATTTCTGTGGCATCAAACATTTTCATGGCCTCGTTGAGAAATCTGTAAAAAGATCAGTGACTAATACATTAGAACGGTTTAATTATTTTTAGGTGCTCCAACCAATACAAATCAACAAGGATTAAAAATCCTGGAAACTCACTTAATCTGAAAAGCACAGGAGGCCACCATGACAACAAACATGATATAGAAGACAGGGTAGGTAAGCTGAAGGTGGCTCCCACGAATTGTCTCTGTGAGCATCCCAGACACAGCTTTCACTGAGATCACCGTCACAGAAGCTGGAACATGCACACACACATTCTTATACATTATGCTGAATATAAATCAGTGATGGATAAAGGCAGTTTAAATTCAGCAAAAGGTTTGTGCTCTTACCAAGCAGGGCCACCAAGAGCATCACAATCACAATATGATTTAAATTCCTGCACTTATACAGGTACAGCAGGATACAAAACAAGACAACTTCAAAAAACTGTGACAGAGAGACAGAGAGAGAGACATTAAAAAAACAATTGCATCAGTAAATAATGTTTATTTCTCCCTTAAAGTTAAATATAGTTAGTTACATATTGACTTCTAAAATGTCAAAGGTGTCTATGTTTCATGTTTCGGAGATACTAAGTTATTATACTAACAAGCTAGAGCCGACCTGTTCTGTCTCAGGTTACCACCTTGAACCTGAAGAGGCAATAGTGAGAAACTGTACCAGAAGAAGCAGCAAAAAGTTGCAGCAAACACTGGCATTACTTTCCACCACTAGAGATAGCTTCCACTGCTGCAAGTTAAGAAAAGGGATGATGTTTGATGCTGAGATCAGACTGGTAAGTAAACAGGGGGGAGTAAGTGAAGGAGTGAAGAGGGAGGAGGAGGGACTATAGTGGGCATTCCATCTGCTAACATTTAGTTCATTTGACAAAAAAACCCTGTATATGCTTTGTTTTTTTATAGTATTTGGAAACAATGATACCAGTATTTGCCAAAAAAATTTAATTTAGACCTTCAAATAAAGTCACGGATTGTTTAGCATAGCACACAATTGTGAGAAAATAGACAAAATATTTGATCTCATTATTGTCTTGTGAATCAGAATAATGTATTACTAAACACAGGTGAGAAGAAGGAGAGAAAAAAGATGAAGGAGACTAATAAGGGTGAGAAAGCAGATCCGATTTATCAAGATAAAAGTGAAGGAGAGATTTTTTTAACTTTCAGTTGAAATTAGTACTACATTTAAGTGAAATTAGCTGAGAAAAATATGTGTAATTATGACCATAATATTCTGTTACCAAGTTATTAAACATGCATACAAAGCACACTTCTGATTTACACCAACTGAGATGGAATATATCTATAAACTGTGTATTTTAGTAATATATTTAGGACCTTGCAGGATTTTATTTAAGATAAAAGAGATAGCATGGCTTGACTTCAGCAACTTTGTTAAGTCTGTGCCTGTTATAAATTGATGGATATAGTGTTTCAATCATACTAACTCTGTGCTTAATACAAACTGCAAAGAGACAAAGGGCAAGTTTTTTATACATATTCTGGCTGTTGCTAATCTAAAAAACATGATGAACAGATTTTAGAATCAGTAAAAATCCCCTTGGGTGACCATACCCCATATATACAAACATTTAGTAACACCTCTGGCAGTAGATTGTTTGTTGCATTTTTGTTATTTCACTGTTCCACTGTTTCACTGTTCATTTTTCCAAATTAAGAACAAACAGGCAAAATACAATTTGTGTTAGTATAAACTTTATGTGCAGAGTGTGACATACAAAGTAAGCAAGAAACTGCCAACTGATGAGACAGCGTTCCACCATGTTGGCCGTCACATGAGGGGCAGAGTGAGGTGCAAAGGTTACCAGTAGGTATGTGCCTGTGAGAGCAAGAGCACCCCCTGTGGACAAAGCAGAAAGACACAGCGCATGATTTACAACAACAGTGAAAGTGGCTGTTTGACAGAACTTGCAAGCAGTGCGAATAATGCATTTGGTGAAGAGCAGAAAGGAAATCATAAAGTTGTTTCACTGGTGGCACCCCACATTAGCTGGCAGCTCTTGCAGTGTTCACATATCAGATATAACCATTACTTAAGAATGTTAATGACATTCATGATTTCAGTGAGTGCGAATCTCTTCACTAAACCAATCAGGCAATGAGGTACTCTACCCTCCAACCACTCAGCACTCACTAGCATTAGAAAAAAGGAAATTTACAGATTTGTTTCCTTGCTCTTTTAGTGAAATATAACTTTATACTCTCTAAAATTAATGGAAACTTTTGGGCAAGTTTTTAAAAACTAGTTTAACGTATTGCTTTTAGCCATTTATTCCTATTTCATTCATTTCATTCCTATTTATTCATTCCTATTCAATTCATTCCTATTTATTTAGGGCTTGTGCGTTTTTGGAGTCATGTTTTTGATATAACGGGAACTACCCAGCTGTCTTGATCCCACAAGAATATAACCATATGTCATTGTGACAAAGTTGAGCGAAAAAAAATTAGGACATGACCCAAACACAGCCAAACCTGTGCTGTGCTGTATTAGGTAAAACAATGGCTAATGTCTTTGTTTAAGGTTGTGAAATTAAACCACAGTATACCACGGGAAACAATAAAAAATAACAGAACTTACCCAGAAGATCAGAGGCCCGTAAACTCTCTTTAAGGAACACTACAGAAATTATAGCGCTGGCTGAAAGACAGAGTGGGAGAGAGAAGGGGAAATTTCAGATATTTTTTTAAAATGGTCATTTAATTTTCCGTGTCGTTTTCAGCAATTTGGTTTTCAGAGCTCTGATTTCGATATGTTTTACTATGCTATTCTGATCCCATTCTTGATCTAAACCGAAACTCTGTGTGGTGAAAAGTTTATCTACACGATATTTTATACACACACATACATTTTTAAGTCTTTATAATATAAAACATATTTTATTTTATACATATATTTTATTTATATACTGAATGTTATATGTTGCCAGAACTTGCCACACATTCTAGCCTGCCTAACATATTCTAAACCAGAAGCCGAAGGTGCGAATGCTACTGCATGAATGGGAATGAACTGATAAACATGTTTGAATGGGAGATGCATAGTGTATTCCCAAGACTAAGCAACAACAATGGGAACCACAGCCTGGCAGTTCTATGAAAATGCTATGAGTACTACACTGTTCGCAGTTTTTAGTTGTGTTTCCAAAATCATAAAGGGTAGATAGTAGCTCATAGTGGGCTAATGGAGGTGCAATGTTTAATGGACTTAGTCGACCAATATTGACAACCAAATTTATTGGCAACTAATTTTAAAGTTGATTAGCTGGTAAAGTCATCACACACATTTCTTGCACTACCTAGGACATTTCACACTTTGTTGTAGTATTTGTAAAGCTAACCTTAGCTGGCATAGGAGTACATCCTCCATGTTTGAGCATCTCAAGAGGATGAAGAAAAGTCATCTTGCTAAGTTAGTTGTGCTAGTTAATTAGCTAATGTTAAGTCGCCCTTCAGGTTATGAGCTGTAATATTTTCGGTTTCAAAAGGCACGTTCTCTTGAATTGTTAATTAAGTCAGAAGGGAGAAACAAGTAACTAGCATGTTATCCACAAATCATCTGTTAACATTCCAAATACTGTTTCTCATTTTAAACATTGCAATGTTGTTTTTACATTAAGGCCCACAGGTGCATTGAAATCTGGCGAACATAGGAGAATGTTTACAAACAGGTGCATTTTTTTGTTTGCTTTGAATTCTCCACAAATGTTTGGGGACACTCACAAACAGTTTCAGGAGGTAGTTTTCCACAGACTTACAGGTGAGCTGGATGAAGGGTTAAAATAGAATGTTTACACAAAATCACTTAAATTCAACTGTCATTCAAGTATACCACAAATGTTCACTACTGGTTGCTGAATTTGAATGCGCTTTATAGCACTATCAAAAAGGAACACTCTTTCGAAGCTGGCAACATCAGCTCACATCTGCAGCAGGGACTATTTGCTCTCCCAAACCTTTGAAAAGAGCAGGCAGAGATGTTGACTTTCCCACAGAGTGCACTGTTCAACATTCAAATTGGAAGTTGGTGTATCAATATCTAAGTCTACCATAAAGAGAAGACTTTATAAGAGCAAATACAGAAGGTTCACCACAAGGTGCAAACCATTAATCAGCCTCAAAAATAGAGAGGTTTAGACTATACTTAGCCAAAAAAGAAAGAAGCCAGCCCAGATCTAGAACAGCATTCTTTAGACAGATGAAACTAAGATTAACCTATATCAGAATGATGGGATGGAGAAAACACAAAAGCACACCACATCCTCTGTAAAACATGGTGGACGCAGTGTGATGGGCATGGGCATGCAGGGCTTCCAATGGCACTGGATCACTGATATTTGATGATGTGACAGAAAACAGGAATACCTGGATGAATTTTGAAGGGTACAGGGATATACTTTTTGTTCAGAATCAACCAAATGCAGCAAGGTTGAGTTTTTTAAGGCAAAGAAGTAAGATATACTGCAATAATCGAGTGAATTACCAAGTCTTAACCCAATTGAGCATGCATTTCACTTGCTTAAGGCAAAACTTTATGTAAAAAGACAGACAAACAAATAACTACTGAAGACAGCTGCACTAAAGGACTGGCAAAGCATCACAAAGATGGAAACCCAGCATTTGGTGATGTCCATGGGTTCTAGACTTCAGGCAATTAATTAGTTTATTTCAAATCCATGGTGGTGGCTTTGAGAGCCCAAATCATGAAGATTGTGTCACTGTCCAAATATTTGTGGGCCTAACTGTATATGAGAGTAATTGAGTAATTGAGTGAAGCATAATCCGATTACTGGACTGTTTCTTTTAAAAACTGATATATTGTTCAAAATTGTTGTTTGTTGTAGCCCTATGGACTAATACATCTTAACTACATAAGATTTAACTATATAATTAGATAGGCTTACCAATGACGGATACACAGCCGAGTGGAGCGATAAGGGAAGCAGGAGCAAATCCATATGCTGCAAAGTTGCCCAGCTCCCCAAGTCCCATGAGCAGGATACCACACCACCATAGCCGACTGGTGTAGTATGGCTTGGTGCCCCGTTGGGACTGCCGTATGTGGGTGTATTTCTACAGAGAAAGTAGCAAGCAGTTTACATTAAATCCAGACAGAAAGGCTGATGTTGTTTTTAGAATTAAACTGACCTGGATGTTCAGTGAAATACTGATGAGAAAGTTGCCGCATACTGCAGTGATAATCCCCAGGATATATATCTGAAATGTACACACAGATACACACAGACAGACACATTGTATAGGTATCAAAATACAAGTTGCATTTGCAGTCCTAGCTTTGAGGCACAGCCACTATCATGCTTGACTGTAGGCAAGGCACAATTATATTAGTATTCTTTAACATCGCTGTGCCACACATGCTGGCCACCCAAGTTTATCTTGGTTTCGTCAGACCACAGGACCACATTAATCCAAAACACTTTGACACGTTCTCCTCTTTTGAGGTTCTTGCCATTAACATATTAAATCCAGCTAATGCATTTTCACTAATTAATATTTGAAGGCCTCCAGGGTCATACTCAGAATTTTTTTTTTAAATGTAGTGATTTTGCTGCAGACTTGTGTACTGATAAATTCTTAATAGTAGGAGATTTTAACATTCACTTTGACAAGACCGATGATCCATTAACAAAGGCATTCACATCAGTCTTAGACTCTGCTAAGATTATACTCTGTATTTAGTTCTGACCCTTGGTGTCAGTATAGATAATCTAAATATTCTTCCCCAGACCTCAGCAGTTTCAGATCATTATCTAATTTCATATGAATTACACCTAGGTCAAAATGTACGTACGTCCCCTTGCTATTGTCTGAATCGCTCAATTACACCGTATACAGCTTTACACTTTATTAAAAACCTCCCAGACTTATCAACCTCAGTTTACTCCCCATTGGAACAAATGTACTGTCGCCTGTAGCTTGCTCACTGGGGGGGTTTTCTGTTTTTTTCTATGATTTCTATGATTTCATTCTATGTTTTTTATTTTCTTCTTAGGCTAATTTATGCTCTACTGAACTTTTCTTATCATTAAATTCCTGTAAAGCTGTTTTGTGACATCAGTTGTTAAAAGCTCTATACAAATAAATTTGATTTGATTTGATATGGTTCCAGTAATACAGTTCCAGGTTGCTGCATATGGTCTGAGCACTGATAGGCTGACCTCCCATTTCTTCTGCTCTGGGTGTTTCAGGGTGTTAGCAATCTTCTTAAAGCAGTTTTCTTAAAGTAGTTTACATTTGTGGAGAGCAATAATTCTATTTCTCACATCCTCAGAGAGTTCTTTGCCCTGAGGTGCTGTGTTGAATATCCAGTGGCCAGTATGAGAGAATTGGGACAACGAGGATGATCCATTTAGAATTCATATGTCACTTCCAACTATTAGAAAGGTTCATGGATTGGACTAATAGTTGGTGCTATAATATAATTTATGGTATCTGCTCATTTTTCTTGATAACTGTGTCACACATGATATTAAGGTTTCACCTGTGTCAGGTTAATCATTGTGGTTTGAACTGGCAATTAACTTATACCAGATTAAAACATCGATCAAAGCTGTTACTCATGAATGTTCTTGTTTAATCTTTGGCTAGTTTTGTAGGTAGTAAATTTAAATTGTAATTTGACACAGATTAGGGCCTGGTGAGTAAGTGTTGTATTTGCTGGATTTTACTGCATGTTATATGGTAGTTTGCATTTTCCCAGGATATGATGCTGTAGTTTAACCTTTTTATGGTTTCTTTACTTTTATTAGATGCTGTGACTATTCAATTTGTAGTTTGTAGTCTATTTATTGTGGGTGGAATTAAAGAATGTAGTTACACAGACGTTTGAAGGGTAGTTTAAGCTATAGCTCATACCTCCATGATGGATCTTCAGGTGTAGCTCCCACGAGGCATCAGAGGAGATTGAAGCTATCAGTGCACAGACACTTCCTCAAAAGCTGTATTTTTACATACACTGAGTGCGCAAAATTTAATTAACAATAAACAAACTTAAGAGACACAGAGTATGTAACTTTGCAATCTTACAAGTCTATACAGGGTGTTAATGGTTAGTACTGCCAAACAGCACAGGACTCTATTGTTAGCACATTTTTGTGACCTAACTGCACGTGACTTGGACAATTGCATCATAAGCAATGTGAAATCAGCCTATTCATTTATTTTCTTTCTTGACCTTTCTGCTTCTGTCTCTCCAGTACACTGTCTCTATGTTTCTCGCATAAACCATTTTGTCACTTGTAATAATTCTGTTTCTTTTTTCTTTTGGAAACCAGATCAAAAAATCTTGAGAAGTAAATAGCAGTGGGCATTCAGTCCACATAAGTCAATCACATCATAAATGTGCTTGACCATACTATATACAATCCATATTTAAAGCTGCTAACAGATATACGTCAGTGCCTCACCACATACATGTTCTATCAAAATTGTATTATCACTTCTGTGTCTGTATTCATATTAGACCTCTGGATTTCTGAGTATTTCAGGGCTTAAAATATTTTTTTTACCTTTGAAACAACGATCACGGAGCAGGCAGATGTGTAGTTAACTTTATAATATGGGAAACATTAGTACTGCACTAAAAACACTGCTTGACTACATATGAACAATATGAATACATATAGAACAATATGATCTATCGACACAAGCCAGCCTGTCCTTTAACTCATCTGCAAACAAGCAATTAGCAAGTTATTAAATGCAAAAGGTTAAAAATTAGGTCTCCATATGTATAGTTAATGTAATAAAGTAAAAGCACTACCTTTAATAAAGCAGTTTTTTATGCACCGGAATACATACAGTATTGCTGGTGGGACAGAGCCAGAAGTCTTCAAGAGAGTGACAGAATGTGTGACTGTACAAGCTTAGTCTTTGTGAAGGCTGGGACAATAGTGGTCTGTACTGTTGTAGGATTCGAAGGAGAACAGAGGCAGGGGTGGGCCTAGAAAAGCTACTGGGGAGGGGGCAGCGCGGCCCACTAGGATGAAAACCATCAGCTGCCAGGACACTAGAGCTATTCACTCAGTGCCGGCTTTTTTTGCTTACCACAGTACCTCTAACATACTGACAATGTGTGTAAGTAAGTTTGTGTGTGTGTGTATTTATGCCACATTGTGGGGATGTCCTTGTGCAAATCACAAGCTGGTGCCTAAATCATTACGTTTTAGGGGCAGGTTAGGGTTAGGCTAGTAGTAGCTCTGATAAAATTTGGGTAAGTCCCCAGGAAATAAAATGTAATGGTTTTATTTAAAATTGCATTAACTTCAGTCTGTCTGTCATAATCATTGTCATCCTCACATTATCACCATAAACTCCTGACTTATTAAATCTTCATAGAGTGGGGTGCCAAATCTTTAAACATAATAATGATAAATCAATGTATCAAACAAAACAGAACAAAAACGCTGTCACTATGGGCATGACTTCTAAGGCAACGCAAGGCAGGAGCAGGTTGCTAAAGTATTTAATTACTATAATAATATAATACTTTGATACAATACTAATATATACTAAGAGAAATATTAGATATATTGACTATGTCTGAGACGCATCCAAGGGTCTCTATAATTTTCTTTTGTCTAGATTACAAGAATCAATATATCCTAGCTCTTCACTCTTCACTTTGGATGCAGACCGGTGTGAATAAAGTGTCATTATAAGAACGTTTTCAGTGTTTTTCGTGTGCCCTCTTGTGGACACGCAAAGAAAGATTAAGGTAGTCCGTCTAGTTTTGTTAAAGTGATGCATTACTCATTACTAATGCAGATCGATCAAGCAGCACAGTAAATGTTCTTACTTTTGTTGTGTTTCTTGAAACAACAGTTGTGGTGAATAGTGCTGGCAAGTGGACAAAACGAGCACCCCCTGAAATTACATTAAACAGCATAAGAAGTTTAGTCCCAGGTCTGCGAAACAGTGTGTGTGTGCGTGTTCATTCACGTACAACTTTTTTTCTTTTTACTAAATATTTTCCTGAACGGGGACGTTGACGAGTTCTCTTTGTTCTCTTTAAGGCAGTCGTGGGTGAAGGTCGCCCCTTACAAGCCATTTCTTTTTACATTAGACATCAGACTGCATAGGGTCTCTGCAGAGCACATCCATCGCACATCTAGCCCTAATACACAGCAGTTCAGAGATTTTATCTAATCTGTTGGAACAGCAGAGGGTCTGCAATAACTACCTCAGGAAAAATTATTCCGTATGAGGCAAAAAACATGACAAAAACCGTCGACCTCGTTAAAACAATTAACGACAGAGAACGCAACATTCTTTCTCTCAAATTAGTAACTTTTGTACAGTTGATTTGCTTACTGTTGTTAATAGCTAAACATGACTGATGTAAAACAATGCAATTCTCCATAGATTGAAGCACCACCTGTAGGCGTCACGATGGGGAAAATTCATCTGAACATTTATGACTTGTTTTGTAACTGTGGAAGAATAGCGTGCGTCAAATTCCTGCATTAAGCATGATGCACCGTTCAGACTAACAGACTACACGGGCGGTGGTGTAAATCTTTCTGTCTCCCAGCGCCGTATATCGCCGTATTTCGCTGTAAATATATAGGCTAATGTTGAGAGCAGCATTTTCTTTTATACCAGGCAGCCGCATGCGCTCCCCTACAGCTGTTTTCGTGAGCGATCTCACTGAACTGTCCCTTTCAGGACCACCGACAAAACATTTAGCGTGGTGGTATATGTTGCAACACAGCAACAGAGCGCGCGAGATGCATCAATGGAGAATCTTTAATCAGAGACAAAGATGTGGAAAATGAAGCAACGTTAAAGACGGCCGTTTTTCTCAGTGCACATCAGAAATCTATTCTAAAAGAACGCTGCTGGTTGGTGGACGAATGAGTTATGGGTGACATGGGAAGGAAACCACTCAGTCTCAAACAATGCCTGGCAGGCAGCTACCAATCTGGGCGGCGTGAGTGAAGATTTAAGGAGACGTTTAGTCCACCTCCAAGCTCAGCTCATATGAGTCGGTCTAATGGAATCACCGGGCTAATTTGTACCGTCGTAATCACGGACGTTTCATACAGTAAGTGAACACTAGCTTTCGGCCATCTAAGATAATGATCTACTTTGTATGAGTGGAAGGCGTGTTTAAAGATAGGCTAGGTCTTTTGCGTCAGAAGCATAATCTGGCAAACATTTGTCTCATTCGCATTGATATGTTGATCTGCTTTGATAAGTGCTACAACTTTGTTAACGCCGGAGTGGCGTGCACTTGCTATAACGCGAATAACGCCAAGTGTTATTGTTTTTCTCCTTGTCATTGTTTACGATACAGAATTAGGCTTTCAAGCAATTGCCCTTTTCAACCGTTTTCTTGTTTTCTAAGATATACAACTAGAAGCAATCTCACAAGAAGCATCAAGACATGACAGGACAAAGTCTCAATGATTTAAACGGAGCCAATACCGAAAATAGCGCCATAAGCATCAATGTCGGAGGGTTCAAGAGGCGTCTTCTCTCAGACATACTGTCTCGCTTCCCTGAGACACGTCTTGCTCGTTTGCTTCGATGCCAGTCAAAAGAATCCATCCTTGAACTGTGTGACGACTATGATGATGCTGAAAAGGAGTTCTACTTTGACCGGAATCCAGCACTTTTCCCCTATGTTTTGAATTTTTATAACACAGGTCGCTTACATGTTATGGGGGAGCTCTGTATTTTCTCCTTCAGCCAGGAAATTGAATATTGGGGCATCAATGAGTTCTTCATTGACTCCTGTTGCAGCAACACCTACCACTGCAGGAAAATGGAGACGGACCGAGAAGAGTGGGAGGACAAAAGTGACGAAGGAAGCGCTACTTCTTCCTTTGATGAAATCTTAGTATTCTACAGCGATGCTGCTAAGTTTGACAAGCAGCCACTTGGGACCATCAGAAGGAAAATTTGGCTCATGTTGGACAACCCAGGATACTCCATACCTAGTCGTATTATCAGTGTTTTCTCTATTCTGGTGGTACTGGGATCCATAGCCACTATGTGCATGAACAGCATGAGTGAGTTTGCTCTGTTGGACAGTGAAGGCCTGCTTCAAGAGGACCCTCGTTTTGAGATTGTAGAGCATTTTGGAATAGGCTGGTTCACTTTCGAGCTTGTTGCCAGGTTTATGGTGGCACCAGACCTCCTCCATTTCTTCAAGCACCCACTGAACATAATTGACCTGGTATCCATTTTGCCATTCTACCTTACGCTTCTAATTGACCTGGTGGCTGAGAGCAGTCCTGCTTTGGCCAACCTAGGTCGTGTAGCACAGGTACTACGGTTGATGAGGATCTTCAGAATCCTAAAGCTGGCACGTCACTCCACAGGCTTGCGGTCACTTGGAGCTACTCTGAAAAACAGCTACAAGGAGGTGGGTTTGCTGCTTTTATACCTGGCAGTAGGGGTGTCCTTCTTCTCTGTGATGGCATACACCATCGAAAAAGAGGACAATGATGGACTGACAACCATCCCAGCCTGCTGGTGGTGGGCAACGGTTAGTATGACCACAGTGGGCTACGGAGATGTGGTACCAGGCTCCATTGCAGGAAAACTCACTGCCTCAGCCTGCATTTTGGCAGGCATCTTGGTGGTAGTGTTGCCCATCACACTTATTTTTAACAAGTTCTCTTTGTTCTACAAGAGACAGAAGCAGCTAGAGATTGCCATGAGAAGCTGTGATTTTGATGAAGGTGTTAAGGAAGTGCCTTCTGTGAACTTGAGGAACTATTATGCTCATAAGGTGAAATCTCTCATGGCCAGTCTATCTAACATGAGTCGCAGTTCCCCCAGTGAAAACAGCCTGAATGAGTCTCTGCAGTAGTTTAGGGGTCCGAAAGCAAATTCATAGGTATGGCTACATGAGATAAGTGTACAGCATCCTGCTGTACAAAACACTGTCCTACTAGCATAACACTCGTATCTGATGTGGACGGGATTTACGTAGTTCAGTTTTGCTGATTTGCCTTCCAGAAACTGTAAGTGATTTGTATATCTATTGTTCATGGTACAAAAAACTTATTATTGTCTTTTTCACAGTCACCAATTGAATGTTGATCTCTCTTTACACCAATGATACCCATTGTGTTTCAATGAAACATATCCCCACAAACCCCTACCCTTGTAGACAACTAGTACGCACTAATTACATGGACATAGTATTAATTCACTTCTTATATAGTTGTTTATACCTGGTCATTTAGTGAAATTTAGTCTGTAACAATGTCTCTTTCTCTGTTGAATTTTTGTACTTACGTACTGATACAAGTTTATTCTGTGTTGTATACGTAACACTAGATATCTTGTCACTTAATATGCAGGAATAAATACCTTCTGCTAGTGATGTCTTAGGAGAGTTTCAGTGTTTAAAGGTACAGTGGACATACAGTTCCTAGATGCAGCAGCATAAATAATGTAACTCAGTGGGTTCAGAAAAAAGCAAATACCAGGCTTGTATTTGGGAGGGGCACAAAGAGCATCAAACAGCATCAAGTGTTAAATTCATTTATAATTTCATAATAATAAAAGCTTGGTCAAGGTAAGCAATAACCTAAACACGCATGGCTGAGTACACTTTTACAATATTATCTGAGTGCAGATAATACTTTTTAAGGAAATTAAAGTCCTGCTGAGTTCTTTTATTAGGTTATATTGCTACTTATGCAGCTCCCTTTGGATCTATGAGTCATTGAATGTGTGAAGCTGTCTATGTGAAAAAAAACCAAGTCATAATGGCTTTAACCACATTTATGCAAGGACACAAATATTTTCAAAGGAGACAATGTTTTGTTTATATTTGTACATTCTAGGATTAAAAATGAGATGTTTATTTGACATTATTACTAAATTTGTTTTAAACGGTAGACAAACCTAAATGTGAGCTATGTTCTATGACTGATAAATGGGTATAACATTTTCGGATCGTGTTGTTATGAAAACTGCTGTGAGCTAGAAGAAATCAGCATGCAGGATGATTTAAAGTGCTAGTTTAGCTAGCCACCTGTCAAGCAAGTTACCCTGGTGTGTATCAGTGTGCTTTGTAAAATGCAAAAAAAATAAAATAAATAAATAAATAAAACGGATAGACAGAAATAGACATTGTCATAAAGAGTGTCACTTGGGAATAAGCTGGAGTGTTTTGAGATGCTGATATGTTTGTAGTTACTTTTGGATTTTCTTTGGGTCTGTGTAAGCATGAGTTTGTTCAATAGCACTGGCCATTTGCTGGCCATTGTATTCTGTGTGTCTGTGTTATACATCAAAATATACTTAGCCCTTGAAGAGGGTTTTTATCCCAGTCCTTTAAGTGTTGCCTTCTCCTCTGTATTAGTTTCAGTCACTCACAGCAACACTTAATTTCACTAACAATATCTTAAGAGACAAGAAGACCCATGAATAAACTGTTGTTCTTTTTGGTATAACTGAGCAGTATAAGTGATATATATTTTAAACCATAGGAACAGCCTATGTTTAAGTTGGGGTGCCTTGTACAATGTGTCAAAACTGGATATAAGTGATTATAAATGACATGAATTAATATGCATTTGATATTTAAGTTCAAGGAGTCTGTTCTTCACAATGGAGGTAGTTCATTTGCTTATAGTGTATGCGGCAAGCATTGGAATTTGTTCCTGCTGACAATCCTTGTGTCAGGTATTGTGAAGCACAGAGGATATTTCTTGTGTGCTTGTGTTAGAAGAGTCACATACATGATGACACATCACTGCCTCTTATTACAATGGCACAGGTCAGCAGTTTGTTTTGTTCTCATATAACCCAGGAAAACTGACAACATGCTTAAGGGACATTCTGATACAGGTGAGTCAAGTCAACTTTGAGTGAGCACTGCTCACCAAGCACTATGAGTACAAACACTGTTCACAAAAACAATTTCTATAGTTCCTACGCTGCAAATTGTTTTTTTTTTCTTAAGGGTTTTCATTGCAATAAACAATTATTAAAACTGTACAAGATTATTGCTGTATGATGAGCAGTTTAGAGTTGCTTCCAGAAAACATGTCATGCATCACTAGTGCCAGTGTGCATGGTTTCTGATTTGATTATACATGTCTAAACTCAAACAAATTGTATTGTTATACCTATTTGTCGTTCGCTCAATCTGATATTAGTGATTAGTTTCTGTGTGCTACAATTATTATGTTCCAGTACTTTTTGTGTTTGGTGTGCGTTAACTTAAATTGTTGTTTAATTGTTGTTTCATTGATTTTCTTTATTTCTTTATTTAATCTAGAAGTAACAGGGCATAAGTGTGGTCACTCTACTCAGTCTGATTGGTTGTGGTTAGTGTGGTCACTCTACTGCTGCTTGATTGAGGAACCTGTGATCGGAGGCTCTGTGATCTGCTAGTTTCATCCTGAGTGTTTGCGGGAAACATACAGCTTCTGTGTTTGATTAATCTGTTTTATTGTATATTAACCATCTGTAGACCCTAACAAACTATTTTCACAGGACTACATACCACAGAGAGTGGAGACTGCAGTTTAGCTTTCCAACAAAAGCTGGTGGTAAGATTTTAAATCGACTGAAAAAAGTAAGTACCACTTTCTTGTACTATGGCTGCGTTTGCTTGTGTGGAGTGTGGAATGTATAGTGCAAGTCCTCTCTCCACCACTAGTGACAATAATAGTGTGTTAGTTTGTGAGAAGTGCCAGCTCATTTCTACTCTGGTGGAGAAGGTGAACCAGTTAGAGGTGCGCATTCGGGGTTTAATCAGGGATAGAGAGCAGAGTTCAGTGTTGTCTACCCCGGGTGCCTTAGGGAGAGTTAGAGTCCCAGCGACTCCGGCTGTAGAGCCCCCGCAGCAGGGCGAATGGGTGACGGTTCGGCGGCATAGTAACAAAGCTAAAGCTAAAGCTAAGGCTGAGGCCAAAGCTAAGGCTAGCCCACCTGTGCACCACGCACCTATTCGCGTGTCAAACAGATATTCTCCTCTCGGTGAAACACCCACCGAGGAGTCTGTCAAAGGTACTCTGGTTATAGGAAGCTCTATTGTACGACACGTGAAATTAGCTACTCCTTTAGGGACACCAGCAGCTAGAGTTATCTGCTTACCAGGAGCCAGGGCGCCGGACATTAGCAGCAACCTTAGGGTGTTAGCAAAGAATAGATATTCGAGGATAGTGATTCACGTAGGTGGTAACGATATCCGTATGCGGCAGTCTGAGGTCACTAAGAGTAATATTAAAGAGGTGATCAAAATAGCCCATACGATGTCCGATGCCGTAATATGCTCTGGCCCTATTCCAAGACGGCAGGGTGCTGAAGCTTACAGCAGGCTTTGGGCGCTACACTGCTGGATGTCCAAGTGGTGTGCAGAAAAACATGTGGGCTTCATAGACAATTGGTCCAACTTTGAGGGGAAGTCTGGTCTCGTAGGGCGGGACGGTGTCCACCCCACGCGGGAGGGTGCCGCTCTGCTATCGTGCAGCATAGCCCATAGCCTCTTAGTTAGTCGGCAGAGCAGCGGAGGTAGTTGCTGACTGTCCAGAGCCGAGATCAGGCAGCAGACAAACAGGCTAAACCGACCGTCTGCTCGCTGCCTTGAGACGTCACCTAGGTACAACTATATTGAGACTGTTTCACTGCCCCGAATTAAACACAAACTTAGAAAATCTCAATCAGTTTGTTTAAATAACTTAGTTAATATAAGAATATTAGATCCAGTGTCTAGCTGCAGTGTTTCTGAATTAAGGTTTGGTTTATTTAATATAAGATCACTGAACTCTAAGGCTGTCATTGTAAATGATACAATAACCTACCATAAAATTGATGTGTTATGTCTCGTAGAAACATGGATTAAACCTGAGGAATATTTGGCATTAAATGAAGCCACCCCCATAGGCTATAAGTATGTACACAGCCCCAGACTGTCCGGTAAAGGAGGGGGTATATGTGTCATTCATAAAAATTCATTAGACATAAGTCAGAAACACAATCTCACTTTCAATTCTTTTGAAATTCTTCTCATAAACATCACCAATCCGACCACTAATAGAAGTGTACTCACCCTAGTCAGCATTTATAGACCACCAGGACCTTATTCTGAGTTCTTAAAAGAATTTAGTGACTTTGTTGCAGATCTAGCAGTGAGCGCTGAAAAACTAATAATCGCAGGAGATTTTAATATTCACTTTGAAAACTCAGCAGATCCATTAAAAAAGGCTTTTTCATCTATCTTAGACTCTATAGGTCTCACTCAGAATGTAATAGGGCCTACACATTCCTGTAATCACACACTAGATCTAGTTTTGACTTTAGGTGTTGATATACATAATCTTACTGTTCTTCCACAGACTTCAGTAGTTTCAGATCACTACCTAATTTCATATGAATTGAGTCTTAGTAAAAATGTATGTACATCACCCCGTTATTGCATGAAACGTTCAATAATGCCAAATACATCTCAGAACTTTATTGAAACTCTTCCAGATTTATTAACCATAATTTTTCCATCATCAGACCCAACCGAGCTAGACAGAATAACTGACTGCGTAGAAAATACGCTCCGACTAACTTTAGACAACGTTGCACCTATAAAAATTAAAAAGATGCAACAAAAAAAGCTCGCTCCGTGGTACAACAATGAAGTACGCACCTTAAGACAGACAGTACGGAAATTAGAACGCAAATGGAGAGTGACCAAGCTAGAGGTATTTCACTCTGCTTGGAAGGACAGCCTTAGCAGTTACAGAAAGGCACTTATTAAAACACGCTCAGCATACCTGTCCACACTCATCGAACACAACAAAAACAATCCTAGAGTTTTATTTAGCACCATCGCAAAACTTACCAAAAATCAGGCAGGATCTGAACCTCAAATACCTGCCAACCACAGCAGCAATGATTTCATGGACTTTTTAAATAGCAAAATCGAGAATATTAGACAAAAAGTTCTACCAATACGAGTAACCTATCCTTCATCCGATTTGGCTCAAACAGCACAAAATGTGATTTTAGAAGAAAGACTAGAAACATTTTCTCCACTACAGCAGACAGAACTAGAAAAACTTATCTCTTCCTCAACTTCTGCTACATGCACACTTGATATGATTCCAACAAGCCTATTGAAACAAGTATTACCAGCTATTATTAAACCTATCTTAACTATCATCAACTCTTCTCTTAGTCTGGGTCATGTACCTAAGTCTTTTAAACTAGCTGTGATAAAACCCTTGATAAAGAAGCCAAATCTTGACCCCAGAGAACTGTCCAGTTATAGACCCATTTCCAATTTACCTTTTATCTCTAATATTTTAGAAAAGGCTGTAGCTCAACAACTCTGTTCTCATCTACATAAGAACAACATAAATGAAAAATTCCAATCTGGTTTTAGGCCACATCACAGCACAGAGACAGCTTTAGTTAAGATAACAAATGATCTTCTTCTTGCCTCTGATCAGGGCCACGTATCTCTACTGGTGTTACTAGATCTAAGTGCAGCTTTTGACACTATAGATCACACTATTCTTTTGGACAGGCTAGAAAATATAGTTGGAATCACAGGAACAGCGTTATCCTGGTTCACATCTTACCTTAGTGATCGCTTTCAGTTTGTAAAGATAAATAATGTATCGTCTAACACTACAAAAGTGAAATATGGAGTTCCACAAGGTTCTGTTTTAGGTCCTCTGTTATTTACACTATATATGCTACCATTAGGCTCAGTTATAAATAGACATGGAATTAGTTTCCACTGTTATGCCGATGATACACAACTGTACATATCAGCCAAACCAGATGACAAATCCAGATTAAATAAGATAGAAGATTGTGTAAGAGATATTAGACTTTGGATGCTACAGAACTTCCTTCTTTTAAACCCAGATAAAACGGAAGTTCTCCTCCTCGGCCCAAAGGCTGCTCGGACTAAATGTTCAGATTTAATGTTAAATCTTGCTGACTTCTCTGTAGTTCCTGGTTCAGTAGCCAAAAATCTTGGTGTAACAATTGACTCAGATCTGACATTTAATCAACACATCGGTAATATTACAAGAACAGCGTTTCTTCACCTACGAAACATTTCAAAGTTAAGAAATGCGTTATCTGTGTCTGATGCTGAAAAGTTGATACATGCCTTTATAACCTCAAGGCTAGATTACTGTAATGCATTATTGTCAGGATGCTCCAGCAGGAACCTGAATAAACTTCAGTTAGTTCAGAACGCTGCAGCTAGAGTACTAACTAAAACCAGGAAATTTGATCACATCAGTCCAGTTTTATCAGCGCTACACTGGCTTCCTGTTAAATTCCGTATCGACTATAAAATTCTATTACTGACGTATAAAGCCCTGCACGGTCTCACACCGGAGTACCTGCAAGATCTAATTTCCTATTATGAACCGCCACGTTCACTCAGATCACAGGATGCTGGTTTTCTAATAGTTCCTAAAATTCAGAAGACTACAATGGGGGGAAGAGCTTTTTCCTACAAAGCCCCAAAATTGTGGAATAATCTCCCAGTTAATGTTCGGGACTCTGACACAGTCTCAATATTTAAGTCTAGACTAAAAACATACTTGTTTAGTGTAGCTTTTGGTAATTAAGCTTCTCTTTTAGATAAAGGCAGGAGATCTGGGGGTTCTTGGACACAGAGGTTTATGGTAAACTGAGATGTTGGTGCTGTTGTTCCAACACTTCACGCGATCACACAGGTTTGTTGATGGTGGAGTGGGGGGACCCCAGTGTCTTAGGGTACTCTCATGTCCATGTTACCTTCTGGTTCTCTCCTTTTAGTTTAGGCTGTTATAGTTAGATCTGCCGGAGTCACCAACCACACTCTAAAATTCTGAAAATTCATATTCTCTACAGTCTTACTCCTGAGCCCAACTAACTCTTTCTCTTTACTCTTCCTGAGGAAATGACTGTCCTCCTGTCTGTTGAAGGCTGTTGAAGGACTGATCATCGGGCCATCACCCCACCATCACCAGCCAGCTCACCTGTCCATTTACTGCTACACCCTCAGTTACATCACTGTGCCATCCAGATGCACCAGCACTGAGATAGGATGGGACTGTTTCAGCTCACGCCCACTTTACATAAAGACTGTCATAGACTGCCTCAGCCAGAGACTGCCTCAGTCATACACTGCCTCTATCTGTGCAGCTTCTAAAGCTTTGCTATCCAGATTTCAAACAGAGACTCCTTTCTTTGGTATTTAGTTCAAACTGTAAATACTGTTTGACCAGAGGAGGATGGGTCTCCCCTTGTGAGTCTGGTTCCTCCCAAGGTTTCTTCCTCCAGTTGAGGGAGTTTTTCCTTGCCACTGTTGCCTCTGGCTTGCTCACTGGGGGATATATGTTATAACTGTTTTCAAAACTCTGTAAAGCTGCTTTGAGACAACATCGTTGTAAAAAGCGCTATATAAATAAAATTGACTTGACTTGACTTGACTGTTTCAGCTCACGCCCACTTAACATAAAGACTCAGCCAGAGACTGCCTCAGTCATATACTGCTTCTATCTGTGCAGCTTCTAAAGCTTTGCTATCCAGATTTCAAACAGAGGCTCCTTTCTTTGGTATTTAGTTCAAACTGTAAATACTGTTTGACCAGAGGAGGATGGGTCTTCCCTTGTGAGTCTGGTTCCTCCCAAGGTTTCTTCCTCCAGTTGAGGGAGTTTTTCCTTGCCACTGTTGCCTCTGGCTTGCTCACTGGGGGATATATGTTATAACTGTTTTCAAAACTCTGTAAAGCTGCTTTGAGACAACATCGTTGTAAAATGCGCTATATAAATAAAATTGACTTGACTTGACATAAACAGATGACATTACTTTAATGTTGTAATTCTTAAGATTAGGTTAATCAGTAACCCTCCCAACCCTGTTAATGCAGCTACTAGAACAGGGGTGGGACTTGCAAGTTTGGTGATTCTCTTGCTTTACCACATCAAATCATATGTGTTTATCACTTTTTATGATTGTTCTATGTAAATTTTACCATGTTTCACATTTGTTGAATGGTTTGGTACTGTTTTGCCTGATTTGTTTATTTATGTGTGATGTTTGTATAACTTGTATGGTTTTATGTAGTTCTTCTGAGATTGGTGAGAATAGTGGTTGAGGAGGCAAACAAGAGGTGGTGATTATTAAACTGGTTTCATTATCCAATTTCCAAATGTTATAATTGTGGAGAGTGTTGCCAGTTTGGAGCTGTGAGGGCTCCTATCATACCATCTGTTCCATTTATACTGTTTAACTACAGAGTCCCTCGCTAGTATTCTCTCTCCCGCAGCTGCGCAATTAGTAGTCTCCATATGCAAACACATATATTGTGCCATCACAGTTGTCTCCCCACCAATAATCACCCACTCATCATATGCTTACGTGTAACTCTTTTGCTGTTGAAAGCCACATCCCAACCTTCTTCCAATAATGAAATAAGTGAAGATTTAGATTCCAGATCTGACTGGCCCTTACCTTGCATTGTCTCTCAAAGAGGATGAAATCATGTTTCTATGGAAACTGCCATTTACACTTTATCACTGTTATAATGAGTTAAATAGGTGATTGATCTCCCTCAGCTTTTGGCAGTAGTCCAGGAAATGGCAGAGAATAGCAGAGAAAGAAAGGGCAGGCAGGTTAAGCTAAGAGCTGTTTAGTTCAGTATATTTACTTTAAAATGTTTTTTAATTTTTAAACAATTAAAGTGTCTGCTTGCCTTTATTAAAAACCCTAAGTACATTTTTACTTAATAACATTTACAGTCTCTATAGTCTATATAGTCTAGTTAGAGAGTGAGAGAGAGACAGAGAGAGAGAGAGAGAGTAAGCTATGCTATGCAACTGATAATCAAAGGAAATTAGAATCTATTTGATTAGATCCAAAAAATTCCCTTTAGGAGAAAGAACTGCAATTAGATTATAGATTGTGCTGATTCATTCTGAAATTCTTTTTTGCTTTTTTTTGGCACCCTGGTCAAATTGATTTTCTAAGCAAATAATGGTAATAAAATACATGACTTTAGATTAGATCTTAAACATATTGTGCATACAGGGCAAACTATAAAACTTTCTGAACTGGAAGCATTGTTATTATTATTAAGTACCATTAAGTTGATTTTTGATTGTAATGCCTCACAACCATATGAATATGATTGATAATTGTCTGATCGTATCATCCATCTTGTAGGTGGTCGTCCTGTTTTATCTTCAGCTTCTCCAAGCATAATGGTATTATTTCAATGAACAGGTTGTTCTGAGTATATATCCACACAAAGATAGCGTCAGTGTAGATATCTCGGCTTTCAGTGAGAGATGGGGCTTGACTTCAACCCAAGACATCAGTATTGGTTCTTTATTGTCCAATCATAAGGAACCAGAGAAGACCTTGACCTTAAAATGTTGCACTTTTATATAATAGAAGACAGACCTGGAAAATTTGCTCATATTTGGACCTTAAAAAGTACCTCTATTTTAAATGTTAAATTTGATGTACTCAAAATAGTTGACTAAAGGCCCCTGTGACAGCCAAAGTCTAAACATTAAATTGGAATTTGGGGAGAATCTGATAAATGCATGTAGCTTTTCCTGGAAAATAAAAAGCTTCTACTTAGTGATTATTTTTTACTAGGCATTAAATAATAAAAGGGTGGTTTCTTATTTTTGCATAGTACTGTACATTTAAATGTGTGATCCAGAACACTCTGTGGTTATTCCTATGTTCTTTCTTCCTTGTCAAAATGCTCAATAGTCCCACACTAATACACCAAAATGACAGCAAGCTGCTTACAGCTTCGTACTGGTTCTGCCACACCTCCTGTCTATGATGTGTTTTTGTGTGGAGGACTGGGCTGTGTGAGCTCAGCTGCGGAATGGTTAATGCAGAAAACAGACAGTCTCTCCTCCCCTCACTTCCTCTTTCAGAGAAAACCCCTCATCAACAGCTCATCACCATTCACCTGCTGCACAGCACTGATCTGTTGCCATGGCAAAGAGACTAGAGAATGCAGTTGTACATGGCTCATGATGTTTTAACACAGCTAGTGCATTGAAGTGAATGTGTGTGTTGAGTGTGTCAGAAGCACAAAAGAGTTTTCCTAAAATCAAAAATAAGCTTCTGTTGTAATAAAGCCTTTTTATAGTGCAGGGTTATTATAATAATGTGTTTTTATACTTTGTCTCTATTTTATATGCTACTATTATTAGATGGGTTTAAAAAAGAAGTCGTCCTGTAATGAATTTATCCAAATGTACCAACAGTTCAGTAGGTCTTAAAATTGTCTTCTAAAAGATATACATTAAAATAAGATTATGACAAATGTGATATTTTGTTATGTGACAAGCACATAAATGAAGAAAATAATTCATGAAGAAATACTCCATCAATTGCAGCATGAACTAGGCGAGCTCCAGCAAATTGTCACGCCTCCCGTCCATGTGCCTTTGTTTACATCCTGTCCATGTGTTTGTTTTGTCACGTGCTCCCTTGCCCCGCCTCGCACACCTGTTCCCCATCGCTGTTTAGTCTCGTCACCTGTTCCCTCTTGTTAGCCGGTGTATATATACCCTGTGTTTGCAGTCTGTCTTTGTCCTTTGTTGTTCTGTGAGTGTGTTCATGGTTGCCTGTCTGTTTTGTAAATATGAATCGCATTAAACCTATCAATCCTCATCTGCCTGTGTGTGTATCCGCTTCAGCCATCTCACACAGCGTTACACAAATCTACTGCTGATTTTCTGGGATTCTTAAAGCACTGGGTTTCAAAAATAGACAAGGACTTTCAAACAATAACTGAGGCTGAACTTACCATATCTGAAATGCCCACAGGACAGTTTGCAGAATCAGATGACTTAACAACATAGTTTTTTAAAACACTTTTGGTCTAATATAAGGGATTTGATTTTTGATGCTTTTAAAGAATATACTCCAAAAAAAGATACATTTTAAAAAGCAATTAATAGAATCAGTATATTTTCAAGAGAAAGAAATGTGAACTTTTGGCTGTTCATAATTGTGATCAAAGCAGTATTGCAGGTATTTTAGTTACAAATTAGGTCAAATATCTTGAACTAATCATTTCAAAAGACAAAAACATAAGAGAAAATGCAAACATTACTCCTAGATAGGAAGCTGTTAAGAAATCACTAAGCCATTGGCTTTTGATAGACTTTTTAATGTCTAAAAAAAAAAGACTTTTTTTAAAAAAGTCTAATGGGTTATCAAGGCTTATCAATCCATCTCATTTTTATATACTTCTTCTAAAATGATAAAGCTAACTAACTCTATAATAAATCATTAGTTAGCAAATATAAAAATGGTGGTTTAAGAAAATTTGAATCTGTAATTGCTGCCTTTAAAGTCAAATGGCTAAAAGAATGTCTGTCTAAATTTCAATCTATGTGGTACCATATTCCTAATAAAGTTGGAAGGCTTGACTTCCTGCTAAGATTTGATTTCTGATGTCTGATTTCCACAAACAAGCACTGATTTATAGAAAAATTATATTTACTCAGAATTTCTCACCTCACAATATTGTATTATGGAACAACAGAGTTATTACCGTAAACAGAAAATTCTTATTTAAGTCTGGTTTGAATGTGGAAAAATAATTATTTTGGCAATTTTTTTATCATTAGATTATTATATCATCAGAAAGTACATCTCTTCTAAAGTATAGGACAAAATCTGCAGAACAATTCCCATTCCCTTACTCTGCATAATACAGTTTTCTTCTACTACACTGTGGTGTATTTCCTGTCATATATGCCTTCCTTATTTTCTCTGAAAGTTGGCAGTGTTAACCTACTGGATAAAAAATGTGACAACAATTTGGTTGCTATGGCTTTTAAGGAAAACATGCTATGGCTTTTCAGGGATTTTAACTCAAGATATCTTCAGGTAACGACTGAGGTTTCTTTGAGCAGAAAAGCTTTCTCATTTCATTTGTCTTGTCCTGTTGATCCTAAGGTTAAAGAAAATCATTTTCAAATTGTAACAGCTATAAAAACGCAGAGCCGGAGGAGCAGAGAGTGATTGTCTTTGCTCCACGAGGCAGACACGCCAACGCTGTGTATTTTTTTGCCCCCGCTCTCCCCCGCCCTGCTGCTACTTTTCACTCCGTCTCTGAACAAGGCAAAAAGACAGTCAGCAGTCAAAGCACAGTGTGGAAGCATTGCTTTATAACTATCACCTACTCGACAGGTAACACATCTAACATAATATTGCCAAACTATCCTGACTGGATGGTGCACTTTACCATGTTCACATTTGTGATTTGTGTTGCTTGTTTTGTTCTAAAAACGTACTGCATGTTGGAGCTAGATAATATTGATATATCGAAACAGAACCAATACCATAGCCCAGGAACCGTGATATGAACCGAACCGTGGCCACACTGTACCGTTGCATCCCTAGAATTTAGTAAGGTCCAGTGTGGGAAAAAATACAAGGTCTGTGTTATGATTCAGTGCCATATGTTGTATACTGAAGTAGCCATTTATTATGTTATCAGCATTTTATGCCATCAGCAACTAAAAGACAAGACAAATTACAAATACCATTCAGTATATTTCAACTATATTTATGTTTTTAATGCTGAAAATGCTTTTGGAAAAAAAGTGCATCATAAAGTGCTTGTTTATAGAAAAAGTAAATGAAGGAGCATTTCTCCGACTCGCTTTATTTTCTGACTAGCTTTATTCTCTGATTCACTTTATTCTCCGACTGCTGCTTCTCGCTTCATACCTCGCCTGAGTCTGCACAGATCTGATTGGCTGATGAGTACCGTTCCATCACTTAAATACTGTCAAATTCAACGGTTTTTAATAGTTTATCGATTTGGGTCCGCATTGGACAACATCTGGGTCCGCCTGTTACTGACCTCTGCTAGGGAAAATAAAGACAGGTGGCGTAAGTGTATGTGCATATTACAGAATGACGTAGCTCTGTAAGAGGAATGTATTCCCAGTTCAGTAAAAACTCTTGCTACCTGACAGGTGATCCAGGCACTGAAGCGAATCTAATAACTACTGTTATTTATAGAAATCATCAGTAAGATATAAGCTGGCATATGAATTTGTTTTGTAAATGGGTTGTTATCGGGGTCCTGTTGGGCTAAACCGAAAAAGCATGGGCCTAAACTGGGCAACCTATAAAACCCTATCATACAACTCTACCTGGATTTAACTAAGCAAATAGGTAAGAGCCTCCCATTGGATAATTACTGCATGGGCGATTATGTTTCAGCTGAAATAGGTTATTTAACGCTGACTGATGCAGGGAGTAGCTTCCCTTTTATTAAACAACCACATCAAAAGACACATCCTGTGGTCATGAAAAAAAGATGTTAATCTATTTCAGAAGGGTCACATAATTGAAGAGAAAACATCTAAGGAGATTGCTGAAACTAAAATTAGGTTATTAACTGTCCAATGCAAGTTGAAGGACACTGGAGAAACATCATCTTCAAGGAAGGAATGTGGATGGAAAGAAAATCTTGAATGATCATGATCGGTGATCACTTAAATGTTTGGTGATCAAATCATAGAAAAACAACAGTAGAACAGTAATATTTTTAATAGTGAATTTAAGAGCATTTCCACACACACAATGCAAAGGAAACTCAAGGAATTGGGACTAAACAGCTGAACTTGTCAGTGAGGCTAGCCAGCAAAAATGGCTTTAATTTGCTAGGGAATCTGGAGCAATGGAAAAAGGTCATATGTGGTCTGATGTGTCAAGATTTACCCTGTTCTAGAATAAGAGAGGTGGCTACACCCATCATGCCTAATGCTTACCATACAAACCTGTCGGGGCAGTGCTATGTTCTGGGGTTGCTGCAGTTGGTCAGCAACATTATGTGCCCAAAGAATGAAGTCAGCTGAGTACCTGAATATACTGAATGACCCAATTATTTCCTCAATGGATTATTTTCTTCCCTGATGGCACAGGTATATTCCAAGATGACAGTTAGGAGTGGCTGAATGCTGTAATAGCATATGAATGGTGTAATAGAGCTGTTAACAAAACTGTTTAACATATTTGTTAAATAAAAAGCTCCAGCATCTCAAATGTAATTAAATTAATTATACCATATGTCTCCCTACACTGTTATTAGGAGAGATTGTAGGCTATATATATATATAGAGGGGGGCTTGTAGGCTATATATACATTCTTTTTCTCATTGGATTGATGTATCTTATTTTAAATAGTGACATTTAATATTATGAAATTAATACACAGCCTGACCTGTAGGCCAAAAACTCAGTGCAGGGTCATGTCAGTGCAGCAACCTTAATTTGAACCCCAAGGCCTGAAAGCACCAGGTAGGAGTTAGCATGGCCTGGTTGGTAACACTGGCCTGTTCATGCATCTCTACCTGTTGATAGTGGACCAGGGGCCCTCCTTTTCTTGATAAGTTGGATATCTATTTAATAATAAACTCATAGCTGGGAAGAATACAGTCTGTGTTTTAGGCTGTGTCCTTGAGGGCTATGAAGAACCAAACAGAGATAAGCAACTTGGTACCTTAGAGAGAAAGAGTGTTCTGTATTGTGAAATAAGTGTATGCAAATGACATGCCACAATCATGTTTATTAAGAAAGACATCTGAGACTGGTTGGGAAAAAACACATATCTTTCTGTATAATAAGAAGGTAGAAAAAGTAGAGGGGCTATGTAAATCACCCCCCTTGACAAAGGTATAAAATGTGAATATTCTGTAATATCTGTAGAGTGTTTCTGTTGGATTGTATTCAGAATCAGAATTCCGCGGAGACATTTCTCCATCTTTGCAAAATAAAATAAAAGAGCCTGTTTTTCCTTTCAGTAAGTCTTCAGGAAATTCTTTTTATGAGTTGCTCCGGTTATTTTAGTTTGGTTTTGTAAATAGCTAAACAAAATGTCGAAAGAAAAAACAAATATTGAGCTTCTGTGGGCTAGGGTGACCAGATGAGAATGAGAGAAATTCAGGGCATGAGACCTGGGGGTGAATGTGACAGAATAATTAGAATAACCAATTCTAGTAATCAGTTATCAATATTATTACGATTATCTACAGATTCTAAGCATATGATCAAAATCATGTTGGCCTTACTCAAATATATGAATCTAATATCTATAGCTGACTTGCTGACCACACACACACACACACACAGTTACATTGTAGTATCATCTCTTCATATCTTATCATTCTGTAACATTAATTAGATAATACACATACAGACAGCACTATTCTAGCACTTGGCACTTTAATAACACACAGCCTTACCAATGGCTCAGCAGCTATAGCTTCTCTCGCTCCTTTTTAAACAGTAAACGGACCACCTGCATCAATTAGCCTGCTAAATTAAAAACTCCTGGCTGACGGTAACAGAATAAAGAATGCATCAGAACTATAGACTGATGATAATGACTGCAATGTGTTGGTTCTGACTGATAAAGTACAAAAATATTCCTTTGCAAAACTTACTAGACACACGACCCCAGAGAAATAAAGCACTGACACTGTGTGTGCACGCCATGCTGCACTGAGAGAAAGAAATGCTGGATCATACCATTTTGCAAGGCGAGGGGAGGGGGGCTGCTGTATCTTTGTTGTTAAAATAATTGGTTTGACCATGTACTCTCTTTGGTTTTAACTTTCCAGCTTGTCAAAGACAAATGAACATAAAAAAATGTTTTTTACTATAATCTTTAGGGGTGCTGGGAATTTTTCTGAACTAGGGCTAGCTGCGCCTCTGACTGTTATTATCTATTTACATGTTGTTACTCTCACAGTATCACACATTGTCAAATTTAAACCATGTGTAGGATGTACACTGTTCCTGCCAATTGCCTATTTTTAAGGTTCTTCTCTATGTAAATTAACTTTCTGAACATATACATTGCCAATACAAAACTAGAATGCAAGATATGTTTTAAAAAAACTAGTTATTTTAACTTACACAAAGACACGCTGGCGTCGGCCATTGTTCTGCACATGAACATGCGCACACATATGTAAGCGTTGTTTATGCCATGGCCAGGCTGCCATGTGCAGGTGGTCTCTTTTCTTGCACTGTAGCCTCCTCAGTATGGAGTTGCATCCATTTGCAGCGCCGGAGCTGGAGTTTAGGACATTTGGAGCATAGGCGAGGTAGGTAAGCTATACACTCTCATAAAAAAATGGTAAAATAATAACTTTTGAACAAATCAGTCAAGATTATCATTACATAATCACCTGATGACATTTTAAGCTAATTGCAATTATTCAAGCTGACAGCAGTTAGTTTGCGTTGTAGTCAGCTTTGACAGTTGTTTACATAACAACCAACAATAAAAATGTTTCATCAATTGGGTTGAGCCAAATACTTCTAAATAAAATAAGACAAAAATGTTTTTATTAACTGTTGGGTCAAGGATCCAACAAAATAGCCAGACACAAAAGTTACATTAGCTGAACAATTTCACATACCATGTATTAAAAATGGCATCTATACAATAGAAAAACTCAAAGCATACAAATTTGTTTGGTCATGTTCAGGACTTGTCCATGATATAGTCCAGGGGTATTTAATTAGAATTCAGTAAGGACCACCTAGAGGAGATTTCCTCAGGGCAAGGTCCGGACCGTCATCATTTCTAACTTGTGCTATGATTCAGTGGCGTATCCTGTATAATGAAGTAGCCTAGTATCAGTATAATATACCATCAGCACCTGAAAGACCAACACATCACACATACATAAATGCTGAACTTAATAAATGCTTTTTTCATCACTTAGTAAAAACAATGGCTACATTGAAAGTGCATCATAAACTGCTAATCTGTAATCTGTGAGCGTGGGTTGGCTATGCGCCCTGTGTATGGTGTCCGACTGTTGCTTCTCGCCTGTTTGTGCGCCGCACTCCAGAATCTGCACAGATCGGACTGGATGAGGAGCAGGCTTGGTGATTTTACTACGCACGTAATTGGTCAAAAACTCCGCCTCTTAAAATAAACACTTTCAACATTAAATCATTCTCAGTAGTTTATCAGTTTAGGTCCGCATTGGACAACGTCTGGGTCCGGACCAGGGACAGCTGTCCGCCTTTTAGTGACCTCTGGTGTAGACGGTTCGTATCAGTACCTGCATAGTGGGAAGGTCGGTCGTGTACTCCTACACAAAGACGCTAAATTTATATTTCTGAAAGCCAATGTAAGTCAAGTCAAGCCAGCTGCCCGAGCCACATTGCGTGCGTGTTAGGTACAGCCCAAATAGCGGTGGACACTTATAAAATAGTTACTTAAGTGATAGCCTCACAAGTACCCGACACGTCTGCTTCCTCGCAGTTTCATAACCGAGTCATTTCTCTTGATAAGGGTGCTCTGGTGCTGGTTTCCCCTCCACCGAATGGTAAGAGCCGACATATGGAGGTTTGGATGGATGTTTTAATTTTAGCGCCTTCAGCCATAGAAGCAGGTACTCTTCTTCTTTGGAAGGCAGTCCCACAACACTCTTTATGATCTTTATGTGCGGTGTTCGTAACGCTGTTTTCTTCTTCGTCCAATAATTGTGACATCTTCTAACCGAGAATATTATGCTAGTCATTTTATATGTTTGTTGTCGTTTTGCTTGTAATTAGTATCAACGTCCCCCCCCCCCCGTGTTGTCATGGAAAATAGCATGCATAACTGTGTTTCGTTAAAACTTTATAATATATCATATATCACTTAAAAAGGTTTAACAATATAAGCTTCATGTGTTTTAAACATTTTGTGAAAATGAATAGGAATGTAGCCGGTAGAGACCTAGGGCCATGTCTAATTCATTTCGAATAGGCATTGGTTGATTTTTTTCCGGGTTCGTTTCGGACCGGCAGATATATGGGCGGCTAAGAGGTGGGGGGGTCCTAGTGAGCAATAGCGAGCTAGCTTCCGCGTTTGGCAGTCGCGACTTTAGCGGGAAGCGGGATAGAAAAAGCAGGTTATAAGGTATGTTTAAACTTGCTGATGTTTATTTTAGCACCTGTTTCATAGAACGGTGAAATGCAGCGTAGCTCAGCATTGTGATTTTATAACTAGAATGGAACTGAGGCGCTGTGTGGATCAGTGTGTCGACGTGAGCGTGCTACCGCACCGGGGAATGATGCCGCGGGGGTATTGAGAACGCAAAAGTTTCTAAAAGGTATGGTTGTTTTATCTGACCTCCGCTGGTTGTAGTTGCTGTTTGCCCAGTAATGCAGCGATTTTATTTATGCTCAGTCAAGGACTGCGGCGCGTTGGTGTAACAAAGTGGACTGGAAGAACGTTAGAGACGTACTGCCTGTGATCGGGGTATGTATTATAATCTTTGTTCACCTGGTTAAGGTGGGCTGGAAGCCTTTTTATTCTTTTTTCTTTACTGCAGTGGTGCTGTTTTTATAAATTAAGTTCGTAACCTGCTCATGTCCTTAATTATTAGAATATGTGATGTTTCTGAATTGGTTGCCGTTTAACTTTAGCACTGGAAACGTGCCATGCTAATGTGCTGCTGCTCTTTTGCCCTTTTGTTTACCAGGCTAGCTGCTGTTTTTATGGTTTTTTTTACAGTTATATATTGTGACCAGGTCGTGTTTTTAATGCGTGCTGCAATACTTTAGCAGTCCAATCTGCTCTGGCTCAACCTTGCACAGTGTGGTTTGTTTTTCTTGTTTTTTTTTTTTTTTATTTTATACTGGTTTGTACAATAACCCTATGCTTGCTGGAAATCTTTCTTAAAGCTGTCTTAGCCTGGGAGAATTGGAAGACTTTTTTTTTTTTTTTTTGTATTGGTCTGAGTGGTGTGCAGTGTTCACTCAAGGTTGGATTTGTAGTGAAATAATTGTTTTGTTTGTTTGTTTGTTTATTTATTTATTTATTTCATTTATTTATTTTCTCTTTTTTGGGCACTTAATTTTCATTTTGTGTGAAGTCCCAGCAATTAAATAGTTACTCCACTCCCAGGGTGTAGACTAGATTTCTGGAGACTGCAGATATTTGTTTTTTTATAATTATGGTTTATTTTGTTGTGTTCCTTTAATATTAAATTTATTTTAAAAAAAAATTAAAAAAAAAAAAAAAAAGTCAGCCAGTATTAAGTGACCAATTGTTAATAAAGAACTTCCATCTTTTCTAACGAAGTAATCGGTGTAATTGTATTCATTCAGAGCTCCTCTTTGCTCTTGGAATAAACAAAGGGGTGGCGTAGTCGGTTTTGACACTAGACAGTTGGGATTCAAGGATTCAAGGAGACTTTATTGTCATTCGCATCACATGTGGTACATGGGGTGGAACAAAATTGTGGTACCCAAGGACCCAGTTTTACCCAGACAGCAGTACTTAAATAAATAAAATAAACATAAATATATAAAATATATGAAAATAAAATAAACAGGAATGGAGAAGGTAGCAGCAGAGTGTATTAAAGTGACTGGTGTCGTAAAAGTGTCAGTGCAGTGGTTCCACTAAGTGGCGTTTAAAAGTCTTACAGCTTCCGGAATGAAGCTGTTCCTCAGTCTGTTCGTTTTACACTTAACGCTCCACAGCCTCCTGCCTGAGGGGAGCGGGACAAACAGTGAGTGTGCTGGATGAGTGGGGTCCTTCATGATGCAGGTGGCCCTCTTCCTGCATCTGGAGGTGTATATGTCCGTGGTGGTGGGGAGGCTGACTCCGACAGACCTCTGTGCAGCCTTCACCACCCTCTGCAGAGCTTTCCTGTCTGCAGCAGAGCAGCTTCCGTGCCACACGTTGATGCTGGAGCATAGAACGCTCTCCACCACACATCTGTAGAAGGAGGTGAGGACCGAGCTCCCGAGCCCAGCTCGCCTCAACCGCCTGAGGAAGTAGAGCCGCTGATGTGCCTTCCTGACCAGGCTGGAAGTGTTGTTGCTCCAGGTGAGGTTGTTGCTCAGGTGAACACCCAAGTACCTGTAGCTGGAGACCACTTCCACCGCAGACCCTCCGACATGCAGGGGGAGGTGGGCATGTCTGCCCCTTCTGAAGTCCACAATCATCTCCTTCGTCTTCTTTATGTTGATGCAGAGGTTGTTCTTTCTGCACCAACCCTCCAGGTGTTCTACCTCCCGTCTGTAGCCAGACTCATCACTGTTTGTGATGCATCCGACCACTGCCGTGTCGTCCGCAAACTTCACAATATGACAGCCTGGGTGGATGGGTGAGCAGTCATATGTGAGCAGCGTGAACAAAAGGGGGCTCAACACACAGCCCTGAGGGGAGCCAGTGCTGAGGATTGTGGTGGAGGAGGAGAGGTTGTGGATCCTCACAGACTGCGGCCTGTTGGTCAGGAAGTCCAGGACCCAGTTGCAAAGAGAAGAGCGCAGACCAAGTGAGGAGAGCTTATCTGTCAGTGTCTGGGGTATCATGGTGTTAAAGGTGGAAGTGAAGTCCACAAAGAGCATACGGACATAAGAGTCCTTCTGCTCCAGGTGGGTGAGGGCAGTGTGGACCACAGAGGAAATGGCATCGTCTGTGGATCGGTTCCTCCTGTAGGCGTACTGGTGTGGGTCCACAGTGACGTCGATGGTGGCTTTGATGTGGGTCATAACCAGTCTTTCAAAGCATTTAGTGACTATCGGCGTGAGAGCTATCGGCCGGTAGTCATTCAGACCTGTCACTGTGGAGCTCTTGGGGACCGGGATGATGGTGGCGGTCTTCAGGCAGGTGGGAACAGCTGCCTGGGTGAGGGAGACATTGAAAATGTCTGCCAGGACCTCGGAGATCTGATCAGCGCACTCCCGTAGTACTCGTCCGGGTATATTATCCGGACCAGCACTTTTCCGGGGGTTGATCCACCTGAGGGTCCTCCTTACCTCTGCTGGTGTCACACAGAGGGGTACTTCTCCAGGTGGAGGGGTGAGTCTTATGCTGGGCGGGGTGTCAGGGTCCTCAAAGCGGGCATAGAATTTGTTGAGAGCCTCGGGCAGGGAGGGGTCTTTGGAACATTGTGCATCTCTGGTTTTATAGTCTGTGATGCACTTAATTCCCCTCCACATGCTCCTAGGATCCTGGGAGGAGAAGTGTCCCTGGATTTTCAGAGCATATGCAGCTTTGGCCCTCTTAACACCTGCGGTCAGCTCTCTTCTAGCCCTCCTGAGTTCCTGTGCGTCGCCAGACCTGAAGGCAGCATCCCTGGCTTTCAGTAGAGAACGCACCTCTCCATTCAGCCAGGGTTTCTGGTTCGGGTAGCAGGTCACTGTCTTTGTGGTGGTGACATCCTCCACACACTTGCTGATGTACCCGAGGACAGCAGATGTGTAATCCTCCAGATCCAGCTCCCCCTCACTCTCAGCAGCCTCCCTAAAGACATGCCAGTCTGTGCAGCCGAAACAGTCCTGCAGCACAGCGTCTGCGTCACCGGGCCACACAGTGATGGTCTTCTGTGTGGGTCTGGAGCGTCGCAGCGGGGGGTGGTATGCAGGGACCAGCATAATGGAGATGTGGTCGGAGAGCCCGAGGTGGGGGTGGGGGACGGCTCTGTACGCGTCTCTGATGTTGGTGTAAACACGGTCGAGTGTGTTGTCTCCCCGTGTTGGAATGTCTGTGTTGGTAAAACCTCGGCAAAATGTTCGTCAGGTTCACGTGGTTAAAATCCCCCGCCACCACGTAAAACGCCTCCGGATGCTTGTTCTGAAGCGAGCTGATGTTGTCCTGTAGCTCCTTCAGTGCGTTGTTAGCATTAGCATCCGGTGCTATGTAAACGGCAATGACGAACGCAGCTGTAAACTCCCGAGGCAGATAGTGTGGCCGACACTTCACGGTCAGCTGTTCTGTTGCCTCGGAGCATAGGGCGTTTACCATCACACAGTTTGTGCACCAACCTTTGTTTATGTAGACGCATAAGCCGCCCCCTCGTGCTTTTCCGGACAGCTGGTTGCGGTCCGCGCGGAAGAGCTGCCGGCCGGCGAGCTGGAAGGCTGAGTCCGGCATGCTGTCGTTTAGCCATGTTTCCGTGAGACAGATCACAGCGCAGTTCCTCATCTCATCAGAAACACTCATCCTCAGCCGCAGAAGGTCCAGCTTGTTGTCCAAAGAGCGAACATTGGACAGGAAGAGAGATGGAATCGGGGGTCTGTCGGCGTTAGCCTTGAGCCTGGCTAGCACGCCGGCCCGCTTCCCTCTCTTCAGTCTTCGCCTGCATCGCTTCCTTTTGCCCTTTGTTCGTACCGCTCTGACCCGCCACGCCGGTGTCCGGAGAAGTTGTAGTCTGCCCAGCTTGGCTCTGAAACTACTGTCCATAGTTGCTACTTTTGTGGCAGAGCTGTCCTTAATCTTAAAAAGTTCGGTTCGGCTGTAACTCCCAGGCTTAAGGCGCGTGAAGTCTCTATCAGAACCGACGTAAAAATAACTAAAAGCTGGGTTTTCGCTGGGAGCGTGAGAAGCTGCTGCACCACCGCGCGCGGCCACTCGTGCCATAGTAAGACAAAGAAAATGTATGTTTCAAGGACACAATCTTTGTTGTTGTTTTTTAAGATGACAATTTTTTTCCCTTTGTGCTCCCGATAATATGGTAAAGGTATGGCGGGAAAAAAATGAACAAGAAAAACAAAGAGCAAAAAGCTGTAGCTGCTGCTCTTGGCAACACTTACCTACTGTCTTGCAACATTTACCTACTCTCTCACGACACTCACCTGCTGTCTCGCAATACTAATCTACTGTCTCATGACACTCACAGTTATTAAAAAATGTTACTTTATTACTGTAATGTGATTTTAGATATATTATTCCATGTACATATTACATATGATGTTTGGTGTTCACTTTTAGTGCCTCACAAGCACAGCTGGTTCATTGAAGCATTTGTACCACATTAAATATGCCATTAATTTTCAATAGGATGGAAAAGGTAAGCAATTAACTTTGTTGGTATTTTGATTTGTAATTGCAATAATGTATGTTCAGTCATGTTGTGTTTATTCTAGGCCAGTAGTATGTGCAACATAGTCCTTCACTATGTACTTGTGTACTTCACTGAAGAGCAGATTGTGGCAATGAAAAACTATTTCTGGGAACATAAAATAATTCCAGAAATTTTTCCACCAGAGCTGAAGCAAGAATTAAGAGTTACCAAAGAAGTTTGAGCCAGTGGAAGAAATTTGCCCATAATTCTTAGGTCCAACACCTCCGGACAAGCTTCTAGTGTTATAACCATTAATGCTTCTGTGTATGGATTGTACAATGTCGAGATGTTTTAACTTTAAATATTAACATGAAATAGAATTTTTTTTTTTTTGTATAACTTGTAACTGATTTTTTTATTTTTATTAGGAGTTACACTAGCTGTGAAATATTGCCCAATCTGTCAAAAGCAGGTCAGATTTCAAGAATATAGTATGGGTTACCACAATTAACAACAGTGTCCTGCTAACTATATCGCTGTATTCAATGCTTACTACAGCAATAAAGGTATGTTGTAATATCATATATTACTATGTAGTAATATATGATATTACATAATATAATATTAAGTAATATATTACTGTGTAGTTTTTGTGTAATTTCCATATGTTGCTAATACAATGTATATGTTATATGTGAAACATCAAGCATAGTCATTGGCAGCTTTCTTAAAATAGAACAATACAGCAATTGGACGGTTCTTGTCAATGATGGAAGACCACATGGAAACAACAATCTATCAGAATACCATCAGGAAGACCTTCTATCACTTCTCAGCAATGACTAGTAGCCTATTCGGCATTTGCTCAATGGATCGGGGAATCCTGCAGAGTTGGTCCTGTCCTCAAAGACACATGTTCTAAAAGGACTGTCTAAGTATCTTAACAATCCAGCAGAGCTTACTCCATCTTTGCCGCTAGCGGATATCCTCTTCAGGGTGATGGACTGAAAAAATTTTACTAGCCACAAAAGACTGATCTGGTTGCAGCAGAGGATTCACAATCTGATCTACAACAAAGAGGAGCGTCTCCTTTATAAGGACATACATCCAAAGATGTTTGTGAAGCTCCAAAAGGCAGATGGTAGGGATGTCAGCAAACAGGAGTGTAATACTAAAGAAAAATTAACTTGTGGACTGTGTGATTCTAAAAAAAAAACCTATACAGTGCCTCTGTCCCAACTTTTATTTAAAAATGTTGCGTGCATCAAATTCAGAATTTGTTTATATTTACAAAATATGATCATTAGAGCATTGTCATTTATTTGTGCATTTGTCAGTTGCAAGAGAGTCTAGGAGAATTAACAAATAATAAATGGCAGAATATGTCTGTTTGGTGATGGCAAGTGTGTTATTTATTTGCCACTGCACAATTAATGCATTACTGAATTAAAGTTGGAGATATTTTATAATTTTCCTTACAGATGCTGAAAAGCCTGAAGATATAATAGCTGGAGTGCCTAATAATCCTGAGAGTAATGCTGACCATCACCATGGGTCTGTAGAATTTTTAGTGTCTAATAAGATCCTTTAGCAAACGTTTGTGGGTTTTTTCTTTTTGACGTTATAGTTTTTATACAACAGGTAGTTCTGACCATACAATCAGAATATCACAATATTTGTGATAACAGCACGGCTTTTACACACTGACACGTTGCCAAGTAACGATTGATGTGTTGCCAGTAACACAAGCCGCTAGTTTTGTAATTGTGGTTATAAAAAACGAGATTAGATTAACATACAAAAATAATGCAATTGCTCAAATAAATAGATTATTTCTATTAAATTCTTATGTATATATGTGTGTGTGTATGTATGTATGTATGTATGTATGTATGTGTGTATATATATATATATATATATATATGATATATATTAGATAATTGTCCTTTCTTCTTCACTTGTTTGCATTTACTGTGTTATGGCAGTTTCGGACATTTTTACCACTGCATAGCAACAACTCATTTTTTTGGCTGAAGATTTGTCATTGTTAAAGCATATCCAATATGAAATTCAGTGTTTGTTTGATTTATTCTCTTCCTTTCTTTTGTAAAAGCTGTTGTATAAAAGCAGTGGCAAATAACATCACAACAATTGGGGTTTTGTTTATGTTTTTACAGTCTTTTCTTTTTCATGTGTCTGCGTGTCAATAAAAATCATGTGCAAAGTGAGACACTGGAATCCATCCTAATCTTACCTAGGAGAACCCTGTTCTCGATCCATCACGCTACACATAAAACAATGCAACCTTGCAATCCCCACAGCCCAGTGCCTCTTTTTGAGGGCACAGCCTTTGGGTTGTCCACTGCATTTAACAGGGTGGCATGGTCCTGGATTACTGAGGGGTGTTGAGCAGCTTTAAATTAATGATGGGCTCTGCTGAGGTGAGGTTTTAAAATGGTTTCTTGAACCTGAATTAGATTTTTGTGCATCCAGAAGGAGTAACTCTGTTCCACAGAAACCACTTTTCTCAGCTGCCTGAAATGCCTCATTAGAGTTCCAGGCACCCTCACACAATGCACAGAGAGCTAAAAAGTGTAAGCTTAGTACCCTCTTTCAGTCTTCCAGCAGGCTTTATCCATCCGCAGCCACATAAGCCAGTAGCAGGATGCTACACAGTCCACCTTCAAGGGGCGCTGTCCTAGTGACCTCACGAAGTCTAGGCAGAGTCCCTGGGTCATGCAGGTTTTCTCCACAGCAGGGGTTTCACTCTTTAGCCATACACACCCCCACTTTATGCTAGATCATTTTTAGCACCACGGTGAGACTGATATAGTACTGGCATGTTAGTGTGTGTGTGTTAACCTGGTGTAAATGGTGCAGTGCAGTGCTGCTGGAGTTTCCAAACACTGTACGACTGTCCACAACTGTATTTTGTCTTATTTGTCTTCTTTTTTGTGCAAAAGCATATCAAATCAGAATCAGACATTTTTTTTACCATTTAAGAGACCAGTGGTACAAAATCCACAATATGTGTGGGACAAGTGTGTTCCGTTCCCAAGGAAACGATTTTACTGCTTGGCTGGACTGTCCCTATGTTGGCCTGCTAAGGAAACAGAAAGGCTGTAATCTCAAGGGTAACACTGAAAAAAGACATCCTGGGAGGCTGAGAACCTAAAAGTAACAAAGAATAAATTAACCAGACAGAGAGCAGGGTTATAGAGTTCATCTTCCTGTCTCCCACCCGCTGCACTGGGACTAAGGAGCTTTCTAGCCAGCCAGCCCTCTTCATGAGTTTGTTCAGCCTCTTCTTGTCTACCATCAAGGTGCTGCTGCAGAAGACCACACCATAAAAAATGGAAGATGTCACCACTGTGTCAAAGAAGGTCCTGAGGTGTGCTCACTGCACTCCAAACGACCTCCTCAGTAGGTACAATTTTATCATTATGTTGTCATTATTGTGGTGGATCTGACATCAAGTTTAGGATAGTGTAGAGCAGCGGTCACTAATAAGCGGGCCGCGGTCCGGGTCCGGAACCAGACGTTGTCTAATGCAGACTCAAACAGTGTTTCGACGGTGTTTCTTTTAAGCGGTGGAATGTTTCTTGCCCTTTAACGGTACACGGGCTTTGCAGCGCAGTAAACTCACAGACCAATCGCGTGCGTTGTAAGATCACCAAACGCACTCTTCAGCCAATCAGATCTGTGCAGATTTGGGCGCGCGGCGCACACACAGGCGAGGTACAAATAGGGAAGCAGCAGTCGGAGAAAGGCTCATTCAAACGGCGTGCAATGAAAAAAGGAAACTCAGCAGCGAAAAACTACTTTTCAACCAGGAATGGACCGAATGGGCAAAGAAGCTGAGCCTATTTTTAGTACGTTTACTTTTACAGCAGACGAAGAGGGCAACTATTATGATGCTGTGGTGACAAAGTTTAAGGACCATTTTGTGCCGCGGCGCAATATAATACACCAGCGGGCATGTTTTCACAAGCGAGCGCAGCGGAACGGAGAGACCGTAGAGGCTTTTGTAAGGAGCTTGTATGAAATGGCAGAGCACTGTGTATTTGGGGTGACCAAAGATTAACAGATACGTGATTGTATTGTAATTGGGGTGGCTGATAGCGATGTATCCGAGAAGCTGGAGCTGGAGCTGACTCTGGAGAGGGCTGTACAGGTGTCACGCCAGGCAGAGCTTATTAAAATGCAAAACGCCGGTATGCAGGCACAGTGCGTCGACGAAGTGGGCCGCAACAACAAGTAAAGTAAGCCGTTCAAGGGGTATGGGAGTGGCAAAACGAAGTGAAGGCAGTACGGTGAGGAGCTGTCCAAGGTGTGCAGGTCTGCATGAGTCTGGAGCATGTCCTGCTTGGGGAAAAAGTGTCGTAACTGCAATGACTGGTCATTTTGAAGCAGTGAGTAAAACAAAAAGGGTGAAAGAGGTTACTGTCACCCAAGAGGCAAATAGTGGTCAAGATTCCTGTTTTTTGGGCTTATCTTAGATGATGTTGATGTCAAAGATGAATGGCAAGTTAAGCTGCAACAGAATGTCACTAATGTGTGTTTTAAAATTGATACTGGGGCAGATATTACTGTTATGTCTGAACAAATTCAAAAGCTTACCACAGCAACCCCAACTGGAGGGAATAAAAACCAGTGTGTGGAGTCCTGGTGGAAAACTAAACTGCCTGGGTACAATTCTTGCTTCCACACAAAGAAAGGGGCAAACGTTTAGCTTTTGGATCAACGTGCTCAAGGGCCCATATACCAATAATCTGCTTAGCAGGAAAGTTGCTTGCAGTATGGGGCTGGTACAGAGACTGGAGGAAGTTGAAATAGCAGATGATTTGTTTGGTGACATAGGTCTGTTAGACTGTGAACCAGTTACGATTGAGCTTAAGTTCGATGCTAGGCTTTACAGTCTCAACAGTCGCCGCCGTGTGCCCTTCCTTATGTTACCAAAAGTGGAAGAGGAGTTAAGACGCATGCATCAGTTAGGCATTATCGAAGAAGTCAAAGAAACTACTGATTGGTGTGCACCCGTGCCAGTGATGAAGAGAAATGGGGAAAGTGAGGATATGCGTGGACTTGAAAAGACTAAATGAGGCTGGGAAACGGGAGAGATTTATACTTCCAACATTTGACGACATAGCACCAAAGTCACCAGGCGCTTTAGTTTTCTCCACACTTGACGCATCAAGCGGGTTCTGGCAAATAACTCTTGAAGCTCCAGTAGAAAGTAAACTACATTCATTACACCTGTAGGCAGGTTCTGTTTCAAGCATCTCCCATTTGGGATTACATCCACACCTGAAATCTTTCAAAGAGAAATGAGCATGCTTCTGAAGGGGCCACTCAGGTACAGTGTCTGTGATGGATGACATTTTGATCTACGGTAGGCACAAACAGGAACATGACCAAAACCTCAGGGCAGTACTTAAGACAATAAAGGAGTCTGGGCTGAAGTTAAATCAAGGCAAATGCCAATTTGAGATGTCAGAAATCCAGTATTTTGGACATGTAACTGGGAAGAATGGCATCAGACCAGACACTGGCAAAGTCAAAGCCATTACAGACCTTCCCAGTCCAACAAACATTATTGAACTTCGTCAGGTGTTACGGATGATTAACTACTTGGGCAAGTTCCTACTGTCTGCCTTCTTGCACCCTATCACCGAGCTGCTTAGGAGTGATGCGGAATGGGAATGGGGGGATGCCCAAAGACAAGCATTCGATCTGATTAAGAACGTGCTAGTTTCAGCACCTGCTTTAGCCTACTATGATGGCAGCAAGCCTACAGTGGTGAGTGCAGACGCTAGTAGCTATGGCCTTGGGGCTGCTCTGCTACAACAGCAGGGAGGAGGACTATGTCCATTTGCTTTTTGCTCTTGAACGCTGACCCAGACAGAGCAGCGATATTCCCAGATCGAGAAGGAGTGCCTAGCAGCGGTGTGGGCATGTGAGCGGTTTGCAATATATTTACAAGGTATGGAAAGATTTTGTCTTTAGACAGATCATAAACCACTCGTTCCCTTTATAAATTCATATGATCTTGACAAGGCACCACTGTGATGTCAGCGCCTGTTAATGCGCTTAATGAGATTCAGTGTCACTGCAGTCCATGTTCCAGGGAAGCAGCTGGTAGTAGCGGACACGTTGTCGAGAAACCCACTCACAGAAAGCAGTCCATCCAACACAGAGGTGGAAGTGAAAGCTTACAAACAAGCCATCATGTCCACTAGGCCGGTGGCTGGCGACAGACTGGACAAACTTAAACCCAAGCAGATGGTGAGACGCAGTTGGCAAGTTTGTCCAGGAAGGCTGACCCAGGGAAATAGCCAAACTATCGTCCACAGTGCGCAAGTTCCACGCTGCTAGGGCTCATCTGTCTGCTGTGGATGGACTTCTGCTGTACGGTGACAGAATCTTTGTGCCAGCAACACAGAGGATGGAGGTACTATACAGGATCCATAAAGGACATCAAGGCCTCACTAAGTGTGTGGTGGCCGGGGATAGGATGTGACATCACCAAGTTGGTTGAGACATGCGAATTCAGAATCAGAATCAGAAATACTTTATTGATCCCAGGGGGAAATTGCAGTTTTTACAGTAGCAGAAGAATAATATACACTCTAATAATAATTTACAAAATAATTTACATTCTGTCACCACTGATCACTACCACGTTGCCAAATGGCCCTTGGCAGAAAATTGCAGCGGATATATGTGAACAGGAAGGCAACAAATATCTTGTTGTTTTGGATTACTATTAACGTGACATTGAAATAGCTCAACTGTCAACCTTAATTAGTCAGCTGGCGAAAGCCCATCTCAAGAGCATGTTCATCACATGTGAAGTAGTGACAGATAACGCAACTCAGTTCACTTCTGCAGAGTTTGAGTTTCGCAAAGATGTATGATTTCACTCATACAACCTCTAGCTCGTATTACTGTTATAGTTAGATCTGCCGGAGTCACCAGGCACACTCTAAAATTCTGAATATTCATATTCTCTACAGTCATACTCCTGAGCCGAACTAACTTTCTCTCTTTACTTTTCCTGAGGTAATGACTGTCCTCCTGTCTGTTGAACACTGTTAAAGGACTGATCATCAGGGCCTCCACCCCACCCATCATCAGCCAGCTCACCTGTCCATCTGTGTCAACTGCTACACCCTCAGTTACATCACTGTGCCATCCAGGTTCACCCGCATTGAGATAGGATGGGACTGTTTCAGCTCAGGCCCACTTTACATAATGCCTCAGTCATAGACTGCCTCAGTCATACACTGCCTCTACCTGTGCAGCTTTTAAAGCTTTGCTATCCAGATTTCAAACAGAGACTTTGGTGTTTAGTTTATTAAACTGTAAATACTGTTTGACCAGAGGAGGATGGGTCTCCCCTTGTGAGTCTGGTTCCTCCCAAGGTTTCTTCCTCCAGTTGAGGGAGTTTTTCCTTGCCACTGTTGCCTCTGGCTTGCTCACTGGGGGATATATATTGTAGCTGTCTGTTTTCAAAACTCTGTAAAGCTGCTTTGAGGCAACATTGTTGTAAAAAGCTCTATATAAATAAACTTGACTTGACTATTACCCCCAGAGTAACGGAACAGCTGAGAGGAGCGTTGCTATTGCAAAGCGAATTTTGCGACAGCCAGACCCACAGTTGGCACTAATGAGTTACCGGGCCACCCCCACCACTGCTACTGGAATGAGTCTGGCACAGCTGATGACAGGTCGGCAAATCAGAACGACTGTTCCGTTGCTTCCACAAAAGCTGCAGCCAAGTGCCATCGATTATGAGCAAGAGCGCAAGAAAGATCAGCGAACCAAGCGGGCCTACAGATTCTGTAACGGAACAGCTGAGAGGAGCGTTGCTATTGCAAAGCGACTTTTGCGACAGCCAGACCCACAGTTGGCACTAATGATTTACCGGGCCACCCCCACCACTGCTACTGGAATGAGTCTGGCACAGCTGATGACAGGTCGGCAAATCAGAACGACTGTTCCGTTGCTTCCACAAAAGCTGCAGCCAAGTGCCATCGATTATGAGCAAGAGCGCAAGAAAGATCAGCGAACCAAGCGGGCCTACAGATTCTTCTATAATAGATGTCACTCTGCACGCAACCTACCCACTTTGCAGCCAGGCCAGAGAGTCAAACTTAAGCAGGATGGGGAGAATGCCAGTAACCGTCCTCGCCAAAGCACCCCTAGTGCCCCTAGTCCAACGGAACACAAGACAGTGGCGAATACCACAGGAAACAGCAAAGAGACTTTGCCTGCTACAAGTCCACTGGTGACCCCTGGCACACCAATAACGAAAAGCCCATCTTCAACACCATTATCCCCTGGGCGACCTGCGACACAGCCTTCGGTCCCAAATGCAACCTTAGCCGGGAGACAGGTCAAACCACCCAGCTGGCTGAAGGACTATGTGTGTCTATAAGTAATGGTCTATTGTGCTGGTAATTTAAAATAGCTTTAGAGACTGATAGCTAAGGGAAAATAGTTCTAAAGTTAAGTACCTTTTGGGATGGACACTATGCAGCATTAGGGAGTTTTTTCTTTGCCTTGTTCAGTGTCGTTGATGTGGCTGTATGTTTTGTTCTCTCTTTTGATTTTTTTTCCAGGGGGTGAAAAGAGAACAACTTAAAGGGGGAGATGTCATGCAATGTTATGGTTTGAGAGAAAACTAGCTTTCTGTCCGTCATACGCATTATATGGATTCTCATTGGTTAGGCTAGATGACATCAGGAAAAAAACAATATACAGATTTAAGCCAGAGTGAGAGGCAGAATGTTTAGCTAACTGCTTCTGTTTGCAACTTGAATAAAAAGTCAAACCCAAGACTACCTTGACTCACCACCATTACAGAAATAAACTGTTAAAAAAAAAGCATTCTTTTTTTTAATACAGCCCTTGTGTTTACATCAAGTGACAGAAAAAAAACTTTTATTTGAGGTTTAATAAGTAATTAATTCAGTTCAGCATTTAAACAGTAAATATACTAAAATATACTGAACAGTATGTGTGATGTGTTGGTGTTTCAGTAGCTGATGGTATAAGATGCTGATACTAGGCTACTTCAGTAAACAGGATACGACACTTAACCATAACACATGTTAGAAATGATGATGATCCGGACCTTGGCCTAAAGACATTTCCACCAACTGGACCATACTAAATTCTAATTAAATACCCCTGGTGTAGAGGCTTTTTAAGGTGCAGAAACCTGGAGGCTGACTAAAACACTGAAAATAGTTTCCACCCACCTGTTCCAGATAGGGGTGCAGATATTTTTAAGACTTTGTAAGAAAGCGGTTGCCGTACAAGATAGCTTGACAACTAACCTGTTGTATTATCTCCAAACAAACCACCGCACAGAGTATGAGGAGTAGGAAGCGCTTCAGGGGGCCCGCTGTCTAAGACAAAGCTAAACCAGCTAAGGTGTGTGGCAAAACACAAACGCAGACACCCTCAGCGGAGACATTGACTGAAAAAAGTGCTTCCGTCAGATGACGCTGGGATTGGCTCCAGCCCCCTGTGACACAGACTAGCGGGATAAAGCGGAAGATAATGGATGGATGGATATAATATCCTTTAAGAAGTGCAACCTAGTAAAATATAAGACTTTTACAAACACATTTTATAATAATGCACAATATCAAAAAATATTTTTTTTGTCAATATCGCACAAGTCGCACACTCTCTTACTCCAATTGCCAGAGACTAGTATAACAGAACTGCTATTTCCCATTTGCTGTCATTTGCAGCTACTGTGAAACTCTTCTAATTAGTCCTGGACAATAATTCGATATCGGTCTTCGATATCTTAGGTCTTCGGTCTGTTGCTTGTATGCCTCTTGAGGTCCAGTCCATCTCTCACTCTATCTAACTCAGTACTCCAGTTTAAGTAGGAGATCAAAATGGGTGTCAACATCAAATGGGTTTGGTATGTTGTCACCTTGGGGGCGTGATTGGTATCAGGGAGGAGACAGTCATTTAAATACAAACAAAGGAAGGGGGGATGATCAACTCTCTGAAGAGAGAGGGTATGAGATGGTAATAGCAAAAAGACCGTTTGGTAAATCTCCACAAATACAAGGTTACAAGAAGTACATATGTTGATAATTATTTCTCTCACAGTTATGTAATTTTGCGGTATTTTGATATGCATTATTTACAGCAGGGTTGCAGTGAGATTTTTATTGGCCGGTTAAATCACCCTTATGGCCAGTCGGTATGTTATAGTTGTTCCTGTCAACTAACGGTGGCAGCAGTACGTTTCACCGCTGTGTTAGCAAGGTGAAGTTAAATAAATATAAGGCTGATTTAAGGCTCATTTATACTCCCTCTACGTGCGGAAAGGTCTGTGTGCGTTTCAAGAGATATAACTATCACTGCTCCATACTTGTCTGTGCCAGCAACGTTGATATGGTTGCTGAGCAACACTTCCAGTAGAGGGCAGTTCGAAGTAAATCAAACATGGCTGCGGTGGATGAGTTCGTAGTTCTGTATTTACCTAGGAAACGAAGACAACTGTTTTTCTCTGAGCTGCGGCGAACTTACATAATGATTAACATTTCTTACCAACTCATACAACCAAAAAAGTCCCGTTGCTCCGTCCTGTCCATATTCGCTAGTTTTGTGAAAACGTGCAAGTTACACACAAAATAAACACAAAGTGCGGACAGAAAGCTCCATGCTTATCCATATTTAACACTGAGTATAAATGAGCCTTTAAGCGTCATTATTTTTCTGACTGAACGTCCTGAATTTACAGAACTGCATGTAGTGATGGCTACGTTAAAAAAAACAGTGGCGGCACCCGTGAGGCGCCAGAGGCGGTGGCGGCGCCAGAGGCGGTGGCGTCACCAGCGCTTCTCCTGAACCTGCGCTCCGAGCGGTGTCCCAGGCAGCGCCTGACTCAGCGCCTCGGGCTGTTCCCCGACCTTTTTGACTCCGCGCCCCGGGCTATTCCCCGGGCGCCTCCAGACTCTGTGCCTCATTTGCCCTTTTTGCCCCGTGTTTCTGTGTCTGTTCCCCATTTTGTTCCTGTCAGTGTTCCCTGCAATGCTACTGGTCCTTGCCCTGCTCCTTGACCTTTCCTTTCTCCTGGTCCAGTTCCCTCTCCCTGTGTCTGTCACACCCCCTGTTCTTGGTTTTTTGTTTGTGCCAGTTACCGTTTATGTCCAGGTCCCTGTTACTGTCTATGTTCCCTTCCCTGTTCCCCTAGGTTTTTCTGTTCCTGTTCCTGTCCCCGTCAGACTGTCAGACTGGGGCGTGTTCATTTTCGTGCCTCTGGAGCAGCACTCTTAGAGGGGGGGTTTGTCATGGCGTGCTCTGTTTTGTTTTTGTCAGGTCGTGCTCTGTTTTGTACCTTTCTGTTTTTGTTTACGTTTTGTCATTGCCATGTGGTTTATGTTTATGTTTGCCATGTGCTCTTTATCTCCACCCTCTTGTCTCCGCCCTTCAGCTGCTCTGTGTTTATGTCTCCTCCTGTTCAACAGGTGTCCCTAGTTCAGTGTCTCCATTTATGCTCTCTGTTTGCTCCTTGCCTTTGTCTTTGTTGATCACGTGTCACTGTAATGATTGTGCTTCTGTTAGATCTATGTTCTTGCTTTGTTACTTTGGATTTTTGTTTGTTACTCTAAGTTTTGATGTAAATAAACTCTACCTGCATTTGTATCCTCAACTCCTGCCTCCAGAATCATTACACATGGTTTCATCTGTGTAGTTTGTTGTATTGTATACAGCAATGCTAAGGTACAGGGTAGAAGATGATGCTTTTTTTTTCTTGTTCAGACTGAGTTCTGTTGTATCAGATGGATCAAAATATATCCAAAGCCAGAGAAGAGACAGACCCTCCAGGAAATTTTGTATTTGAGGTAGAAGAAACTCATCCACAGTGTTCCAGGGATGCAAGTTTGCCTTGGCATTGTAGATTGACTAACTCCCACAAGTTCCTTCAGTAATTACTTGATAAAGACTAAAGCAGCTTTAAGGCCGCTAAAAACATTTTCTATTTTTTCCGCTGTATCATATGTTGTGGTGTAGCTCTCATGTCTGAAAACACACCCTAAAAAATAAAACAGTGATCTACTCCATGTTTTTGGTGAAACATTTTTACACTTATTGATATACAAAATATTGAGTAAATGCGAAAGCTGTGAAATCATCTGATTTGAACAAAAGTAAGTAAAAAAAAGTTAAGTAGATATGGGCAATCACATTTAGCTCTACATCATATAATATTGAGTAGATATAAATAAAATCCTTAGTCAAAACTATTTTGTAAAATTGAGTAGATATAATTGATGTGCTAAGTAAAGATGACTACAAAAATTATAATACATTTACTAAATGTTTATTTAATGCTACTCATACTGGACTTACCAGTTATCAAAATGTACTGTATTTGCCTTTTCCTCAAGGAGGACTTCACATTAATTTAATAAAAAAATGTAAATAAAGCAACTGTACTTACATTAATATTTTAAACATTTATTCCATCATCAATGTAACAAAAAAAGTATAGAAAAGTATAGTCAGGTGAATTGAACTTGGCTATCTTAAATATAGATAAAATACACCAACAGCAACAGGTCATTCAATCAATTTAAGATACCATACAACAGCAAAAAGTGAACAGAGCCCATTTGGGATTAATTAAAATCTCAACTTTGATTACACAGTAATAAAACCATTACTGTAGAATTTGATATAGTTTAGCTTATGAGCTGCATAAAATTTGTGTATGTTTTGCACGTACAGGTTCTTATCTTCTATGACTTATATTTGTCTGAATGACAGCATAAATGACAGTCCTTTGTGCAAATTTACACCCAGTTAACCTAGCCATTATATTATAATAATAATTATATTAATTATTAAAATAAAAAAACAACCAGTGTTTTTATTAAGGAGCTTTTACTTTAAAGTTACAACACAGAATTCCAAGTCACAGATTTATAAGGTTATTTTCTGTACTGTTCAGAATAACTGTTAAAGCCACAAGGGGATGATAAGGAGAAACACAAGGGTGACAGTATATCGCCCAATTTGTCAAAAATAAAGATTTACCTTTCTTAGTCCATAGTGAAATAGGCTACTTTTCCACTGACAAGATTGCAAAAATTAAAATGATGCCACAGAAAAAGCTTGCCCGTGGTATGCACACCTTAAGACAAACAGTATGGTAATTAGAGCTCAAATGGTGACTTACCAAGCTGGAAGTATTTCACTCTGCTTGGAAGGACAGTCTTATCAGGTATAGAAAAGTATTTATCGAAAACAACAAAAACAATCCTAAAGTTTTATTTAACACAATCTCAAAACCCACAAAAAATAGGCAGGAACTGAACCTCAAACACCCGCCAAATATAGCAGCAATGATTTTATTGACATTTTTTAATAGCAGAATTGAGAATGCTAGACAAAAAGAAAATCATATGACATGATTCCAAAAAACGTATTTATCCCAACATTTATTTCTAACATCTGATTTATGCTGTCCTATCTACATAAAAAATCCAATCTGTTTTTTGACCTCACCACAGCACAGAGACAGCTCTTGTTAATTAATTTTTTTTTGCCTCTGATCAGGACCACATTTCTCTGCTGGCACTATTCAGTCTAAGGGCAGCTTTTGACACTATAGATCACTCTATTTTCCTGGACAGATTAAAAAAACATGGTTGGAAACACAGGAATAGTTCCATCCTAGTTTACATTCTACCCCGCTGACTGGATTCAGTTCGTAAAATTAAAAAATTAATTATACAAAAGTGAAATATGGTGTTCCACAAGGTTCTCTTTTAGGTCTTCTGTTATTTATATTATACTTGTTGCTATTAGGCTTAGTTAAAAATATACATGGAATTAGTTTTCACTACTATGCTGATGATACACAGCTATACATATCAGCCAAAACAGATGATAAATTTAGATAGAAGGTAGAAGACTGTGTAAAAGATGTAAGACACTGGATGCTGCAGAACTTCCTTCTTTTAAACCCAGATAAAGTTCTCCTTCTTGGTCCAAAGTTGGTCAAAATAGATGTTCAGATTTAATGTTAAATTTCACTGACTTCTCTTTAGTACCAGGTTCAGTGGCTAAAAATCTTGGTGTGACAATTGATTCAGATCTAATGTTTAATCAACACATAGGCAATATTACACTGACAGCATTTCCTCATCTTCTAAACATTTCAAAATTAAGGAATGCGTTATTCACACATGAAGCAGGATCCTAAATAAGCTTCAATTAGTTCAGAATGCAGATTAAATTGCATTCTTATCTTAATTCCTGAGGCTTTTGGTTTGGAGATTTATTCAGCTTTAAAGATCATCGGTGGTATATGTGGTATATACTCAGGGTTGGCATGGCCTGTGATGATTTGAACTTTTTAATCATTTGTGTTGGTAGAGGGGAGGGTGACAAGGAAACTGGATGCAAGTGTGAGCTGGATACTTTATTAGAGTAAAAAGGTGATAAACAGCTTAACTGGAAAAATAACCAAAGTATTGCGAATAACTACATTAAAGCGCGACTAAGAAACAACCAAGAACAATGCCGAACAACAAACAGGACACAGGGGGTATAAATACAGGGGAAAATAAAGAAGAAACACATAGGAACAATTACAGAGTGAAGCAACCATGACACACAGGTGAGGGGCAAGGCAAAGGGGGGCAGTAAGCGACTAAAATAAAAACAAAAGCACATGGCAAGAGAGCTCATGAGGGCAAAAGGGGAAAACAGACAAATCTGACAAAATTAGCTGTAAAGATAAAGCAAATGATAAAGCTTTCCCACCTGAGGACAACTCCTCCCCAATACATGTGCAAAACAGGTTTACCCCGCTCATGACATATCAGTTCTCTGATTAAAGGTGACACCATTTTATGGGAAGTAACCTGAAGCTGTTAGCTAGCCATAGATATTTGAGGATACTTATTCATGTAGGGACTAACGACATTCGTCTGCAGCAGTCAGAGATTACCAATGCTAATATTAAAGAGTTAGTTTACCAGTGCCAATTTTAAACATATAGAGTGTAAAAATACCCCTCACAGGAGAGAGCTGCTCTAAGCTATCAGTGTATAGTGGATAGTTAAACCAGGGCCAAGGCCAGGCAGCAGATAAGGCGAATGAAACAAAATTTCAGTAAACCACAAAAAGTTTGTTTTAGTAATCTGAACAAAATTTGACCAGTTCACAATGACAGCACATTTGGTCTAAAATTAGGACTGCCTAATATAAGATCCCTTACATTAAAGGCTGTTGTTCTTAATGAACTTATTACTGATCATGATTTTGATGCTTTGTATCTTACAAAAACATGGGTTACATGCTTAAGAATCTAAGGAATATTTTACTCTAAACCAAGCCACCTGGACAGGCTACAGTCATGTACATAGCCCTCGTTTAAACGGCCAGGGTGGGGGCCGTACTAATGCTTTATGCATAAAGCATAAAGCAGAGATGTTAAAATCATTCTACTTCCAAAAGATTTTGCCAGAAATAAGCAAGCCTGTTCTATCAATAATCTTTCTGGTAGAATTTGGCAGGACAGATTGCAAACTGGAATGACTTAAGTTTTATGGTCCACTGCAGTTGGCTATGAATGACGATGCAGATTATGCTAAACATTGTCGTAACTGTGTTATATGTGGGCAAGAAAAAAAGAGAAGTCCACCAACCCACATCACTAATACTTTAATTCATCTAAGTAAAATCTATGTGTCTAATTTTACAGACTTTGTGTAGACAATGTGATCTACATAACCTGTAAATTCGCAAAATCTACTGATTTGATGATCCCCGAACTACTAAGTTGGTTAGTTTAGTTCATTGGTTTTCACAAAAATGGTAGTACTGAAAAAAATTACTTTGACTTTTAACAGTAGTGGAACCATTTAGGTGTTGTACAGAGTCATTTTAAAGGGCTCTTGCATGAAGAAGTGAATAACCAATCGGCTATGAAAAGAACCATTAATGCAAATTGCTCTTTGAGTGTTCTATAACCATTGCCTTTACTCAAGAACTTTTAAAGAACAATGTGTGTGAGAAAGGTGGCGGGAGTGAGGTTGAGATGAAAATCCCAAGTGGTGGCATGTCTTCACCTTGTGGTAAAAGGATGAATATCACATAGTAGTAACAGGTAGCATTTTTCTTCATTAGTAATGACTATGGTTAGTTTCCTCTAGTGCAGTGGCTGGGGCAAAAAATAAAAAGGGCACCTTGCTGCAGCACATGGAGTCTATCCAGTGTGCAAAAGCTACAAAGCTATGATGAATAAGTAGTCTTCATCCTTGATTGAGATTAACATTATAAGTCAATCAATACTCAAAATATAGCCACATGTCTATGATGAAAAAAATACAGGGGACTCTCTGAACATTTGTTTTACAAACGCATGCATTGATGGTGTCAATGAGAAATCTGTGACTTGTGAGCTGAGTAATCAGCAGGGGCGATTTAATGCACGGACTAAGCCAGGCTAAAGCCCAAGGCCCCAAGTAATTGCCATTTTGAAAGTTACATGTATATTCAACAAAAGAATATATTTTTAAGTCAATTTTTAAAGTTTTTTGTATTTATAATTAGTTCTCACTGTATTTTGGCCTATCGAATCATACTGTTAAACAATTAGAAATTTATTGAAAAACAGTAAACAAACAAAAACTCAGTATGGCACAAAGTCCATGTAGAGAAAAACTACTAAAAACAGAATGTATTATGTGGCTCGGGAAAACCAACAGCAACACTGGCAACACTTTGCAAACACAATATTACAGGTCAGTATTTGTCAACAAATTGCGGTGATTGGTCAGCACCACAAATGGTTTCTTAGCTCCCTCTAGCCACGAGAGGGTGCTAAGAAACCATTTGTTGTGCTGACAGATTAAATTCTAGAGCATGCACAGATATTGATATAGAATTTTAATGCTGATCCCAGGTCACTCAAGATAAAATTACCAGCTGAACCAGAAGCTAGAAGGGCTAGAAACATAAAGGATTGATCAGGGAAGTTAACCGTTACAGGTATTTGAAATGGTTTAGTCACAAAATGAGAAGAGGGAGAGCTTATCCCTGGCTTTTGAGTAGGAAGTTCAGAAAAAACTCAACAGAACAAGTTTCTAGCTGAGGAGTTGGATCCCCACAGTAATGGTAGAGTCCTAACTATTTGCGTCCCCTTTGTTCAACTGCAGAAGATAGATAGTACCCAATTTCATGGGCTCTGGTTCTGGCTCGAAAGGGCTGGACCCATTGGCATAAGAACCGGGGGGATTGGGGGGAAGTGTCCCATCCAATATCAGAAACAGGTAGATTTGTCCCACCCAAAAATTAAACCACGCAAAAAACGGAAACTGTTAAAAAAAACCTTTATTTGAAAAGCGCGTTTTGGCAGCCTTCGCAATTCACGTGCTATGTTTATTGCTAGCAATTGGCTCTGGATGTTAGGTGGTCTTTCACTTTGTCAAGGCTTGTGTTGAGATGCCTGTTCAGAAATATCCCGCAGTTAGCAGCTTCACTGACCCGAGCTCTCACCTCATTGGAGCATTGGGTAGTTCGCGCCAACTTTAAACACAAGGCTGACCATATATACTGCAATATATATATATGGCTATAAAACGGCTTTAGTATAATGTGTTATTATGGTAGGATTTGGGTTAGCTAACGTTTATATTAACTGAAATCATTTGTAGTATATCATTAACAGGAACACAGTGGTAAGTAAGTAAACTATTCAGATCTTGTCTAAATGATACGCGGTTGGTGGGAACTACTTTTTCTTCCACCTGTGTAAGTGTGTGATGCGTAAGTGCGTGATGCGTAAGTGTAGCGGCACACTGCTTAGTCAGTCACTCAGTGTGGAGACACAATGGCAGAGTGTAAACAGAATCATGTGTGGAGCTATTTCAGCTATTTTAGCTCCACAAACAGCCAAGACAAGATCTGTTATGTTTGTGGAAAAATGGTAAGGAGCTGTGGCAACAAAATGAGTATAAACACATAAAACAGCACAAAAAAGTGAACCCCTGCGAGAGAACCTTTTAGTTTCTAGGTAGCTCATATAGTGTTTAAAATAACATTACCTTGTGTCTCTGGTGTGGCTGAATATAATATATTTTGTGTTTACTGTGAAAGAGATGCTATCCACTCCTTCAAATTTTGTAAACAAACGTGACGTCATCGAGCTGCGAGCGCTGCTTAACAACAGGAGGTTAGTGTTTTCGCATTGGCTCAGCAGCCTTACACTACCACTGCGCTAGCAACAGCTATAGTTAAACGATTATTTCTCCTTAGGCGCTTTATAAATGACTGGCTTATGTATTTACAGATGCTCAAATTATTATTCATCTGGCAACAAGTTGACTGCAGGCTACTTAGAGATTCGGCTCTGGTATTAAGCTTGTATATTCTTAACAATGGCGGCGTGGTGGTATAGTAGTCAGCACTGTGGTGTAGTGGTCAGCACTGTCTACTCATTGCAAGATGATCCGGGTTGGATTCCCGGCCTGATGGTGCGCATGACCCAGACTAGCGAGATAAAGCGGGCAGATAATGGATGGATGATAATAATAATAAAGTAATAATGCTAATTATTAATATCAAATACGATTTATTTGATACGATTACGGTTATTTTTTATTATAAAATATGGCTATTATTAATATTAATATCAATACAGTTGCTATTATAACAAATATCTCATATCTTCTACATGTAGGTAGGGTATAAATAGACTATTTTATTTCACGTAGGTAATTTCCCATCGGTATCGGTAATAGTGATACTTGCCCTGTAATTACTTGGTATCGGATCACTTTAAATTACTTAAAAGATTTAAGTAATAATTAACAGAAGTACATATAATGTTGTATTTTGTTTATTTATTTGCAATTAACTGTAATTTTACAAATGTTATTCTACTTTCTTATACATTAGGGATGTGCCATATCGTATCGTACACAATAATATCGCCAAAATGTTTGAATATCGTGAACGATATTATACCCTGAAATATCGTGCCATATCACCCATCCTTAATTATCACTTTAGGATACTACTTTTTTTTTTTTTTACTGTTTTTAGTACAAGAAAAATTTACACTTTTCTCATTTACCATTATATATTTACTAGAGACAGATTTTATCTGTCCAGTATCATTCTTTTTACTTCAGTCCTGGATATATGGAGATGTCGTATAGTGCGTGCAGCGTAGCTCCGTTCGCGTGTACGTGTTTTTGCTTTTTAACTAGTTTTATCTTAATAATATTTATTTATTTTTACAAAGAAACTTAGTGAAGCGGTGCCCTCTCGAATCCTGCTAGTAAAGAGAGTTTTGGTCAGTTTGTCAGTTTGTGGTGCACCGCGGCGCAGCATGGCCCCTTTGTTTACACTCGGGATCAGCTGATCACGCTGAAGCCGGCCGGCATGGAGACCAGGACCGCTAACATCCCCGAGGGGCTTTGGAGACGGACGCACAGGGGCTGTAGAGGAGGAACTAAACAGCGCACGGGAAAAGCGAGGGCAAAGAGACGAAGGCTTATGGAGAAAAAGGGATATAAGCAGCGTCTTCCCACTGTCGTCATGGGCAACGTTAGATCACTGGCTAATAAGATGGACGAGCTAACAGCGTTAGCCATGAGTCAGAAGGAGTACCGGCAGTGTAGTTTAATGTGTTTTTCGGATGGATGGATGGATGGATGGATGGATGGATGGATGGATGGATGGATGGATGGATGGATGGATGGATGGATGGATGGATGGATGGATGGATGGATGGATGGATGGATGGATGGATGGATGGATGGATGGATGGATGGATGGATGGATGGATGGATGGATGGATGGATGGATGGATGGATGGATGGATGGATGGATACTTTATTGATCCTGAAGGAAAGTTAGCAGCCAGTAGCAGTTTCACAGAAAAAAACAAAGTACAACACCCAGTACAAAGAAGTATAAAGAAGAATAAAGAATTCCAATAGTCAAAAAGAATACATACAAGAGCATATGAAAACAAAACTATACAACCTGACTGAGGGTAAAAAGCTAGTGCAGTAATAAATTAGGTAATGTGTAAGAGAAAAACGGGTATCAGCAGATACATGACAGTACTGGGATATTTATTACAAAATAAATATATGTGCAAAAATTGTATTAAGTAAATGTTAATGTTAAATAGTGTTAAAAGGTGTAGAGAAGTGCAGATGTACAGGATGTACAGCAAAGTGTCAAATAGTGTCTATGAGTGCAAATGTACCGGATGTACAGCAAAGTGTCGATAGTGTCTATGAGTGCTGACATAAGATGTCTAGTAAAGTGTCCATAGTGTCCGGGAGTGCAGATGTACAGTAATGTGATTACAGTACAAATAAAAATAAACTGTAATGTGAATTAAGGGACTTGTTCCTCATCTGTCCTCCTTCCTCTTCCGGCTCCACTGGGAGGAATTGAAGAGTCTGATGGCTCTCGGGACAAAGGATCTCCTGAGTCTGTCTGTAGAGCAGCTCTGTGACAGGAACCTGCCACTGAACTTGCTCCTTTGTTCCATGATGATGGTGTGCAGTGGGTGACCATCATCATCCATGATGGAGAGCAGTTTGTGCAGTGTCCTCCTCTCTGCTACCGTAGACACAGACTCTAGCTCCACACCAACCACGGACCCCGCACGTCTGACCAGCTTGTCCAGACGCATCTCGTCTCTCTTTTTCATGCTGCCTCCCCAGCACACCACAGCATAGAAAAGACAGCTGGACACCAGAGTCTGATAGAACATCCGCTCTGCCCCTTTCTGTACAGGGTGTCTGTGTTGGCTGACCAGTCCAATCTCTCATCCAGGTGCAGACCGAGATACCTGTAGGTCCTAACCATCTCCACATCAACCCCCTCAATAGAGACAGGCTGTGTGAGTGGCCTGGCCCTGCGAAAGTCCACCACCATCTCCTTGGTCTTGGAGGTGTTCAGCAGCAGGTTGTTCCTACGGCACCACAACACAAAGTCATCCACAAGATGTCTGTACTCTTCCTCCTGCCCTCCCCGTACACAGGCCACAATGGCAGTATCGTCCGAAAACTTCTGCATGTGGCACGACTCAGAGTTGTACTGGAAGTCTGAGGTGTAGAGTGTGAAGAGGAATGGGGAGAGTACAGAACCCTGTGGTGCTCCTGTGCTGCTGACCACAGTCTCTGATCTGCAGTCCTTCAGCCTGACATACTGAGGTCTGCCAGTGAGGTAGTCAGTGATCCAGGAGACCAGATGCGGACTCACTTGCATCCTCAGCAGCTTGTCTCTTAGTTGGAGGGGCTGAATGGTGTTGAAGGCGCTGGAAAAATCAAAGAACATGACTCTCACAGCGCTGCCCCCCTGTCCAGATGAGAGTGGGTCCTATGGAGAAAGTACAGTATGGCATCCTCCACTCCCACTTTCTCCCTGTAGGCGAACTGCAGGGGGTCCATTGCATGTTGAACCTGGGGCCTGAGGCTGTGTAGAAGCAGTCGTTCCAGGGTCTTCATGACATGTGATGTAAGAGCGACCAGTCTGAAGTCATTGAGCTTACCGGGTCGTGCCTTCTTGGGTACTGGAACCAGGCATGATGTCTTCCACAGTGTGGGGACCCTCCCCAAGCGCAGACTCAGGTTGAAGATGTACTGAAGGGGAGCCCCCAGCTCAGCTGAACAGGACTTCAGTAGTCTGGGACACACATGGCTACACCAGAACATTCCAGATGATAACGTTTCAATCACTGGTTTTCAGACTGTTCGGGTGCTCTCCTGGTCACATTACCATCAAGGAGCGAATCTGTTGTCCGGTCATTGAGCTGTTGGCTGTTGGACTCAGGCCATACTATTTGCCGCGGGAGTTTTCCCATGTTGTTGTCGTGGCTGTTTATAGCCCCCCCTCTGCAAACCCGACGTCTGCGTGTGACGTCATTCACTCCACCATAGCGCGTCTTCAAACTCAACACCCGACTGCTTTCATTGCCATATCAGGTGACTTCAACCATGTCACTATGGCCAGGACATTACCAAACTTCACTCAGTATGTGGACTGTCCCAACAGAGAGGAGAGAACACTGGACCTGCTGTTTGCTAATGTTAAGGATGCATACAGCTGCTCCCTCCTCTGGGTGGATCTGATCATAACTTGGTCAGCCTTAGCTCAAAGTATGTGCCTCAGGTGAAGAGTCAGCCTGTGACCATGAGGACAGTGAGGAGATAGTCAGAGGAGACTTCTGAAGTGCTGCAGGACTGCTTTGAGACTACAGACTGGACAGCACTCTATGAGCCTCATGGAGAAGACATCGACGGGCTCACAGACGGGCATCACAGACTACATCAGTTTCTGTGTGGACTCCACTGTCCCAACCAGGACTGTTAAATGTTACCCAAACAACAAGCCGTGGGTAACAAAAGACATTAAAGCCCTCCTCAACAAGAAGAAGAGGGCTTTCAGAGCTGGAGACCGGGAAGAGGTGAGAACGATTCAGAGAGAGCTGAAGAGAACCATCAGATAAGCTAAGAACAGATATAGGAGGAAGCTGGAGTGGAAACTCCAGCAGAACAACATGAGGGATGTTTGGAGTGGTATGAGAACTATCACTGGCTTCAGGTCCAGCAACAACAGGGGAGTAGAGGGCAGTGTGGACAGGGCCAATGAGTTACATTTGTTTTTTAACAGATTTCACACTGTAAGCCCTGACCTCCCCCTCCCTGACTCCTCTGCTGCCAGGCCTCAACAGCCCACTCCACTCACTCCCCCTCCTGATAGCCTCTCACCCTCCTGTGATAGTCCACTTCACACCTCCTCTCCTCCCCCACCAATCACCTCGACAGTGAATCTCACAGCTGACCAGGTGAGAAGACAGCTACAGAGACTCCACACGAACAAGGCTGCAGGCCCTGATGGTGTCCCCCCCAGGGTGCTTAAAGCCTGTGCCACCCAACTTTGTGGAGTCCTGCAGCATGTCTTCAACATGAGCCTGAGTCTCCAGAGGGTCCCTGTGATGTGGAAGACGTCCTGCATTGTTCCTTAGCCAAAGACTCCGCGGCCCAGTGACATCAAGGACTACAGGCCAGTGGCACTGATGTCCCACATCATAAAGACCATGGAGAGACTTGTCCTGGTTCAGCTCCGGCCCATGGTCCAGCCACTTCTAGACCCCCTCCAGTTCGCCTACCAGCCTCATCTGGGAGTTGAGGATGCCATCATCTACCTGCTGAGCCGAGTCTAAGCTCACCTGGATAAGCCAGGCAGACCACAGTATGTATGTCTGCAGCACTGTGTGTCGGACAGAGTGGTCAGCAACACTGGAGCCCCGCAGGGAACTGTCCTCTCTCCCTTCCTCTTCACCCTCTACGCCACTGATTTCAACTACTGCTCAGAGCCCTGCCACCTTTAGAAGTTCTCTGATGACTCTGCACTAGTTGGAGGTATTAGCAGGGGTGATGAGGATGAGTATAGGGCGACGGTGAACGACTTTGTTGCGTGGTGTGAGCTGAACCATCTGCAGCTCAACAAAGACAAAGACAAAGGAGCTGGTGGTGGACCTGAGGAGGGACAAAACACAGGTGACCCCTGTTTCCATCAAGGGGGTCAGTGTGGACACTGTGGAGGACTATAAATATCTGGTCGTGTACATTGACAATAAACTGGACTGGGCTAAGGACACTGACGCCCTCTACAAGAAGGGCCAAAGTCGTCTTTATTTTCTGAGGCATCTGAGGTCCTTTAACATCTGCAGGACTATGCTGAGGATCTTTTATGAGTCTGTAGTTGCCAGTGCCATCCTATACGCTGTTGCATGCTGGGGCAGCAGGCTGAGGGTAGCAGATGCCAACAGACTTGATAAACTGATCCGCAGAGCCAGTGATGTTGTGGGTGTGGAGCTGGATTCGCTGACGGCAGTGTCTGAGAGGCAGTGTCCCACCCTCTTTACCACACAGTGATGAGACGCAGGAGCACATTTAGTTCAAGACTCATTCAGCCAAAATGCACTACAGAACGCCACAGGAGGTCATTCCTACCAGTGCCTATCAGACTTTATAACTCCTCCCTTAACGTACGACACCTTTCACATGTACAGTGATACCAGTAGAACAATAATTTAATTATGTATGCAATAACTTTCCTACTTCTAAAACTCTTACTTCTGTATACAGTATATCTGTACTTAATATTATAGACACAGTCACTTTACATTTTATTCCTCTATTGTAATATATGACTATGTATGTGTACATACTACAAATTTCTTTTATGTTGTAAATTTTTATTAGAGTGTATATTCTTCTTCTGCTACTGTAAAAATTTCCCCCTGGGATCAATAAAGTATTTCTGATTCTGATACTGATGTCAAACCCGAAGCTCAGCTTCTTCATTTTATCTTAGACCCTTTCGAACCTAGCGCAAAATGCAGGCTCATTCCAACCACTAGAGGCTGCTAGATTGTAAAAGCTGAAAGCATAGCTATTATTTCTATTATTAAGGCGTTATTTCACTGCCAAAAGTCGAGAGCACACTTTTTAAGTGCGAAAGCATGATTCACGCAGCACTCACGGATTTTCTTTGTTCTCACGCAAAATATAAATGTGCTCTCTCATATTTACTCTGCTCTCGCTCAGATTTGCTTTGCTCCACTACAGAACTGCTCGCGCGGGCTCAGATATATCCTGCTTGTGCTCAGATATATCCTGCTCTCGTACGAACTTACTGTTCTTCCGTTTACTGGGGCGTGCATGCACACTCAAACGCCTCCTGCGCGCTCGCGAATCTTTTTATGCTCTTGCGCTGGGAATTCACCACAAACAACACTGCCGTAAGTCGTCAGCCAATCAGAAAGCAGTAACGGATTTTGACAAATCACATTGTTCCTGCTGCTCTTCTACATTCTCATTAGTTGCGAAAGGCACGATGAACACATCAGTAGCTTGCTTCACCATGGATTGAATCAACTGAGTCAATTGACTCGTACTGCGAATAATTACTTGAATGCAAGAAATGGCAAGGTTTTTTATATTTAGTAAAAAAATGCTGTTGTAACATCTACCTTGAAGTTGTCATAGTCAGTAGTGCTGGTCCTATTTTATATTAAATTAAGTGTATAATTAGAAAGCTAATATTTTTAGCATAATTGTTTGATAGTTGCACAGGACATTCTAAGCACTGATGATACATAACCCTGAATTGCATCTCACAAGTATCAGTTTACACAGAAATGACAGTGTACTACAACAAAATAAAGATTTGTTTTAATTGTTTAATACATAACTGTTTTGGGATTTTGCAGATCATCTAGTTTTTTTTAGAAAGTACTTGTATGAGAAAAGAAAAGATTCTCCCACTATAAGATGGTCAGCATCAGTGGCAAGACTGTATTCATGCAGTTCTACCTTATTTAACTAAACGTGGAAAGAACACCTAAACCTAGTGGGTATGGGGCGACGCACAATCAAACTACCAGAAAGTGCAGAACCTTGTTACAACCCTGTCATATACACTCACTTTTTCACTTTATCACTTTTTTACAATGAAAAATTACAACGTAGGTAGACCTTAACAATAATAATAACAATAATAATAATAATAATAATAATAATAATAATAATAATAATAATAATAATAATAATGTAAGCCATCACTTTTCAACCTGGTCCAGGAGTAGCCCCTGTCCTGCACATTGTAGTATTTCCTTGGTTCCTCACTGCGAGTCATAAAGTCATTGATTAGTTAGGTGTGTTGGAGGCAGAGGAAACACCCTGCAGTGTGCAAATAACTGTAGCGCCACTTCTAGGTGAAAAGTGTGAATTCAACATATATATATATATAATTAATCGCAGTACCTGTCAGGTTAATTGTATTCAAAATAACCCTGGCAGGTTAACACTGTATTCAAAATATGAAAATGCAGAATATGTGCAGAATAATGAATAATTGTTTAACTAATGAATTTCATTTTACCGTAATTGCAGCAGGATATCAACAGAGTATCTTCAGTTTTTCTCATGTAGATTGTATATGTCTCCGCACTATGTGTTACCAAACTTATAGAACACAGTAACAGCAAATCTTATATTCACATAATCCAGTGAGCAGTGACACTAGGGCTGCACCTAACGATTAATTTCTTAATCGGTTCACCTAAAGCTTAACGATTCTTTTTTCAATTCGTTGATTAATCTTAAGACTATTTTTTTATTACTCTTGATTACTCTTAGTTGACTGAGTAAAAATGAGGGTATTCATTCAGTTATACTGGTAGTGAATGTGTGTAGAACTAGGACTAGCATTCTACATAAACATAAAAGATATAATACAATCAAATATAGAAGTTTTATTAATACAAACAATCTAATCTACATTGAGCCTTCTCCACTACCTGCATGTCCCCCTATTAAATCTCCCCCTCTGCAACTGTTGAATTAGCTGAGCTTTTATTGCACTACATTGCTTTAGAAATACTGGTCCTAGGAGATTTTAATCTTAATTGGTTTTCTAATGCATCCGATCATATAAAAGAAGTTTTTGGCAATCTTATCCTTACACAGATCATCACCGAGTCAACCCGTCCAAACCTCAAAGACCCTACCAAATCAACCTTGATTGATTTAATTTTTTCTAACAGAACTGACAAAATTACTGCCTCTGGAGTTTTGGATCTTGGTTTTAGTAACCATTGCCCAATGGGGTGCATTAGAAACAGTTCCAATATTAAAACAGGCTCTCGGATGGTGGTCAGAGGAAATGTAAAAAATTTTAATAAACAAGCTTTTCTTTCCGACTTAGCAGTGAGTGAAATTCACTTAACCTTCAAAAGTGCAGATGTAGATCAAGCACTAGATCTTTTTAGTAAATCATTCTTGTCAGTGGTGAACAAACATGGTCCATACAAAAGGCTGCAAATAAAAGACAGATCGATCCCCTGGTTTACAGGGGAAATTTCCTCACTGCTACAGTCAAGAAATAAAGCTTGGTCTGTTGCTAGACACACAGGGGAAAGTAAAAAATGGCTGAAATTTAGAAATCTGAAAAATAGATGCATCGCTGCAATTAGAAAAGCCAAATCAGACCATTACCTCAGACCATTACCTTGATTACAAACTCCTCAAACCCACAAGATTTCTGGAAAGCAGTAAATTCCCTCAAAAACAATTCCCCTTCTATCCCAACTAATTTTATTGTAGATAATCAATTGATATCTGGTCAGCAAAAACTGTGCCAAGCTTTTAATGATCACTTTGTTGCAGCTGGTCAGATATTTAAAAACACAGATGTAAACCTACCTGAAGATCAGTGTTCTACCATTCCTACTGCTTCCCGGAATCTTGATACTTTCACTATCCAGACCTGTTCTCCCCACATTGTGGCCAACGCCCTTTCTACTATTAAACCTCAAAAATCAACAGGTGAGGATGGTCTGGAACCCTACCCTCTGCGTCTCTCAACTTCAGTTATTTTAGAACATATTACATATATATATATATATATATATATATATATATTTTACTTTATTGCCATTAACACACATTAACAGGCAATTAACCTTACATAATGAATTCACCTTGCGGTTGGGCTTCACTTGACATCTGTACATGTACATATAATAACATTATACATGGATGGGGTGCTACCCACATCTACCTATGCTTGCACTTACTTTAAAGGGGGAAAAGAAAAAAAAGGAAAAGAGAAAAAAACCCCTCAACAAAAAAACATACTTTCTAACCAAGGTAATTAGTAACCGATGACCATCTTTTTGTAAAGGTAGGTAATTTTAGTTGTAATTGAGCAGTCATACGTTCCATCATATACACGTTTGATTTTTTGTAACCACTGAACAATTGAGGGAGGATTAGGCTTCATCCAGTTGATAGTGATAATTTTTCTTGCAACCATCAACAGAACATGCAGTATGTAACCTTGGTCTGTGGTGACCATATGTTCCGGCAGTATTTCCAATATGAACAATAATGGATCCAGTGGCAGGTCAATTTCCAGGATTTTCTCCACTTCTTCGTTAATATTTTTCCAAAATATCTGTATTTTTGGGCAATCCCAAAATATGTGGGTATGATCTCCAACCATACCACAGTTTCTCTAACATTTATTAGTAGAATTGTTTTTAAAAACACAAGCTGCCAGTGGGGTTCTAAAAAACCTAATTTTAACCTTCCAGTCAAATTCTTTCCATAGCATACATTTTCCCAAACTTTTTCGTCCATGACTGTATTCAACTCTAGTTCCTATTGACCTTTAATGTCGAAAGTGTTGTTGGATGTATCAAGCATCAGCTTTTTATAAAGATGGGATATTTGCTTTTTTATTGATGTAGAACGCTCAGACATATGTATAAAATGGGTTCCTATGTTGGTTGGTTCTCTTTTAATAATATCCCAGTCTCTATTTTTTGTGATATAGTGTCTAATTTGAAAAAATCTATATAGGTTGCTTGAGGGTAAGGCAAACTCATCTTGGAGTTGTGAGAAGGTTTTAAATATACTCCCTTCAAACAAATGGTCAATTGTTTTCATCCCTCTCTCAGCCCATCTTTTATATGCATTGTCCCACATGGATGGAAGAAATTCTAGATTTCCTGGTATTGGCAGAGCCCGTGACAAAGATGTAGTTCCCCTTACCTGCTTTTGGACTGATGCCCAGACCCTTAATGTGTGTTTAACCCATATATTATTTATTTAAAAAATTTCTGGGACTGTTGATTAAGAAATGGGAGAGTAGATAATGATATCCCTGGTATGGAATTTTGTTCAATCGATACCCATCTAGTCTCTAAGTCATTGGCCACCCATACCGCTACTGAGTGAAGCTGGGCCACCCAGTAGTAAAGATTTAAGTTAGGTAAACTCAGGCCTCCTTTCTCCTTTGATGCCATTAAAGTTTTACCTGGATTCGTGGTCTTTGGTTTTGCCAGATAAATATTGATATTAATTTTTCTAATCCTGATTATGGATTGTGGTACTAGCACAGGTAATGACTGAAATAAAAAAAAGCAATCTTGGTAGAATATTCATTCTCACTGACTCTTTCCTGCCAGACAGTGATAAGGGCAGCATATCCCACCTATTTAAATCCTTTTTGATCTCTTTAATCAATTTATCATAGTTTAAAGAGAATAATTGTGTTATTTTAGGTGTGAAAACAACACCAAGATATCCAAATCTCTGCTTGGATCTTTTAAATGAGATCAGATCATCTAATTGGGAAGGCCAATCTCCGGTTATCATCATGGCTTCGGATTTGTTTGTATTGACCTTATATCCTGATACTGCACTGTATTCATTAAGATTATGTAGAAGGGCAGGGACAGAGGTGATGGGATTTTCTATGATGGGATTTTATATGAGTGCTAATTTGTGTTGATCATTTTCTTCGTCCGATATCCCCTTTATAAGGGGATTATTTCTTATTAGTTCAGCATCTCCTTGACGTGTACCTCATCCTAAGTAGAAGAATTCTGAGCAGTATCCATTTACCTTTACTCTAGATCTAGGGTTTTTATAGAATATTTTAATCCACTTAACAAAACTATCATTAAAGCTCATATACCTTAGAGTCCATTCTAAGAAAGTCCAGTCGACCCTATCAAACACCTTCTCAGCATCTAGGCTGAGAAGCATTGATGGGGTTTTTCTCCCAGCTGCTATTGATTGTAGATTCAGGGCTCTTCTAACATTGTCCACTCCCTGTCAATTATTGATAAAAACCTGTCTGGTCTGGTTTTACTAATTTACTGATATATTTTTGTATTCTATTTGCCATAATAGAGGTCAGAATTTTAAGATCTACACAGAGTAGGCTGACTAGACGATAGGATGTGCATGGAGTCGGGTTTTTATTATCTTTATAAATAATGCATATTACTGCATCTGACCATGATTCGGGTGGATTCCCCTCTGCAAGGGCGTAATTATACACTCTGCATAAAACTGGGGTTAACTCATTTACAAATGTTTTATAATATTCGCCAGGGAAACCGTCTACTCCTGGAGATTTGTTATTTTTAAGTTTACGAATAGCGTTTTTGATCTCTTCTTCACTAACAGGCAATATCATAGTATTGGCCTCATCTGTTTTTAATTTAGTCAAATTAATTTAACTTAAGAAGGATTCAATCTTTTCTTTTTTGTGTGGCATCTCTTCCTCTTTATATAATCCTCTATAGTATGTAGCGAATGCCTCTGCAGTATCTTTTGGGTGAGTTAACATCTGATCCTTATCTGGAGATGTTATCTTGTGTATGATTCTATTAGATTGGGCTTTACGTAACTGAAAAGCTAACAGCTAACATATCTCCTATTTATAAATCGTAGTGCCCCCTCTGCTTTATAGGTTAACACGTCATCTAGTTTTTGCCTAGTTTCTTTTAATAGGTCCAATACTTTTCTGATTGATGCTCTGTCTGTAATCTTTTAATTTCCCTCTCCAGTTCTACCTGTTGAGCCAACCTTTGCTTTTTCACTCTTGAAGAAATAGCAATAATACGACCCCTCATTACTGCTTTGGCTCCCTCCCAGAGAATAGAGGGGGAAAACTGTTTCATTATCGTTAAAAGTAAGATAATCTATTAAATCTTTATGTATTTCTTGTTGGATTGCTTCCTCGTTTAACAGTGAGACATTAAGTCTCCAGTATTTAAACTGTTTACTTGATCCTATCATTATTTTTAAAGTGACCAACCTGGAATAGCTACCATGCATCTGCGACATGAAAGTAAAGTCTTATTCTCTTGGGTGTAGGTGGCGCCAAACATCCAGCAAACCCATCTCGCCCATCATTGCTAGAAGCGTACGGGATTTCCCAGACATAGGCCCTGTTCCTGCTGGCAGCCTATGCATAGTCTCTCTCAGAATACAATTGGAGTCTCCACCTATCAAAATCATTCCCTCTACTTTATCTGCTATTAAGGATGCCAAATTCTTAAAGAAATATTTACAATCTTCATCGGGTGTATAAAGATTAAGCATTGTTATTTTAGTACCTTCAGTGGTCCCTATTACCATCACATATCTACCCTCTTTATCCTTAATTGTTTTTTTATGGTTGAAGTAGACTGATTTATTGAACAAGATGGCAACCATTTATACCCTTTACATTATAGCTAATACGATTTAAATTAAACATGTATTATTGCATTGGGTTTGTTGGTATACTTCCATCTTGGTTCTTGGTCAAATATTGCCAAAATACAGCGGGGCACCTGTATCCCAACCTTAATCTCAAGGTATAGTGAATAACCCAAAAAACATAAAATGAAACAAGTAAAAATATGCAAACATACTAGAATGAACTTCCACATATCCAACTGGTTCTCAGTAATGCCTTTGTTTTCCAGTCACTTCTAACTTAAACACAAACCAGTTCCCGATGTAACCTGGGCCAAAGAGAGTGACTATTCCTCCGTGGGGGTCCCACACAGTGCCTGTGCTACTGTCGTCCGGCTCGTGGAGCAGTCGCAGCTGAGTCTACTCGCGGTTCCTATTTAAATTCCGTCCATTGTAAGATAACTTGGAATTATCGTTCTAACATTGGTTGCTTTGAGGTTCATAAAATGCAAACTTGGCTTGCGCTGAAATCAGTCAGCTCCATTGAAGAAGGCCCTGACGTCCGTACCTGTAAGCACCGCTGGGTCTTTCTCTCGTCTCCTTCCCACACTGCTCCACCTGTATCGGGACAACTCCCTTTCCATCTGCTCCCGCTCGTCCACCCGGACTTGAACCTCGAGCTCGCGAGGCGTCTGGACAGCATCTGTGAGTGTCGAGTAGGTCTTCTCTCCAGACTCCGTGAAAATTTTAGCTGTGCCGGGTATACGCACTTAGCTTTAATGCTTTTCTGTTTTAGTTGGTTAATTACATCCTGCACTTGTGCTCTCTTCTTTTGTAGCTCTGGGGAGTAGTCCTGGTCAAAATATATCGGTTCTGCTTTATACAGAACTTGTTTTTTTAGTGAATAACCAGCTTAAATCATTCCTTAATGAAAACTCTATCCTGTCTAGCTATCAATCTGGCTTCAGAGAAAGTCACAGCACCATCTCTGCGACCACACTAATTTTAAATGATTTCTATTTAGCACTGGATAGGAAGAAGTACTGTGCTGCTATTTTCATTGCTCTCACAAAAGCTTTTGATACGGTTGACCACAACTTGCTTTTAGACTCCTTACATAAAATAGGTTTTAGCATTAATGCAAGGCTTTGGGCCCAGGATTACCTCTCTGGCTGGAAACAATGTGTGGCTCTGGTTGGCCATAAATCAGACTTAAAGCCTATAACAAAAGGAGTTCCTAATAGCTTAATCCTGGAACCAGTTTTATTTAACATTTTTATTAATGATCTTGCTGCTTCTACCTCAAATTGTAAATTTCACTTGTATGCAGATGATACAGTATTATACTGCATAGCAGAATCTGCACACGCGGCACTAGAAAAACTTCAGCATTCTTTTAATGCTCTGCAAGTTGCCCTATATAAACTTAATCTGGTTTTAAATGCTAATAAAAGCAAGTTTAGGTTGTTTTCCAGATTTCCAGTCTTGCTGTGTGTATTGGTGCATTGTCATCCTGATACACGGCACCGCCTTCAGGATACAATGTTTGAACCATTAGATGCACATGGTTCTCCAGAATGATTCGGTAGTCCTTGGCAGTGACGCGCCCATCTAGCACAAGTATTGGGCCAAGGGAACGCCATGATATGGCAGCCCAAACCATCACTGATCCACGCCCATGCTATACTCTGGGCATGCAGCAGTCTGGGTGGTACACTTCTTTGGGGCTTCTCCACACCGTAACTCTCCCGGATGTGGAGAAAACAGTAAAGGTGGACTCATCAGAGAACAATACATGTTTCGCATTGTCCACAGCCCAAGATTTGCGCTCCTTGCACCATTGAAACTGACGTTTGGTGACCAAAGGTTTAGCTATAGCAGCCCAGCCGTGTATATTGACCCTGTGGAGCTCCCGACAGACAGTTCTGGTGAGTTGAGGTGCACATTTAATTCTGCCGTGATTTGGGCAGGCGTGGTTTTATGTTTTTTGTAAACAATCCAGGTTAGCACCCAAACATCCCTTTCAGACAGCTTCCTCTTGCGTCCACAGTTAATCCTGTTGGATGTTCCTTCTTGGTGGTATGCTGACATTACCCTGGATACCATGGCTCTTGATACATCACAAAAATTTGCTGTCTTGGTCACAGACATGCACCAACAATTTGTCCTCTTTTAAACTCTGGTATGTCACCCTTAGTGTTGTGTGTATTGCAATATTTTGAGCAAAACTGTGCTCTTACCCTGCTAATTGAACATTTACACTCTGCTCTTACTGGTGCAATGTGCAATTAATGAAGATTGGCCACCAGACTGGTCCACTTTAGCCATGAAACCTCCCACACTAAAATAACAGGTGTTTCAGTTTCATTGTCCAACCCCTGTATACCAGGAAAAGAATAGTGGAAGCAACCATACTGTCAATCCTGGACTATGGTAATGTTATCTACAGAAAAGAGTCCGCCAGCGCTCTAAAACCACTAGACCCCATCTACCATTCAGCCATGAGATTTATTACTGGCGCCCCAAACACCACTCACCACTGTAGACTTTATGAGACAGTGGTTGGCCCTCACTGGCAATACAAAGGGATATGCACTGGCTTATTTTTATTCATAAAGCACTCTCTGGCCATTTGCCTGACTATATATCTGCTCTGATCACAACAAATAACAGCTCATATCAGACTTGTTCCAGAGGTTGGATCACCTGTCAGGTACCAAGAGTTTTTATTGAATTGGGAAAATCTGCTTTTAGCTACAGTGCCCCACTCACTACAGGAAACTCTAAAGCTCAGTTCGCTGGGGTCACTTAATCATTTTAAACTATTAGTTTCTGACTACCTTTAGACAGCCTGTGACTGTTTTAACTGAGCTTTTTGTTCTCTTATCATATTTTTAGATTTTTAGTTTTATATTTTTTTTATTTTGTACTTTTTTATCTATACTTTTAATTTCTGTTTCATGATTTTATTTATTTATTTCATAATTTATTTATTATTATTATTATTTTTTATAAATGTATTTTTTTTTCAATCCCTTTGTGAAATTGTAATGCTCGGCTACATTGAAAATGAGGGTCTCCCTTAATGTACTTCTGAGTGGAAATAAACGTTGATTGATTGATTGATTGAGTGTGTTAGGAATTGATTTTATTATGTTGTTATGGATTTGTAAACAATGGATGATTTTGTGTGTATATATATATATATATATATATATATATATATATATATATATATATATATATATATATATAGTGGATTATATGGATAAATCTACCTTTCATCTGAAATTGCTTCCTATTCCTTATCTCAAAATTGTTAGTTTGCTTATTATTTGCTAATAATTTATAAGCTTGCCAAATAAGGGAAAGAGCTTATTTTATTCTAAAGAAATCATAGGGTTGTAAATGGCTAAGTAAAACTGCTTCTGGGCATTTCTGCCCCAACCAAAGTTATACACCTGTTATGTAGGTATCAGACAATTTACAATGCTAAACAAATGCATTCTGTGGCACAGAATAGATGCCACATTTTCAAGGTAAGATTTTTCATAAATTCATGTACAGAAGCAACATCTTTATCATTACCATCATTGTGCTTGTTATGATGAACTACACTGCTAGTCACTGCATAAAATGATAAAAATAGGTGGGTAAAACAGAGGTTAAGACACTTTTGGAGTTAGGACAGTATTTACACAATTTTGGCTAAATAGGATGCATATAAGCCAACTCTCCAAGCACTTTCCCGTTCTCATCTGTTGTTGGTCTCCTCAGCTGCTGCTACCCGTGCAGCTTCTGTGCTAGCTCCCCAACCCTTATCTGGTGCCAGATTCCTGAGCTGCTGCTGCTCCTCCAATGTTGATTCCCCATGCAGAGACTTTCCATTATGAAACGATTCTGGCTTTTCTAAGTTGCTGCTTATCCGGGTGTGGTTTCCTGTGCAGTTACTGTGCTGACACTATTGATTCTCTTCTCTGGTGCAGATCCTGAGCCAGCTCCCCATTTTCCGGTGTTGGCTTCACCTGCTGCTCACTGTCCTGCTTTGGTGTCAACTTATTAGACTGCTCCTCCAAGTGCTGCTCTTTCTGTGCCAGGCTCCTCAACTGTGTTCCTGACTGTTCACTTGACCAACTCAGACTGTTGGTCCCCACCGCCCACATCGAGAGCCACTGTTAACCCCTTTCCGCCAAAAATAACCCTGGACCAGCCTGTGTTTGCATCCATTGTAAGTGAAAACAAGAAACATTAAAGGATGTGTCATCAGCAGAGGGCATTACACAATGGTAGTAAACAATAGCAACAAAATGGTCAAGTACATTACCTGTGAGCATGCTGTTATTACATACATTTGCAAAAAGCAACCAACATGCCCACTGATGTCATCACAGTTCATGCTGAACATAATATTCTTTGGTTCCAGCTGGGAACAAATTTTTGCGGTTCCAAAACCTATTATTTTTTTGGTGGTTTTTAACCGTGGTGGCCAAACGGTTCAAAATTAGGCAAGCAAACCAGAATGGAGTCAATTTCATGTTGGTCTTCTCACAGCCCTGGCTCACACTGTCCTGTACTTCAGGCACTTTTAAAAGTAAGGTTCTGACATGTTGTCTCCACCCTCTGGAGAACGTACATCTCAACTCTCCCTGGCACCTAATAAGGATCCTAGATTCATCTACTCCCTTTTATATACCCCTTGCTTGGTTTATTTTTGCCAAAGGCTATGTGTTTTTAACCTGAGTTCCTAGTTGTTTTGCATGTGCATTGCCTGTTTTATTATTATTATTATTATTATTATTATTATTATTATTATTATTATTACAGATATGTCTCTGTAGATGCCTGCCAGTTTTGATTGAGTGTCCCCCAATCAGTCACACACCCATGCATCCCGTGTTAAAAGCTGCTTTAGCCTTCCCTTGTCTTCACTGGTGTTTGGACAGCCAGTGAGATGGCACCAATGTTCCTAGGTCACAGAGGATAGGACGAGGATGGGTTGGAAACAACAACAATTTCAAGGGTTTCTGCACCCAGTCCTAGATTGATTGTTTTTTACCATTTTGCTTCCACACAAAACATAGTTTCGAAAAAAGAGTAGGCCTGTAATATTTAAGGAGTTTAAATGAATAATACTTGTAGAGTATATATTAGTAAATGATTCATCAGAAATAACTAAACCAACAATTGTAGACATGTAACGTTTAGTTTCCAGAAATCATTAGGCCTTCTCTGAAGGACTTTAAGGACCCTCAGGGTTTGCCTCTAACAGATAGATAGCTTGTGGACACCCCTTCACAATACAGATTCTTTACTGCACACTCATGTTAATATTACCAATTTTGAGAAAAATGTTGGTTGAGCAGTTGTCTAGTACCTGGAGGGAACCACATAATGTTGCAAAGCAGCTGATGTAGAGGGGAGAGTTGTTTGGGGAGACACAATGCTCTAGGTGGTGCTGAAACACCACATCTCAGACTGAAAGCTGAGCCCTGTCAGAGGCTATACCTAGATCTTCAAGAATATAATAATATATGTCTCAATACAGAAATTAAGTATTCAGTTCACTTTACATTTAGCAAAGTTGGTATTTATAATGCCATTTAATACCTTTTAAGGAGAAGTTTCGCAACTGTTCGAAACTTCATGCCCTTCATAGTAGACATGTTCATAAGTCTAATCTTATCCCATGTCATTAACTAAATATTGCATAGCTTCCCTTTCTGTTTAAGTTTGCAAGATGTTGTTTTTGAGATGTGGCAAATTGTTTGCTTAGTTGGTTAAACGGCAGTGGAATTGTGTGAGCAGAATTGGACTGAGGTATGAGATACAAAACAATGCTGAGAGTTCAAACCATCTTTTACATAAGTGATTTTTTAATATAAACAGAAACATATAAACAAAAGAAGGAGCAAAAATAGGCAAAAAAAAAGGCAAAAATAATACTCAAGTATGTGAGAACCAATTAAAATTTTGGGATATCCACACATTGTAGACTTTTATTTAAATTGAAAATTAAAAAAACATTTATTACCAGTGCACATTTCTGCTCAGCCTCCACCAGTGTAGTGTAGTGCAGTGTAGCCTCCACATCTTTTCTTTAAATTTTCATGCATTTGGTATGGTTATGAAGGAAACACAGGTAAAGCGCCCAAACTCCAATGTGCATGTTTTTCTAATGATCAAGTGTGTGGCCAATTAGACTCTCCCTACACACTAACGAGCCTGAGGGGTTACACACACACTATCTTTCTCTCTCGCTGTCTTTTCCAGAAATTTTCCTCGGTGTTTTAAACTAATTTCACCTATCTGATGCTATCACACTCCAATGCCGCCACTGCAACTCAACCTGGCCCTGCAGGAAATCAGCCACATACAGCTCTGATCTCTCATTTCCACAGGAAACATTGCTTAGAGGAACTTCCAGAGGTAGAACACACACATAAACACACAAACCACAGCTAAGAATGAAGCTGGATTTGTTTAATGGGAGTGTGTGTTTGAGGGTGTGTGCGAGACGCATTTTGTCTTTCATTTTGTGAATAAAGCATCACCTCAACAACCCTAACTTTTAACCCTATTAATGAACATACACACACACACACACATACATCCTATACCACACTGCATATAGACACGCTTCTCTACTGGTGAAAGATTGCTCTTTTAAATGCTCCTAGATTGTTATCTCCTACATGTAATGGGGTCGGTTGAGTTTCTTGCTCCAAGTGAAATCCACTGACCAGTTTTTAAGTGATACTATTTTACGTGTGTGTGTGTGTGTGTGTGTGTGTGTGTGAGCGAGAGAGAGACAGAGAGAGAAAGAGAGTGTGTTATTTAATATGTTTACATATGTAAAATAGAAAAATGGCCCACAGCCAGACAGACTAGCAGATTACAGTGTTATTGCTGACATTGGTTACTCCTTTTCTCCTAGGCAGGGAGATGAGGTAATTCTGTCAGAACTTATACACTCCTAAAACACACACATATACACATACAAGTTTCTGTAGTCCCACATTGTGAATAAGAGAAGGAGGAAAGGGTTGTGTCGTGCAGGCAGACATGAGTCCCCTTGGTGCAGCAGACCCAGCCTCTTGACGCAGCTATGCACAGAAATTCACTGCGAAAACACCAGCAGGTGGGTGAATGGAAAGCACGTGTTGTAGACCCAACCTCAATTCAATTACTTCTGAAAAACACATGACTCCATCAGCATGTCTGAAATGGGAGAGTCATCTGAATTACCATAAGCACACTGCGTCTAATCCCAATATGACTCTCATTGTTACCCAGACTGTCCAATGTAACACATACACACATAACTCATCCTACTCACAGACAGTTCCATCACATTTTAGATAGACCACCCTCAGTGACACACACGTTAGTATATTGGTTAACTGAAGGTGATGCTAATGAGTTCAGAGTGCTGAGTGGCAGCAATGCTGTAACAGTTTCACTTCTAGTCACATATTTGGCCTCCAAAATCCATTGGACTCTCCAGGCCTCCTGAGCAGGTGGTTGTGGTTGTGTTAATGGCAGTGTTGGGTGGAAGTGGTTATAATAATGGCAGTGTGGCATAGTATAGCCCAGACTGCAATTAATAGTGGTATAGAGTTGTGTAAGTTTGGTTTGTGGTTGTATTAGAGGTTGTCATGAGTTGGAGTACAGTTGTTAGTACAGTTGTGCTAAATGCAGTCTGGGGTTACAGGATGGTTTTAAATCTCCTTATGTGTCTCAGTTCTGATAGAGAGATCAGACTGGCTAATCACAGAGAATGAATGGTATGAATTCAGTCACTTAACACACTGACTGTGCTCTGCCTGTTTATGGCGGGGGGGTGAGTCTGTGTAAAGTCACTGTAAGGTTAAGTTTAGGTTAAGTGTAAATGTATGTGTAAATATGGATAACATCAGTTACTGTATTGGACATAATGCAATTATTTTTTTAATAAACATTAATACGCATAGCTTTGGATTCAAACTGTGATAGAGTTCAAATGTGGTTTTACATTTAATACATTCAGCTTTAAATACATACTTATATTTAATGTGCATACTTCTGAAATGTGTTTCAGCAGAGTAAAGTCTTGTTTATTTCTGAATATATGCTAGGAAAGCTGTCATGTCCTCAATTATGACGTATAACTTCCCACTTCTAACACTATTCCATACCCTAATCCTGCATTCACATCTGCCCCTCATTAGAGACAGAGTGTATGTCTGTGGTACTCTTGGGGTGAAGGGTGAATCCCATGCTCCCTTGACCCCTCTCCAGTAGCCTAGATGAGACCCTAGCAAAATATTTCCCCTGAGATGGCAAGCTAAGCCGAGAATAACAGTGCAACAGCCAATTGGAGTTAATCAGAGTTCATTAAAACTTGTCCCGCTGCAGCACAGACTCCAGCAACCCAGCCCCTACTGTTAGTGTAATACACTCACCACGAACAACTTTTTCTAACACAGTGTAGGGATCGAATATAAGTAAAAATGAGAAGTTGTTTAATATTATATTCAATTATTTTATCTGTCTTACTTCTTTCTTAAAACGTTGTAAACAAATGTCAAACTCACATAAGCATGTAGTTAAGTTTTTGGTTTTTTCTTTTGTCCTTGCACCTTAGGACAGAACAAACATTTTCCTTTTTGCATGTGTGAATGACTGAGGGTATGTGTTTGTGCTGCTGCATGTGAGTGTGCACGAGGAGCATAGAGCTGGTTTGATGGACAGTGAGTTGTGCTGGCAGTACCCTTTGGTCTGTCCTTCCCTACTCTTATCATGGCTGATACTGGGCTATTACTGAGGGAGCTGGTAGCTTTCTGGCCCCGATAAAGCCACTGTAACTCTTTTATAATCTAACCTCCACTTCTAGTCAGCGGCCAGAAGAAACCGCAGCCTATAAAACTAACCTTTGTCCGAAACAGTCAAGGTGACATGATAATACCCATCATTAGAGAGCTGATGATGGAACAAGAGAGGATACACTGGGTTTGTCTCTGACACACACCACCATACCAGCTCTAAACACCTATAGCAACAAGACTGCTGTGTCTATCTCTCTGTGAGATACAGTTATTTCAGCATATCTGTCTGCTGCACTGATTTCCTTTATTACCAACAGAGACGGACAGGCTGCTCAGTCAAAGATAGTACATATGCGTGTGTGCGTGCAAATGTTAGCTGTAGTTAGCCATTGTGACGCCAGAGTTGGAGCGATGGCCACATGTCCCAGGGGTTGATGGGAGCTATGATATGGGTGCTGTTGTTATCTTATCTGGCTGATCAGCTCGGCTGGAGAATCTCCACTGCCACCAACGATAAGCTTTATTTTACCCCCCCCCCCCCCCCCACCACCACCACTATGCACACACAGCAGGGATATGAACATTAATCAAGAGTTTCAGTTCAACAAAACATTTGAACTTCAATTTCAAATTTTCATTTTATGTGGAAAGAAAAGGAGAGATGGGCTTAAAAAAGGAATGTCATTATGCTTTATTGATCAGGTATATGGTGTACAATTATTAGTTATTGAAACATAATGTGGAACATCAATTCTAAGATATCACCCTTGGACCCTCTAGACCCTCTATTCTCTTCTCTACTACACACTGATATTAGAGGATACCAGATCTTGATTGTAATACTTTTTTCTTACTTGTGATACAGAAAAGAAAAACATCTTTTTATTCACTGCAACAGTCAAAGACTCAATACAATCATGCAGGGTAGAAAAACATATATTTTACAGATGTTTATCTTTTTGTCTAGGCTAACTGTAACAGCAGTCCTGGAAGAAGTCAAGGTTACTGCACAGTGGATGGATGATGAGGTGTTGGGTGAGGTGCTAGGAACTGCACCGAAATCAGCGTGGAGGACGGAGGCCTCCACATTCCCCATTTCTTTTACATCCTGCCTGTACAGTCACACTTACGCAGAACGGGGCTATCTTTGTTATATGTTACCAGCAGTGAACAGCAACACCAGAAAAGTCACACATGCCAACACACCAAATACACAGAGCAAATCAACATATAAGTTTAATACAAATTCTACCTGCATGGTAAAACCACAGTTTTAGCTTAAAATTTAGCTGCACAGTGAGGCTCTCACATTTGTTATAGTATCTAGCTTCACAGTAAGGACCTCACCATGGTTTACCTGAGACCCTAGATGCATAGTGAGGTCTTCATCTGTATCTCCAGGGCCCCATAGAATAATATCTAAATAAAAAGCCCCTCCCTCCTTGGTATGCATCTCTTGCTTTATTATGAGCAAAGGTCTGCAGCAGCTGGCACTGTGAGGTCCCAACCACAGCTATCTTATCTTCCATCTGCTATAAATATTTGACAGGGCGAGTGAGAAGAAAAAGAAAAGAAACCGTGTGTGTGTGTGTGTGTGTGTGTGTGTGTGTGTGTGTGTGTGTGTGTGTGTGTGTGTGTGTGTAAGTGATTGTAGGGGAAAGGGGTTGGTCCTCAACCCAGATGACATTAAAACATCTTTACATTTTTCAAGGAATTTAAAATGTAACAATAAATCACTTTGGACTAGTGTATGAATCTATGGTATTATCAGCACTGAAGGCATAACAGAGATTAAATAGTCCATCCAAATTTGAATTGGAATCAATCTGGCCTGAAGATATTTTGGCAAAGGCATGTATGACCTAAGCTACAGATGTTGTATTTTTAGATGTAAGAAAATTATGAGATTCTGTCTAAAGGCTCACTTCTAGACGCTCTACCACTGCTCCTGGTGCAACAGTTTGAAACATTATTAAACATCTTAAAGAATATGCTTAAATATACATATAAATATACATATAATCTATTAAATTTAAGAGAAAATAAAGCTATAATGTTCTCAGCTAAACTATTATGAGGAAGAAATGTGCTGTATGTGGTTACGAATTAGTACTTCAAACTACAGTGTATAATACATTAAACGTGTTATCTGCAACTGCAAAATACGTTAACTGCAAATGTACACTGCTATTACAACTCTTGAGCTTTAATTAATGATTGTGTACTGTGTACTCCAAGTACATCAAGGCCATCACATGCGTTTGGATGAAACGAATCCCCCTCATCTGAAGATTCTTTATCCTTAAAAAAAACTTTTAAATGCCATAACACTGGTAGCTGGACCTTACTAGGGCATCTGTGCGTTTAATCACCAATTAACTACTGTAAACTGTTATCTTTGGCCTGGACACACCTTTGGACACTACGCATCAGCAGTCACACACAAAGAGTGGTAAAACCATATAGGAAGAGCTGACAGATAGACAGTCACAGTGGCTGGGTGAAGGCCAGTCAGCAAGAGAAAAGCCCAGTAAGAGTATATCAGATATTATATGTATGTTGTGTGTAGATGTGTATTAGAATGAGTGTGATTGTGGGTTATTTATTCATTCATGTTTATTCATGTACAGGACAAATTAAAGCACATGAGATATTCTTTAGTCTGTAAGGGGGTTTCATGGGTATTGTTCTGAATCCTCTTTTTTGCTTTGCCTCAGGCGCTTGTGCAGAGTGTGAGAGAGGGAGTTTGTTATGCAATGTGACACTTAAGCATGTTGTAAACTACTGTTTATGAACCTTCATAAAAGCAAGGTGTGTTTCTCTTGCATTTTTATGGCTCTGTATCACAGTCCTTCCTCACACTTACTTTTATAAGGCAACTTGTTTAAAATCAAATGCAAATGTTAGTCAATTAAAGAGCAAACAGCAGCCTCTGGGCTTTACAGGGCTCAAGTATATTACGTAAATACAAAGTTAATTTTTGATCACTTTTATTTTTTGACCATAACCTGTATTTCATGGATTTCCACTACTGACAGTCACAAAGAAATGGTGAGTCGTTAACAGTAATACAGCTGGGAGAATGCAGTAGAGTAGGACAGCTATGTTTAGTGCTGTTTGGCGCTGTTTTACTCTATTTCTATGCTGCATGGTTATTGCAGTGTATATCAGTGATATACTATTACATTATCAGTGGTATACTATTACATTATCAGTTATCTAATAGAGTTTTGTCTTTGCAGGTATATGTCTATGCAGAATGTATTTAGTACCTATTAGGTTATCAAATGGTTCTTGGTCTCGCTTCATGGGATTTTATGCAATGCACATTTTTGTTTTTTCTTTTAGCAAAACAATTTCCTGCCTTTTTATGTAAAGGTCATCCATGTGAAACTTTCTGCAGTTTTCCATACTAAAAACTTACCTTAAACAATCTGAAACCAGACACTGTTGCACAGCTTTTACTAAGATTTTTAAGTTTGTACACTCAATACTGCTTGCTAGTGTTGAGTTATTTCCATAAAGAAGATAATTTAAGTAAACCACAGAAATATTTGTCTAGTTCTTCATAGCATATTTTTTTAACAGATTATGATTATAAATCGACATAAAAAGAGAGAAAGAGTGAGAAAGAGAGAGAGAGAAGTCAAACACAAGGACCGAAAAAGATTTTTCAGTTAGTTTCAGGGCCTCATTATCCTAGTCTTTAAAAAGACAACAGCAAAATTGGTGCCCTACCCGCACATAGCTTGAATCAGCTATGTATAAAACCTCACCCATTTGCTATTATGCAAGTTCCAATAGGAATGAACCAATGGCAAAGAACAAAAGAGGCTGTGTTGCTTTGGGTCTGCTGTTTTTTAGCTGAGCAAATTACATATGTGTGTATGCGCTCTTTCAGGAGGGGAATACGCCTGATGCATTCTAATCTGTGCAAGATTAGTCACTTTACTGTTCTAGATGATCTGACCATAGGACCATCAGTGTTATGATTGTGTGTGTAAAGGATCAGGCTTCCACACTGGTTCTGCACCGATACTGCACTGTGAACTTAAAATAAAGATGTACTACTCTGGAAGTTGTATATCAGATACTGACACTGCGTTTCTTTAGTAATTTTATCAAAATCAAGTGTTTTACATTGTATGTGTAGGGAATCAGACTCGAGCTGTTGCATGCAATCCATGCAAGGCTTTATTTACTCAAAATAGGAACAAAAACAACTAAAGAGAGTCCAGGGCTCGCTCAAGCGAGTATTCCAGTGGAGCAGAAGGCAGGAGGCCTAAGGCTGGCAGCTAGTCAGTCCGTGGAGCAGGCAGGATGGATGGAACGACCGCTGATGTAAGCCGCGTTACCTCGTAGACTCTCCTTAGGGTCTCCTGGCTGTGCGATGGGGAACAGGGCAGTACCTCATGTTCCGTGGAGAGAGAGAACAGGAACCAGCCCTGTCTAGGCTGTTCAAACAGAAGTTGGTTAGTCCTAGCCGTGGTCTGGAGCTCGCCTGGAGAAAATCCCAAAAGGGGAAGCTCAGTTATACGATATTCACAGTTCTGTGCGCTGAGTAAAAATAGTCATTAAAGGGACTGGCCGGAGCCAAGGAGGAAACTCGCTATGGGGAGTGAATTAGGAAGTCCGCCGGTCTCACCAACCTCACTCCGCGAAGATGCCAGGGGAAAGGCTCAGCCAGTTGGAGGTGAGGGCTCGGGCAGGTCGATAAGTCTGCAAATCTCCTGCACTCCAGGGAGCATGCCAGGACCTCCTTGTGGAGATGCCAAGTGCGGTTGAACCTGCGGACTCGTTGAGCGACAGCCTAGAGACCATGGACAGGTAAGCGCTGTTCCAAACAGTACAAACAATGCCACAGGCGTGTGCGTGGCTAACAGTGTTTGGTTGCTATGGAGATGCGTGTGTGTGTCCAGAGCTACCTAGAACTCCGGAGACTGCGATCTCACAAAGCGCTGGGCGGAAGTGCTTACAGTACCCCACCTCGAAGGAGTGTCTCCCGAGGCACGGGGAACCCGCCGACGAGGCCGACCCCTTGGATGCGGAGCAGGGCGACCCTGGTGGAACTCTTCAATAAGGGAGGGGTCGAGGGTCATCGGCCCAAACCCAGCACTGTTCTTCTGTACCATACCCCTCCCAATCCACCAGATACTTCAGGACTTGAAGGGCCCGGACCAAGTAGGCAGGTGACCCATCGATCTCAAGAGGTGGTGAAGATCTGTAACAAAGATGAGAACAGACCCTATGAGGAATTGGTAATGGCTCCAGAAGTTCTGCCGGTTTCTGGCTCTGGGCGCACACTGCAAAGGCACCAACAAAGTCGGCCACAGATTTTTTTAAATGCGGGCCTCCAAAACCGGTTGGCTACCTGCTGCAATATGCGCCACACACCTGGATGCCCCGAGTCAGTAATGGTATGGACCCACTGGAGCACTTCCTGTCTAAGGGAGCTGGGTACATAGAACTGGGACTACAGAGCGGGACAGCCACTGCACTCTAATTGCAAATAAAGTGGTGGTAGAAATTCGTGAATCCCAAAAAGCTCTGTAGCTTTTTCACTGTGTTGGGAAGTGGCCACTCTGTAACGGCCCAGACCTTTCCCATGTCTATCTGCACCCCTTCTGTGCTGATGACATAACCCAAAAGGAGATCAGGGACTGGTGGAATTCGCACTTCTCGAGTTTAACAAGCAGCTGATGTTCCCGCAAGCGTTTGAGGACCTTACAAACGTGTGTCACATGCTCCTCCGGATTCCTTGAGTATATGAGGATGTCATTAATATACACAACCACCCATTGATCGGGCATGTCTCTCGACACCTCTTTGATAAATGATTGGAACACAGAAGGGGCGTTTACTAGATCCTATGACATCACTAAGTACTCGTAGTGCCCACTTGTGGTGACAAATGTGGCCTTCCACTCATCAACTTTACGAATCCTGATCAGATTATAGGCACTACGGAGGTCCAACTTAGTGAAGACAGAGGCCTGGCGCAGCTGTTCTACACAGATGGAACAAGGGGAAGCGGGTAAGAATACTTCACTGTAATCTTGTTTAGCCCCCAGTAGTCGATGCAGGGCCGGAGACCGCCGTCTTTGTTCCCCATGAAGAAGAACCCCGCGGACGCAGGAAATGTGGAGGGGCATATGTAATCGCGCTTCAAGACTTCCTGGACATATTGTTCCGTCGCTTTTGTTTCTGGTATGGAAAGAGGGTAGACATGTTTTTTAGGTGGAATCGTGCCAGGCAGCAACTCTTTAGCACAGTCCCATGGTCTATGTGGAGGTAACCATTCAGCTCTGGACTTCAAGAACACGTCTTGAAAGTTCAGATACTCCCTTGGAATTGGCTGGTGAGGGGTAGTATCAGGACTCTCAATCGAGGTGGACACCACCGGGACAGATAGACAGTTAGAATGACAGTAGGGGCTCCAATTGGTGAGATCCCCCACTGCCCAGGAGAATTGCGGGTTGTGTTTTGCCAACCACGGGTATCCCAGAATGAGACTAGAAATCTAAACAGGGTCTGGTGCAAGCTGTTCAAAAACATTACTCTGTGTTTTTCCTTCTAATTATTTTAGCAAGCGTGCTGGTAACTTTGACAGTGATTAATCAAAGCCAGCCATCAACTGCAGCATGGTCCACATTTACTGCGGCAGTGGATCCACCCTTATTACCAGTTAACTGAAATCTTGTTTTGAAATAGCAAGGTCAACGTTTCCACCGATGTTATCCATATTAGGCGGCAGAGAGTCTCTTTTAAAGAGGAATGCCCCTGATGGCTACTTGAGTTTGGGGTTTGTAACAGAACACCCACATGGATCATGAGGAAGAAAAAAGGTGGTGAGTCAGAAATAAGAAGATACAAAAGAATTGGAAAAGAAACAGAATCATAAACACCAAACATCAAAAAAATAATAATATAACAAAGATTTCCAAATGAAATGTCTTTCTCTAAAATAATAGAATGAAAATCTTTATAGTTGAGTGTATTTTTTTGCATTTCGTGTTCTGAGTAAAGAGTCTCATTTCATTATTTTTCTTTTTAAGTAACAATAAGTCATAATTAATATAATACTGCAAAATACGACATGATAATAAAGCAAACTCTAAATAAACATGTACATAAATGAGAAACAACATCAATATTTGATATTAATTAAAGAGAAGTGTATATTCCATGCTGGTTTGATATGGTGAATGTGTGCTGCTCAGCTTAGGTTAGCAGCAGAAGCTTAGAAGTTTCAGAATTCAAATATGTGAATATTGGCAACTAGTATATACTCTTGAATAGCCACAAATTCTCCAATGAGCAAATGAATAAAGACATGTAACAACACTCAAACCTCACAGCTACAATAACCCTACCTCAGGCTGTATAAAGAGTGCAGTGTTGAAATATCAATTACTCTGGCAGGAACACTGTGAGCGGCCTGTGAACTCTCTCCTCTGTGCTAGAGCTATTATGCTAACCAGAGCTGATTCATTAAACGAACTGGGCCGATTAGTGACAGAATGTCAGTTGACATCTCATTTCAGTGGCTGCCCCCCTTTTAATGAACCCCTCAGTTTTTTAACACTCCCCAAATCTTTTTCAGGGTGGGGTAGATTTATGGTGGTGAGCAAGGCAGCAGCTGGTTAGGTGGTGTGCAGTGTGCTAGGGAAGCTAATCTTGTTTACATTTCCTCCCTGCTGCAGCCTTGATAGGGAAAGTCATGTAATACGTGTATTAAAAATAAGTGTAGCAGAGCAGGAAACAACCTACTGTCAGAGCGCACACTTTGAGGCTCAGCCAAGACAGCCGGCTGTGAGGTGCAATCGATCCACACCACAATGTGGCCACATTCCTTCAGAACACGAGCACTCACTTGGCCAAAAATGTACACTACTGCTGAAAACAGCAGTCACTCACACTGCCTGGATTAATTAGGGACTACAGGTAAATATGCAAACGTGTATGTGTGTGTATGTGATACTTGTGTTTGTGTTGATTGTAATCTTGTCTGCCATGTAACCAGATAAGAACCTGGTATAAATGTATAAATGTCATTTCAATGTATACATAAGTATTTCATCCTAAAATTATGCTTTGTCTAGACATCTTATTTCGCACATATGCTTATGCTTTATCTTTTGCATCTGGGGTGATATGTGCATCAGTCACCAAACATGAGCCTGCTCTGAGGTTCAGTAAAGCTACTACACAGATAAGGTGGAGGAGTACTAGGGTTTCAGGTCTCAATGCATTTTAAATTTGAGTCATTGTGTCGTCTTAGGTATGTGCATGTGTGTGTATGTGTGTGTGCATGAGTGTGTGTGTGTGTGTGTGTGTGTGTGTGTGTGTGTGTGTGTGAATGCCTGCAGAACGACAGGCTGATAAGCAACCTTGGGGAGGAAATAGTAATAGAAGCTAAAAACACAGCGGAAAGGCTTGTGGGGGTTTTTATGGAAACTAAAATTTAAACTCTAACCATGCAATCACCACATTAAAGCAAGCCGTCCTGGAGCTGACCGCTGGTATGCTGCTCTCCTGCCAGCTCGCTGCTTTTCATTAGGTTTCTCGATTTTTTCAGTTGATTTGGCAAATTAACTCACAACAGGCAAAGCACACCATGAGGCTGGAAAGAAGCATAGCGGTAAATTGCGTTTATCTAAACCACACTACGACTCTATTGTAAGAACTGATCAGGAGAATGCACTATGGTTCTATTAGAAATATGAAAGCCCAGGAATAATCTTGGACAAGTTGAGACAAGAAACATAACACAAGACATATACTTTATTTATATACTTAACAAACCGCTACTGATCATTTCAAGATGTTGTTAGTATAAAATTTTATAGCATGCAAAAAACATAACTATATACAGTAAATGCAGAGATTTCTGACATTATTGTCATATGAGACAAACTATCCATCTTAATATCTCCAGCAACAGTCATTATTATCATCAATACTACTAAAACTTTTAGAATACTTTTTTTCTGTAAACAACTGTTAATTCCAACATGTTTTAATTTCTCCTACATGTTTTAAATCTGTACCATCCATTAAATTATATTAAGATATTTTTAAGATTGAAGAAAGACTCCTGTGTTTTATTGTAGAGCAAGCATATGAGAAAATGTTTTTGACTCATTCAACAGTGAGGACCAGGGAGTTGTATTTTGTCTATTTTAGGTAGTATATTAGAGTTGGGCCTTTAGTCCCAAAGGTTGTGTGGTATTGCTGGAAGCAGGTACCATTAAACTTTTCTGAAGCATTAAATCCCCTAGCACTAAGTATACAAATTAGCTGAAACTCAGACGACTACTTCCATTGTCTTATGCCTTCCCCAGTCTCACTTCACTGTAATGTGTATTGACTTACCCCAAGTATAGCTTGGTGAATTTTTGGATTTCACTGGACTGTTCGTACCTCAAGTGCATCCTTCTGAACCATGGCAAAATTGACTATTTTCAAATTTACTGTACAAGGGCTTTGAAGATGAAGGGAAAATTGCAGGTTGTTGATTACTTTTGAAGTGTGTGTTAATTTCAACATGCTGATTTGTTTTCAGTTAAACCCTTATAAAACATGTGCTGTAATCAAGAATATGCCACAAATCATGCAAGATATTCTATTATATGCCAGAAATACCAGTCCATCTGTTGCAGTAAGTAAGGGACACAAAGATAGCAATTGTCCCTCAGCTTGTCCTTAGTGAGGTGAAAGCTGAGTAGAAAGCCTCTTCATGGGGCGCTACCTACCTACATTTCCCTAGCACTTGTTGCTTCAGATAGGTTGTGATGATGACAACAGGCTCCAATGATGTCTGGCATCAGCATTATATCATAATGTTTATGCACTGCAAAATGTGAATTAAAAGCATAATGCAATGGTGGGCAAATAATTAATTTTTTAATAGAAAATAGTACAAAGACAACTTATTAAATATTAAACCTGAAATAACTGATTGTTTTTTGAAAATATATAACCCTGTTTTATATTTGTTGCAACACATTACAAAAAATGGAACAGGGGCAACAAAAGCCTAGAACATTTTTAGTACTTCACCTGGTGGAACATCTCAATTAGCAATAGATCAGTAACATGATTGGACACAAAAAGAGCATTGCTTTCAAAGCTTTTTTTAGAAGTAAGCATAGGGAATTTCATTTTTACCATCCATTATTAATGCTAAACATGCAAAAAATATGAAAAAGAACAGCCCGAAACTGTTGTGCAGCTGAAAATGCTTACAGAGTGTTATTAAAAGTGGTACACATCGCAATGTCCCATGCCCCTGCTTTAAAATAGACATACATTTTACAAAAACAACATATGATAAATATTTGTGCTATTTTTAGTTAAATATATGTTTAAGTGATTTTTACTCTCTATTATTACATTTTGCAAAGTGTCTCAATTGTTTTTTTGTTTTTTTAGCTTGCCAAGATATTTTGCAGGAGGAATAAAACCAATACAAATGACCTAAGATGAAAAGGCCAAAAATATAACTAAAAATTAAAAAGTTCCTTAGTACGCTGTAAGGATGCCAGGTGTATTCTAGACCTTTGTTAGTGTATTTAGTAGATGAGTGAAATTATGTTTGCAAATGAGGCTAAGACTAGGATAAATTTTAACCCCTAGGTAAGTAAAGCCAGAGGACTGTACCCATATTGATAAAGAGCCTTGAAGGTTAAGTTTAGCAACAACATTCCCAAGAAACCAGTTTATTTTATAACCTAAAAACACCCCAAATCTATTAAATAAGGACAGGGCATGTGGTATTGAATTTTTAATATCTGAAAGAAAAAGAATAATGTTGTCAGCATATAATGAAATGGGATGCACCAAGTTATTTATATGTATAGGTGAAATTAATGAGCTCTGCCTAATTGCCTGAGCTAAAGCTTCTAATAAAAGCAAAAAAAAGTGACAAGGCACCCTTGTCTCATTCCTCTCTCGAGCGAGTACTTTGGAGAAATCATGTAACCTGTGGAAACACCTGCTGTTGAGTTGCTATAGAGAGTTTGAATCATATTAATAAAAGAAGTCTCAAATCCGAATAGTTTTAACACAGCCCACAAGTAACACCACCATAGTCTGTCAAAAGCTTTCACAGCATCTAAACTAAACACTGTGTTATGGCTACTGGTATCTCTAATGCTTTCATCAATTAAATGCAAAAGGCACCTGACATTGTCTGTGGCTAGTCTGCCTTAAATAAAACCAGTCTGATCATAATGTATAAGTTCTGAAAGACATGACTCCAGTCTTTTTGAAAAGACCTTTGAATAAATCTTAATGTCAGCATTTAACAAAAACAAGGGCCTGTAGTTTCCACAGTCTAAAGGATCCTTACCGCTCTTCAGAAACCACAAGATCATCTTTATGAAAATAACCAATATTGAGTGAGTAGTGAACAGAATTCAATGGACCAACCAAATCCCAGACTTCCAACAATACTTCTGGGAGTAAGTTATCTAGACCTGGGTATTTCTGCTTTTTCATAAATGCAGCAGCAAATTTTAATTGCTTTAAAGTAATTGGAGAATCCAGTTGAAATGTTATAGATAAAGATGGTACCTCTAAAGAATCCCAAACTGTACTCATATCTATTAAATCAGTAGGTGCTTCAGATTTATAAAGTTCAGAGTAAAATTCACAAAAAAAACTTTACTGACCTGTGAGGGAAGAGCATGTACAGTTCCAAAGGAATCTTTAACTGCATCTATTCAAGCAAGCTGCTCTGACTGCTTGTGCCTTAATGCAAGAAGTTTACTAAGCCTGTCGTTCTGCTCATAATAGAGCTGCCTTGTTCACAGTAATAAGAACTCCACCTTTGTACACAATAAGTCCATAAATTCAGCCCTCAAAGAATTACAGATATTAGCTATACTTGAGTCATAATGTTGTTTCTGCATTATTTCTAAATTTTGGATCATGTTTTCAAGTGAATTAACTTTGTCCTTCTGGGCTCTAGCCAATTTAGAAGAATAGGAAATGTAAACGCCTTTAATTGCACATTTTGTAGCCTCCAAGAGAGTGTGAGAATTTATATTTTTAAGTTATTTAAGTTAGTCTTGATAGATTCCAGAAACTCTTTGCCCTGAAGAAGAAATGTACTGAAGCGCCATCATTTATAACAGCCAGAGAGGGGAGTATGAAATATAATAAGTCTGACAGTACAATGATCCGAAATAAGCATCGGCAAGTATTTCAGGAAAAAGAAGGATATAGTCAATCCTGGATAATTTATGTTGTGAAGAAAAGAAAATATAACCCCTTACATTTGGATTCAAAATACGCCAAGCATCCACAATATTTAAATCTGCCATAAATGTATTGAAATGATTATCCCAACTAATCTGAGTGAAAATAGGAGTGTTACCAGCTGATTTATCTAAGTTACCAACTGCAAGATTAAAATCTTCACTCAGAATAATCGGAATGTCAGAGTTAGCAGTTTACCTCTAATATCCTCAAAAAAGGGGGAACAAAGTTATTTAGGGCATACACAGAAACTAAACCATTAGAATCTCCACCCACCACATCCAAGCACATGTTTAGCCTCCTATAAGCTAAAAGTAAAACCCCTTTGGTGTTATTTGGAGCACAGAACACTGAAATTTTTTTATAGCATATATTTTGAAACCTAAAAACATCACACAATTTCAAATGAGTTTCTTGTATAAATGCAATATGGGTTTCACACATCATGAAAATGCAGATAATGAACTATATGTAGATATGTAACCGTGATGATCGGTAAAATATTTATAAAAGAAAAAGAAATATACCAGCCAAATGTACCAGCTACTTCTACATTTAATGTGCATTCTGGAATTCTGTTATGAGATTTAAGCACTTTTGTGTGTACAGTATTAGTCCAAATATACAAGATTGGCATGTCAACCTGTGAGTCTATATTCATGATACAAACAACAGTAGCTAGAAATTTACTTTATTATAAAGATGAGAGTAAGTACAGATGAGGCTATTGAATTATTCAACATTGTGAATGATTATTTTACAATACACACACATACACAATTAACACATTACACATGCCACTCCCTGCACCAGTCTTGATGAACTTTGCACACCCTATAGGCAAAATGAATAAAAATGGAAACTGTCACTTTGTGTATAAAGTAAAAGAATGCAGCAGGTAGGGCAGTGTATGGCTGTGAGTGCTGAACTACCAGTACAGTTGATTAATTACTGATTAAATAACTCACTCAACAATCTTGACTCTCTATGATGTGTGCTTAAGACTTATTGCATTGCGGCATTGTCAATCACAATTTCACAAATCACAAATTCCTCTGAGGTTCAGATATGTGTTAATAGTCTGTTTATAAAATTTCACTTTGGCTCTAAGATTAAAGAGCAGATATTTTATAATGCGTATTCTTTGCTACTGACCTTAGATCTTATCTTCTGTGTACTGCTTAAAGGTAGGCCAGTTTCATAAGCCCCAGTGTGGAGCAGTGAGGTTTAGCGGCCATCAGCATCACATCCATAAACCTCTGTCCCTGCCCGTTCCTTGCCGAGCAGAGGCATGTGGCCATGTCTTCCACGCTGAGCTGTGCTAAACAAACACGCACACATAGATTTCTCTGCTGTGATTCAGATATTCCAGAGGTTTCAGTCATGGAGCTTCCTCTCCAGGGTCAGATGTGGGCAGACATCTAACACGGCTGTGTGAAGTCAGAAATGTAGAACTTGTGCTTACAGCACCTTACAGCACCTTCTAAACACAGTTTCCAATCTGTAGGAGAGATAAACACACAACAGCTGGCTTTTTTTATGTATTCTGGCATTCTGTGACATACAACTGAATCTTACTTTTAACTAGCCCTGCATGTCTAATGGAATATGTCATCTTAAATATCAATGCAAGGATAGGACAAAAGAGAAAAGATCATGACATAATAGAAGAAAAAACGTAATGCTGTTCTGTAGAAGCAGGTGTCAAGAGAGTTTTGTGTGAGCTACGCTGTGTTGTGTTGTATTGTGCTGTGCTTCAGGTGTTAAGGCAGATTGTGCTCTTCATTACAAGGCAAAGAGTAATAAGAGCAAGGGAGAATCAAATTGTAGCCAAGTTCTGAGGTGCCCAATGAGCCACCAGTAAAAGTCCCAGCCAGGGAATGACCCGGCCCAGGAAGGGAAAGTGCTATTTCTGCTGGAAATGGCCCTTGTCCTTGAGCTGCCTTTTAAAGCTGAAGCTTCAGTTAGCTGGGGAGCCACTAAGAGTCTACCCCTGAAGACTGAATACTCAGCACCAACAACAACTGATGAATACCTAGATTGAACACCAGCACCAGCAAACTACCATACCTGTCCAGGTCACTTGTGACATCATCTCCTCTTTCTCTAATTGGCTAAAAATATCTGGGTCATTGTCTGTAGTATCAGATAATTAACTAACCTAAATTAGAATGACACGTAGCCAAGTAATCTTGAGATATTGCATGCTGTTAGACATTTTTTTCTATTAGCCATGTTTATGCACATATTTTTTTCTATTAGCTATGTTTACGCACGTCTGTGACATGTTTGCATACAAGTTGTTAGTTCTTAAGAAATAAAAAATACCTGTCTAGACCAAGCTTCAATCCTATTGGATACCCAGCTCAAACCTCTACTGAACATCTAACACTGAATACTACACCAACTGAACGCCAAAATCCAACATTACTGAAAACCCATCTACAAACCCTTTGTAACACCTAATTACTAGCATACTAAAATGAAAACCTAAAACCTAGCTCCAACCTCTACTGAACACACAGTTCCAAGCCTACTGAACACTCAGCTCTTAATGTACCTAACATTCATCTTCAAACTCTATTGAACACCTAGCTCCAAGCTCTACCAATCATCCAAATTTAACCTATAAATAACTTACAGCACTACATGTACTAAACATCCAAAGACTTCACCCAATTCTAATGAATACTCAACTCCAATCTATACTGAACACTCAGCTCCAATCTTAATTAATACCAAGATCCAATCTCTACTGAACACCTAGCACAAACATCTACTAAATATTCAGCTCCAGTCTTACTAAACATCCAGTTCAAGCTCTAGAACATTTAGCTCTGAATGTACTGCATACCCAACACTTACTGGTGATGCTGTAGTCTGAGCTTGAGTTATGGGTTAAACCTGCACTTTCCTTAAATGTTGAGGCCTAAGCAGGCTGAACATACATTTCTAAGATCAAGTGCACCCATTGCTGCATTAACACACACATATGCACCCCAACTACACACTAAACAGAGAAGTATGGTATGTTAGGGAGTGAAATTGAAACATACATTGAAATGCAGTCCATCAGTTTTTCAGGGCCAGACAACATACACATATATACATGTTAAGCATATATCCCCATGGATTACTTACATACTAAGTTTCATTTCAACTAGGCTCTAAAGACACAGTATGAAGATTTACAACCTTTGCTCACTTCTTTTCCTCTCTCTCTCTCTCTCTCTCTCTCTCTCTCTCTCTCTCTGTCACACACACACACACACACACACACACACACACACACACACACACACACACACACACACACACACAAACACATTCTGTGCCAGCAGTGAGTCAGGGCTGAGTGTAGGAGCACCTGCACTGTTACAGATCCCCACAGTCCACTTAGACTCTATGTCCCTCTTCACACACACCCGCGTACATACATATATTACTCGCTCATGCACAGCCTTTCAAAGAACATAGCTTCTCCTTTTCTCCTTTGCTTTTACTTAACTTCCATCTCACAAACCCACACCTACATAGGCACCCACCCCTAAACATACTTCACTGTATTTACTGTGTTAAACAGAAACAATGAGACGGCACTACCGAGAAATGTATTGTTTTATGAGTTGATGATATCATGGGTTACAGGGGACAGCAACTTAGCAAGAGCTCCTGGTCTTTGGCTTCCTAGAACCCAACATAGCCAGACAAAAAGACTGACCCCTAGAGGGGTAGGTATTCAATATGTAAATATAAATGATTCATGATTGATCCAAATCCTCAGTGATTTTGAGAGAATAAGTTGATTAAGTAGATTGAAGTTAATAAATGAGTGAAGTGTGTGTGAGTCCCAGCACACACACACATACATTTTTTGCCTCTTCACCACCCTTGCTCAATTACAATCTACTGACCTTTTTCCCTCTTTTTTGATGCATACAAATAAAACATGCAAATTAACCTTGTGAACCGCAAAAGATTTCCAACCTACTTCTACCACACAGATGCTTCTCACAGAAGCAGTCCCGGGCCTTGCTGCGACACAGTGGGAAAGATGGGACTTGGATGGTTTTAACCGTCTCAGTTTGTGAACATTTCTGCACAGCAATCTGTTTAGCATTGACCTGTGCAGGTCAGGCAGAACTACCACGTCTCCCATGCCAGAACCTGTAAAAGTCCAGCGTTCTTATTTACGAGTTCATTTATAATCATCAAGTGTGCCGTTACCGAGGGGGCAAGCAATCAATTTCGCAGCTAAGCGCGGTAATACATCCACGGCGGTATTAGGATAGATTTATAAATCCTGAAGTTGGAGTAATTGTGGATGTGGAACTTTTACGGCTGGCTTTAACGGCTCCCAGGCTCGCGGCATTGAGCGGAGCAGAGCAGTCAGCTTCTCAAACACAGAGCTCCGTGCCGGCCGGCACATCCCATCGAAATGAGATTGCGGTCCTGCAATCCACTGAACGGCTGTCTCCTGCAGATGTGAAACCAATACCAGTTACATTTATACGCCATTCTCATTTGTGCTATCATATGGGAAACATATTGCCTGAAAAATGTCATTTCTCCAAAGAAACCCCTGCTGTATGAGAGAAGAGGGATAAGCCAGAGCAGTGATATGATTGCACTTTTACAGCTCTGAAACAACCGACTCCTGCAGCACATCTGCATATAGCACTGACGCTTAAACCACTTTTTAGTTTTCTGGTCAAATGTCAAACAAAGTCATATAGAAATATTAAGGTGCAATAATTTAACAAGTGATAAAATTAACATTTTTGTCATCCTTTATATACCTGATAATGCAAATGTCTTATGAAAAAAAATGAGTACACCCCTACATATGACACTAATTTGTCAAATCCATCAGTTGTTAACAATTACAACAAAGTTAAATAATATCTTGGAAGAATGTGTCTTATTTAAAACTCAAATATCTGGTCTGGTTGGCTGTGTGCAAGAGTTTTTTTTATCATCAGGTCTGAAAAGAAAAAGAAAGTTGTAGATACCTATGAAACGGTTTTAGAACAGGCCAGGCTGCATCAGCAAATTTAACCAGAGAACCCCAAAAATTCCATTAAAGGATCTGTAAGTAGATTTTGCCATTGTTGATGTATCAGTGCATGCACATACAGTTAGACAAAAGACCACACAAGTTTGACCTACATAAGAGGTACACCAGAAATCTTTGAGGAAAGTTTCCTAATGAATGTATAACCAAAGACCAGGACTTCTGAAATTATGTGCTACGGACAAAAACCTAAGACAACATTTGATCAGGGGAACCTAATACCAACTGTAAAGCATGATGGTGAAAATGTTATGGTTTAGTGCAGATTAGCTGTCTCAGGGCCAGGCCAACTTGTTATTCATACCAGAGAGTGCTTGAGGAGAATGTGAGATCATCTGTAAAAAAGTTCAAAGACTTGTATTTTCACACATATCAAAACAGAGCAAGATTTTATGGTGTGTACATCTTTCTTCACCTGATTGTATGTTTTTAACTTCTTTTGAAACAGGGCTCAAAATCTCTATTCAGACAGCTGCATGTACCTAAATTGACATGACTTGTAAAGATTGTCCAGGATTATTCATGAAAGGAGTAAAGCAACTTAATGTATTTGTGATTTAATAATTTTTAATTCTGCAATTTCCCCCTGGGATCAATAAAGTATTTCTGATTCTGATTCTGATTTAAAACATTTATATAGTATATATCCAAAACATATAGGATAAAACTATTAACTGTCATTTGTTTTTCCAAGACTGTGGTCCTCTGGAGCAACCACAACAATCTGGAGCTGAACACAGCCAAAACAGTGGAGATGATAGTGGACTTTAGGAGAAGCCCTCCAACCCTTACAGCACTCACCATCCTCAACAGTACTGTAATCGCTGTGGACACCTACAAGTTCCTGGGCACAATAATCTCCAAGGACTTCAAATGGGACTGCAACATCAGCACCATCATTAAGAGAGCTCAGCAGAGGCTGTACTTCCTGTGTCAGCTGAAGGAGTTCAACCTGCCTAAGGAGCTGATGGTGGCAGTTCTACACCCCCACCATAGCATCTGTCCTCAGCGCATTCATCACAGTGTGGGGCAGCCCAGCCACCAAACACGACATCCACAGACTGCAGTACATTACCCTCCCTACCGGACCTGCACACGACCAGAACCAGGAAATCTGTCAGACCCTGGACATCACCTGTTCCAGTATCTTCCCTGAGGTCAGCGTTTCAGCCAGTTGAGGATCAAGATCTCTAGACTGCAGACAAGCTTTTTCCCACATGCCATCACACTCATGAACAGCTGAACATCACAACACTACATACATCCATCCATATCCAGATGTTCTCTCACTCTTCTTTTCTGTACTGCACTTTTATTTATTTGGCGATAGTCTCTCAGAACACTCTGTACTACTGTCTCAACCAGACTCCTCTGTTCTATATATTTATATCTATATAATTCAGTCTGCACTGTCCTTTACTGCTGCACTTAGCACTTTACTTTAAATAAACAATTACACACATGTTAAGTTTACAGGTGTGTCTGTGCGTGTATGTCATTGTGTGTGTGTGTGTGTGTGTGTGTGTGTGTGTGTGTGTGTGTGTGTGTGGTTGGGTGTGTTTGTTACTTCTGTAATGTGAGCTACTGTAACCAAACACAAATTCCTTGTATGTGTGAGCATACTTGGCCAATGAAGTACGATTCTGATTCTGTTTCTGATTGTTTTTACAATTGTACTGTATTAGCTATACTTGCTCATTGCTAGGATCGTACTAGTGCTTTACTGTTGTCAGTTCAGTTAGCTAATGCAGTAGTATTTGTAGTTATAGTAGCTAAAGCTCATGTAGTTGTTTACTTAAAAAAGTATGCTGCTCTCAATGTGTCTATGTACAATGATGCTTTACCTGTGGTACCATACAGCACTGTGGTACCTAATTTAATATGTAGTATACACAAACACATGCAATAGAGCTGTAGTGGGTGTTGCAATGTAGCTGACAGGCCCATGGAGTACACTTGTTCACCTTCATTAATGTGCAGAAGCATTTTTATAAGCAGAACTTTTCCATCTTGCTCAAACAAACTCTTGAGCAAACTCTTGTACCTCTTTTTCCCTCCTGCTTGGTGCTGCTGGGCCGATGTTGGTGTAAAACAGCTCATTTGGACCTCCCAGAGTTGCTCCAGCGAAACTCGTAACGTGCCAACTTCCAGAGCTGGCCAACCTCCCTGCATGACCAATAATTTCACTCTTACCCAAATGTCATAAACAGCTTAAAACCCTATTAAAAGCAAAAATACCTTTTCAAAACTAAGTAGACATTTATAAAACAATATTTCCTGTCTGTTTGGAAATAATATATTTAGAAGCACGTTGTCGTGTATGGCTTAAATAAGTCTTATTTTCTCCTGTTGTGAACATGACTTCTATGAAAGCTCTCTTGACAAACTGAGATGGGAGGCAGCTCTGTCTCACTTTATTATTCTCTCTCACTCACACACACACACACACACACACACACACACACACACACACACACACACCTGACAAGACTGAAAAGGAAGTTATTATGACTGATGAATAACAAAGAAAGTAATATTTGAATTTTATATTCTCTTTAACTTTCTCTGTATGTGTAAATGTGTGTTGGTGTAGGGGTAGTTGTCTGTGTGATAGTTTGTACTGTAACTAAATAATAGTGAAATTAATTTTAGTGTAGCGTGTTTGCTGTGTGGCCAACAGGTCTGAGAGGGGCTGGAGCAGGAGTGTAAATGTTAGTTCAGTTCAAAGCTTGGAAGTAACTGTGGGGAGGGAGAGAGCAAGAGAGAAAGAAAGAGAGAGAAAGGGAGAGAAGAAAAGGCTTGGAACTCAGCCACTCAGCTGCGATATTTTTAGACTCCCGCTAGCAAGCCAAAACTTCTGTTTCTCCAGCCCTTTTACATATCTAACTGATTACTGCCAAAGGCAGCCCAGTCATTTAGTTTTAATTAAGCATGTTTAGGGTCATTTATTATTACACAAGAAGGAATATTACCTAGTGACAGGAAGAAATATGTTATCGCTATCTCTGAGCTGGGAAAATGCCCCTTTTTTCTACTGAAGTGACACTGATTTGACACTGTCCTTGTAGCTTAATACCAGTCATTGCATTAACTCTATGATAGACAAAGCACATGTAGTTTCACATGTACATGACACGTGTAGTTTTCATGTCTAACTAGAAAAGCTTACACAGCACATGCTACAATTCTAAAAGATAATCTATGAATTCAAATGAAAGAGACCTCACACTGAAAAGCAGTTCTAAAAAGCTAATCAAAAACTAACAGGCAGCCTCTTTCCTACAGGTGACTAATAAATTAAATGAAAAACATGAATAAACAAATGCTGCATATATGTGGCATGTATAAATACATTAAACATGCCCACTTGACTTTTATTTTAGATGAAGATAGCAAGACAAAAAGATGTATTATTGGTATGTGAGTTTCAGTCACAAGGACTGACTATTTAATTTGAAACAGTGATTAAAGCGGCATCTGCATTTCAATCTTAGGAAAATACATAACTAAACTATTATAAATCTATTTTTATCCATATTGTATTGACCTGTAGTGCACATCACCAAATGTGCTGAAATTTCAAATGAATGATTTAGACTTGTTCCTAGCATAGCAGAAATAAGAGAACAGGTTCCACCATATCAGTAATTACCCCACAACACAGCAACTCTCAAAGAGGATTTAGGAGCTCTAATACTCCAGCGATGTGACTTCCTAAACAACACATGGATACATAAATGCACATCATAAAACTCCACTCAATACAGAACCACTTTGGATTGTGTGAAGGAATAAAAAGTGCATGTTACAGAGCAGAGGTGTAGAATGTCCTCAATAACTCTTAGTCCCTCTCCCAAAGGCAGAACTCTCTCCCTTCAAAACCCAAACTGCTTCCTGTCTCACAGTCTGCCTGCTGCAGCAGCTGGCAGACACACACACACACACACACACACAAACACATGCACACACTGAACTGCCATGAAAATATGAAACAAGTTCATCAGCTTCATCATGAGAAAAGATCATGAGAAAAGAAGAGTTTAACCCATTGATTAAAAATTAATGATTAATTAATAATTAATTAATCTGATTAATTAATAATTAATTAATCTGTTTGAATCCTTAGATTTTGATGTTTTTTTCAGTATAATGGCAGTAAATATATGTGAGCTTTAAATCTGTAGCATCTGAATCCTTTTTAATTTGGATTTCATTGGTGTTATAGGAACTCACTGGACTTTGTAATTGATAATATTTAGGCACACTGTCCAAGTGAAGCTTGTTAATTATCTGCTTTTTTGTCTGAATATGTCACAACTTCATGAGAGCTAAAGGCAAAATAAATAACTTGTGGTCTCTACAGGTGTTATGGAGGGAGAGGAAGAATGAGTTGAGAGTAGTCCTTGCCACCTCTGACCTGTGCCAGATATGGTAGCTCTTTCCTGGTTTTTCATCCAATTTCAGCTCATCTCCTCTGTGAAGTGGCAATTGAGTACCAGCTGTCCCAATATTGAAGGAGATGGTAGAAACTATACCAAACATTCAAGTGAACAGACATTTTTTTGTATTACATGTAATATATGGTATTATATTTTGTATTATATGTTGTGTGAGTTTGTACTTGATTCAAATGTCTGTGTAGAGCTCTGTGTATCAACTGTGACTGGCAACCACAATTATTTTTGCAGCGCTTTCAAGTGATTTTACGAATAGACTTAGTACATCAGTTATCTGCATCAAATTTGGTGACATTGAAAGAAGTTAGCTATCCAGCTTCTTCATTGTAATTCATTTACTCCATTTCTGCTGCCCTGTCCTGTCCTCCCCTTCTCTGCATTCTTATAGGGGAATAGAGGAGAAATAGCAAAGGTGGAGGAGCAGAAACATTTTAGGACACAGCCCATGTCAGATGAAAGAGGGGAAACAGGACGAATGGAATGGAGGGGTAAGGAAGGAGAATAAGCAGGGAAAGACGAGTGCAAAGTATGAATAAAATGAAAAAAGGAAAATAAAAAGAATGAAAGGCAGAAAGAGAGAAAGTACGTAAAAAAGTGTGTGTGTGTGTGTGTGTGTGTGTGTGTGTGTGTGTGTGTGTGTGGCAGCATGGTCTGGTCCTTCACTCTGACAGTTTGATTTATTCTCTGCTGTGTCATTACCGTGTTCATGTTTCTCATCAGCCCATTAACCAGCTGGGAACTGTTCTGGGGAAACACACAGCATATTAACGAGACTATATCTACACTGAGGAAACAGGTGCAGCAAAGAGACATTTTACCAGCCCAGCCTAGCTCATAACCCGCACTACCTCCACAATATTCCTACACTTACTTCAGAGCCCACCATAGACTACTCCCCCCTCCCCCTGCCCCAACCAGCCACCCAACTCAAACTTCACACATATGCTCTGCCACATTAGCAAAGAGGAGAGGTGTGTGAATGCTATTTAATGCTATCAATGTTTATTTGTATAGCCCCCTTTGCAACAGATTAAAAAAAAACGAAAATCTGACTCCACACTCCCAAAAAGCAAGCCAAGGGTGACAGTGGAAAGGAACTATAGAATTCTCCTCTGATTGGCATTGGATAGCAAGACAAAGTACAAACGCAAATCACGATCTCTAAATTAATGTAGAACAATGTATATATGCTACCACTAGGTACCATTATCAGTAAACATGGCATAAATTTTCATGGCTATATTGGTAACACACAATTGTATATTTCAATCAAACCAGGTGATAAATTTTAACTTAATACAATAGAGGACTGTGTGTAAGACATAAAAGATTGGATGTCAAGTAACAACCTTTCACTCAACAGAAATTCTTCTTCTTCACTCTAGAAGAAGAAGATGTTAGAAACAAACTGTCTACAATTCATTTAATTTACCAATGACTGATTATATTTTTTGTAAGCACCAGAGATAAAAAGTCATGAAAACCCACTACTACTATATACTATAAGATAAAATTCATTTTATAGTACATTTTAGTATTTTTAGTGCTGGGGATCTCTTGAGCCCTGGGTAAAAATTTTATATGGTAACGTGTACAGTCAGTTAATTGTCCCTCATGACTATTAATTTCACTCTCACCCATGTGTCATAAATAACTTAAAAGCCTAATAAATGCACAAACATTTGCCTTTAAATAAAACATTTGGAACAGTTATAATCTTTAATGTCTCATGTTTCTCTGGCACAGCTTGTAGGAAGGTGAAGGTAAAAAAACAGGAGAAGGCAAGTGTAGGGGACAAGAGGAAGTACAAAAAACAAGACTGGGTGAGTAAATGCTTTTAAGCACGATTTGAAAGAACAAGTGTATATTTTCTACTTGCCTGTTACTGATAAGAGACATACATAATTTTCAACACTAGAATGTACAGTATACTGTTTAGTTATGTGCCATAACAACTGCATAAAACAAGGTTTTGAGCGAAATTGTAAGGCGAGAACCAACAGACTGATTTAATGATAAGAACTGAAAGAATATAAACAGTATATGTAATATAGGTATTAAGAACACTGGTTATATAATGATAGGATTTGGTGGGAAACCTTGAACAGTCATTAAGAACATAATGGTAGTAAAAAAAATTATATGATTGAGCGGAGTATTTTGAGCTATTTTTTTTATCAGAATTTAATCAGTATACAGCAATAGAATCCATAGCAAAAGGTAAGCACAATACATACTGAAAAATGTAGTGTTGTAATGTTGAGACTCCACTGTTCAATGATGTGAAACAAGCTTTCATATATTTTTATTTTTGCTATTTAATATACTTTAGTGCGAGTCTTTTAAATATTTACATGAATTTAATTTTTTTTTGTATTTGTCTAACTTTTGCTCACTGTATGACTCCAAAGATAATGTGTACGAGTTTATTCAAATATTGTTTAGAACAATACATTCTGCCAAAAATATTAGTATGGCTTCCATATGCAAACCTAAACCAATGTTGTCAACATTTCCTTGTTTATGCTTATTATGTGTTACGTGTTTGTTCAAGTCAATCAATATTATGTTTGTAAATTTAAAATAGATATATGCACTTATATTAAATATTACCTTTGGGAATGGTTTAATTACAAACTGTAAAAAGGGGGATCCTTTTCAGTTACCCAATCAATTACCACAATCAATTACCATCTTCTTTCCAGACTTATGTTCTGTGAGACAACAATATGTTTTTTCCAATTTAACACTATGCACCTTACTTTCTTGTAGATTTCAAGTTTTATATGTAAAGCCAGCCAAAAGACCATTTCACGTACACATACACACACACACACACACTGCACAAGGGCACTCCTTTGGCGCATTTAGTGGTCATAGAGACACTGGCTAGTTGGCTAGGTTATTGGTTTGATAGTACTTTGGTGAACAACAACCCTCACCACCACCAATAATCCCCCAATCAGTGCAGAATGCCTGGAGGCATTACCTTTAAGAGAGCATTACTCTTGCAGCAGTGATTAGAGAATGTCACTTCAGTGGATAGAGATGGTGTTTAAACACAGAATAGCAGTCGACCCCCAAAACTCAACAGAAAAAACGATATTTAGAATCTCAAACTGCTCCTCAGTTTTAAGGACATCATAAAATCACACCTGCACACTGCAACAGAGCAGAAAGGCAGCAGAAAACATTTGAAAGAGGGGTCTTAGCATGGACAGAAAGTTACAGCATTAATTCAATGCACAATTCTAGACTCATTAATTCTGCATTCTGCAGGTGAAACAGATTTTTTTTAACATATAGAAAATTAAATATGAAGTAATGTGTCAACTGTAGTCTGCATCATAATCTAGTGGATATTTTAGTATATAATTAGGGTTTGGGAAAAAATGCAATGATGCAATAGGTCAACACTTTAATGCTACCCAAATAGGGCATGGAATGTAGGGCTGATTTCTCTCAGGAAGGATAAGGTTGAGGTCACCTTCTGTATGTGTTCCACAGATCAGACTTTACGCCCAGGGACCCCTCACACTCCATATAACTTGCACCACTGCAGACCTTCAGTATATGCAGCCTTGTCATAAAAATTGGTCATGTGAATAGAAACCTCACATCTTCTATAGAAACAGAAATATTTCCCAGAAGATAAACACACAAACATCAGATAGAGAAGGAGAAGAAGAAGCTATATAGTTTTAGAACAATCCAATTTTTTAAAATTTGGAATAGAATGGCTTGGCAGTGAATGTTATTGGAACATTGTCTATTTATCTAATAGTAAAAATATCACAAGTGAGTAAATACTGTATCACATTATGGAACAAACAAAACATTTAATATGTTCTTGTTAAGAACTGGGGAGTGGGTGCATGTGAAATGTCATGTTGAGCAGAGATGAAAGCGGGTGTTTGTAAAAGCAGCCCCCCAAACTGCAGCATGATGAGAAAGAAAGTGAGGGGGAGTATAACCACAGCAGGGCAGATCAACCCACCGGCAACATGGACGACATCCTGTCTTACCATGCGCCTATCTGTCTTGCTGTCTTTGAGCCTAGAGGAACAGCTCTTCACTCTGCCTGAAGCAGACCACCTCAGCAGCTGGAGAACACACTCCCCCACTGCTTTTCTAGTGCTGCACTTCTTTACAGGTAAATGAGCACTTCTTTCAGAAACAGGGATTTCTTTCTTGTATCTATTAAAAATTACATACCTGATCCTGTACATAGTTCCGGCCTAAATCTCATCTAGAATAAACATGTGAATAGATCAACATGGCGTATCACAGACCTCATGGTCTTGATTCGCTAGCTCTCTGTACTTGGGGTCTTGAGAGACACTGAGATAATGAGAGGTAAACTGGCTGGACAGTAGGATCAACTGTTCAGACACAAGTATGTATGTGTGTGTGCACAGCTGCTGAGGGAATCAGCAGTGTCTGTTTGGGTGACTGAGAGTAGACTGCCACTGGCTGGCTGTTAAGGGCAGCCATTACAGATCAAGTGTGGCGCTGCTGCAGCGCTGACACATTTGGGAAGTCTGATTAACACACAGCTTATTGTGTATGTGTGAGTCTGTGATTAACATCAGCTGCATCAAGAGCTAACCATGTCCAGACAGACAGTTATGCGGCATCACAGCAAGCGATTAGCGAATGTTAGCCACTGTTGATAAGTAAAGCCTGTGGATACAAAGTGCAGTTAGCGGACATCTGAAGGTTTATATTAGAAACATCAAATGAAGCTTTATATATCTCAGCATAATTTTTGCAGATACTGAATTACAGTTTTTTAAACATCAGCACTGCTCATGGAATTTTGGATACATCAATTTTATATTGTTTTTTATATTTTGGTATATAATCAATGGTCTTGTGTTTATATGAACATGAATTACATGTTTTTCAGTATTTCAAACAAAGCTATGGCAGTGGTCTCTGGGTGTGTAAGAGGGAAATGTGATCATGTTAAAATGAGGATAAAATATGGACTTTAATGGTGTAAACAGGAAATAACAACATTTGGACTAAAATGGCATGTTACTTATTATCTAAACTGTTCATGTAGTTCAGCAAGAAACATCAAGGGACATCAACAGTTACAAAGAGACAAGTAAGACAAGTAGTTTAAAACGTAAAAGCTCCTTATCACAGATATATAGACATAAGGAAAATAATTATGACTACTGAAACCTATCTGTCTGTATGTTCATTCAGGTCAACATACATGATAAATGCATGGTTTGCTTACTCAGTTATATCAAATTAGACTGATGCAGCCTTGTAACCTTTACAACCACCTCATCTTGAACTTCATAAAAATTGTTTTACATAAAAACCCTGGTGTTCAACATGTTGTTGTTTTTTCTAGAAACAATTTCTAAAAAATTTCCTCTCTTATTTAAGTTGTTAAAAATTCTTCTCTTGTTTAGGCAGATTCTTCGAAATAGCCTGCATGTTAACGTTCATTTTGTGCAGTTAAAGTAAATGTTTTTTGTGGATGGCCGAATAAGCTTGTATTTTATTATTGCCTATATTTCCCCCAACAATGATATTGAAATTTAATTATCCCTCTACGGCCGATAGGCGGCGCCGTGTACCTGTTAAAACATTACGCCTATTTCTGGGAACGAGCACAATGAGATTGTATTACTTGTGAGTCCTGACTGTGGGTAGGCTACAGACAATAACGAATTTAATATAAATACAGAAATAAGCAATTATCTGAAATGTTCGTTGTATAAGAATAAGGACGGTTTCAAGTATTATTCAAGTTATCCTATTTATTATATTTATTTACTGCTAATTACAAAGCCATATCAAAATCCTTTTGATTTCTCCACTAGAACTGACCTGTTTTTAAGGTCGTAGCCTTCCACTTGCTGTCAAAGTTCTTTAGGTCAAAGGTGTATGCCATGTCTTAAATCAATACATTGTTTGCGACAGAAGTGATGACAAATAAATAGTTCCGATGGAAATGTGATCAAATCATAACATAACTAGTTAATAATTAACTAATTTTGGCTGCAGTGTTTAACTAAATTTTAGCACAGTTTTGGATACATTTAATGTAATTTCTAAACTGTAAGTAAACTCATTTTGATATTGAAAAATCACAAAACACATAAGTTCCACCTTATCCCGGTCTCTTTAGAAGGTGACAGAAATGTGAGTGCAACACATTTAGATGTAGAATCGAATAGAGGTGAAAATGAGCGATGTCAATAGGCCTACAGAGATTTTATAATGCAAGAAACTTGTAAAAATACACTGTTATTAAATGCCACGTGTTTGTGCTCACATAAATCACGACAGTATTTCTTAATCAAGACTAAATTCATAATTACTAAGGATGCTTTAGATCTGTAAAAATAGTTTGTATGGCAATGCGTGTCCGACAAGTACAAAATTATCTTATGACAGGGGCAACACGTGCCAGCAATATATGCAATAATTATTCGCATGGACGCGTGCTTTATTTCGACCATTAGATCATTAGGTTTTGAGGCAATAACTGGGCATCAAAACATTTCGGTCTATCGTCCAAATATGTTACAGTTAGGTTTGGGGTGTCAGATGCGTGTTGAACTGTGCTACGTCCTCCGGAATCGTAGTTGCTATCCAAAACACAAATCAACAGACCAAAGCATTGGAGCTGCTAGCGGGTGGAGGGCGTGTCGAAGGCGGGCTGAACGCTCCAGAGGAGCAGCCCTGAAAAGTGCTGGACCTGTTGCCCTTACTCGCACTTGAGTAAACTGGCAACAGAGCTAAGAACACCTCACAACAGCAAGAAGACGCGCGACCTGCATTACACAGGAATGTTGCGTCTTTGTGTTTAAACATACTTATACCTAAACCATCTCGAAGTTGCGAGAAGTTGCGAGGTTTACATGGACATATGTCGCGTTACTCCGAACCTTCTCGTCTTGTTCTGGTCATTGTGGATTACTGAGAAACGGCACTAGCTGAGCGCGACCTTCGGCATCCATTTTTGCTGGGTAAGACTCTGTATTAAGCTATTTGTTTTCTGTATCTTATTCCATGTGTGGTAAATGGCTAAACTGTTTATGATGTCAAAATTAAGGCTTTCGACCATTTTTTAACCAACAAACACGAGGCGGAGGATTAATGCCTGTTACTGTTTGCTTTCAAATGAATATAGACACGGTGATGTTCCGTACTTACACCTGTAAGGTATTATTCACAGGAATAATAGCAGGTAAACATCTTCTCAGTGCTGTTATCAATTGTGTTTTAATCTCAATCATGATAGGCTATCTACTGCCTTAAATTTATTAGCCACATTCATAAGCCTTGTAGCCATATCAACATTTAAAGTATTTTCTTTCTAATTCTATAGCTAGATTAAATACAATTTATCAAGTCTAACAACATTGCATAGGAAAATAGTTTACGTCTTATACAGTAGACTGACCAGTCTATTTTGCACTAAATTCCAGACCTCGAAATCAATTAGCCTGATTTGAACTGCCTGTAACCTTCAAACTATCTCTGAATTTAAAAACTACAAAGTCAGTAGTGCATTTCATGACAAGACGAAGTCGACAAAATCTGAACACGACGCTATTCAGTGTAAAAAACTAAACATTATTCCATAATGCTGAAGTGGCTAGTATAAAACACGCTAAAAGCGATAAATTCCTCAAAAGAGACAACCTGCCCCTTTAGCGATGGGCCATTCACCATCTGCGATCAACTGCAGACGGTGCTCAAGCCGCTGGGATTCCGTCCGACAACAGCGTTTCTCGTTTCTCCGAGTTATTTCAGTAGTCACCTGCGGTTGCAAACATGTTAGACCAGAAAACACTGGCGGGAATAGCGCATCCCAGTTTTAAGGATCATATATATATATATATATATATATATATATATATATATATATATATATATATATATATATATATATATATATATATATAATTAGCATTAAATGTAAGACTGTATAGCAAATACAGTCTTAAATTTAATGCTAATTCGGTAGATATGATTTTGTGGTTTTGTCAAGAGTAAAAAAAATGGGAAAAAGACATGTTTATAAATAATACAAATACTACGATAATAATACTTATGCATATATATATATATATATATATATATATATATATATATATATATATATATATATATATATATATATATATATATATATATATATATGTTTGTGTGTGTGTGTGTGTGTATAAATACAGCTAAATTAGATTTTAATTAATCTGCTTTTATGTCTCTATGTATTCAGCTTACAAACTGATAAAACTGCTGTAGGAGTATCAGTTTCTACTTAAAACAAATTAAGGAAATTGCTTTCTTTTCATATAGGAACCCACTGGACATTAAGTTGTCTGATCGACTCTTTGTTCTAAGGCCTGTTGCTGAAAATGGGAAGTAAAACTTTGCCGGCCCCGATCCCACTACACCCAACTCTACAGCTCGCAAATTACTCCTTCCTGCAGGCGGTCAACGCCTTCCCCGCCGCCTTCGACCACCTGCAAGGACTCTATGGCCTTAGTGCAGTACAGACGATGCAAATGAACCACTGGACTCTGGGTTACCCTCACATGCAAGGACTCCGCTCCACCATCACCGAGATGGCAGCGGCGCAGGGCCTCGTGGATCCACGATTCCCCCTCCCTGCCCTACCGTTTGCTGCGCACCTCTTTCATCCTAAACAAGGGGCGATAACTCATGTAATTCCGGCTCTGCAGAAAGACAGACCCCGGTTTGATTTTGCGAATCTTGCCATTGCGGCTACGCAAGAGGACCCACCAAAAGCTGGCGATCTGTCGAAGCTGGCGGCGGGTTATGGCGGCACGATCTCAGAGCTGAACAAACTGTCACCGGACAGAAAGACCTCGCGCGGCAGGCTTCCGTCCAAGACCAAAAAGGAATTTATTTGCAAGTTCTGTGGAAGGCATTTTACGAAGTCCTACAACTTACTCATTCATGAGCGTACCCACACCGACGAAAGACCCTACACCTGCGATATCTGCCATAAGGCTTTTAGGAGACAGGACCACCTGCGTGATCACCGGTACGTACTAGCATGTAATGCAGTCACTTTGCTGACAGCGCTTTCTCACCGTAGAGGAAAGAACGTAAACTCTTACGTCTCTGTCTCATGCCCTCGTAATCATGTCCATTCAGTTCTGTCCTACAAAATTTTAAATAATAATAAGATAATGTTTATAATCGGGTTCATTGTCATATTCTGTTACAGTGATCTGCAGCATGAACAGGACTGTCCGCGGACACTACAGCTCTATCAGACATTCCCCATATCAGTGCAACTAACCTGTGCTATTGCATGTTGGATTTGATTACAGATACATCCACTCCAAGGAGAAACCTTTCAAATGTCAAGAGTGTGGAAAAGGATTTTGTCAGTCGCGGACTTTGGCTGTTCATAAAACATTACACATGCAGGTGAGATATTGCCATAGTCCTAATACTGATCTGTGGTAATTTGTATAAAACTCAAATTTACCTGCGTATTGATCTATCGTTTTATTTGTTTCTTCTTTCAATATGAGGTCAATAATTAGGCTAAGTAATGTCCTAATAGAGCATGCGCATGGTGCAAGGATTTACCTGAGCTTTAAGAAGCTATAGAAATAAAGACGATGGGCAAGTTCAACCGATACAACCAAACTCAGGCAGACCACGTATTCATTGTATTTAATTGCTTGTACAGATCATGCTATCGTAATGTGTTTTGTGAGTTCCACTGGTCTTGTCGTCCATATAAATCATCAGTCCTGAAATAAAGCAACTTTTAAACATATATGATTAAAATCTAAAAGGAATAATCATTTGCTTGCTTCAAATCTAAACAGGAATCTCCTCACAAATGCCCCACATGCGGAAGAACCTTTAATCAAAGAAGTAACCTGAAAACTCACCTTCTCACCCATACAGACATCAAGCCCTACTCCTGTGAGCGCTGCGGAAAGGTGTTTCGGCGCAACTGTGACCTGCGACGGCATAGTTTGACACACACACCCCACCGGGACTACTAGCTGCCTGGACTAGAAAGATAACACAAACCAAGAAATATGGAACAGACAAGCAAACTTGTCAACAGCGACACGTTTTGCTGCGAAGTGATTGCGAACAGATATCATGGGCAGGTCGTGTGACCTAAGGGCAAAAAGCACCCAGAGCAGGGGACAGACTTGCACCCTGCGTTTCGCAGACCTGCAGCAATTCTCCGGACATTTGTACATAGTTTTTTTTCCGTGTTTGTATTTCCTTCTTTGTTTCATTTTTTGATTACCGCTGTATCTGACTTTTTGCGAATTGCGTTCAAATGTTTGTAAAATGCATTGTTGAAATAAAAAGAATTTTAACGAAAGGTGGTAACCTTTTCTTTGGCACTGCTCACATGGAATTACTCGACCAAACTGCGAGATCTTGCTTTCAATGTATTTTAAAATGAAATGTATTATATTGTGTTTATTTATTTGTTCGTTTATACGTTTATGTGTAGCCTATTGTAGGCCACTTGTTCTATATTGCAAGTCTTATGGTAGACAATATCTAAAGGAATAAAACATATTTATCCCAATACGCTTTGGCAGTCATACGGGGTCCCAATGTTTGAAATAGAAAGATTTTAATCATATTATTATTATTATTATTATTATTATTATTATTATTATTATTATTATTATTATTATTTGTTTGAAAACCTTCAGTAGCTATAACCAGCTACAAATTAAATAGTAAAATAACATACGCTTGTTTACTGTTATTATTATTGTTGTTGTTATTGTTGTTCCTTTTTTTGTTCCTTTTTTTTCATACTTAAACTTTAAGGTCGGTTACAAGATTATATTCTACTTTTTATCGATCCTGCTAATTGCTAATTCTGAAATCATATTCACGTACAGGATTAATTATGCTACGAGCGGGAACCACATTTAGTGTTGTTTTCTAATACAATACCTCAATTAACTGAAAAGCGTAGATAGATTAATAAATCAATCAATCAAATCAATTTAAACTCCCGTCACAATAAATTGATTTACCCTAGCCTTCAATAGCCTACAAACAGTGCTTTGAATGTTTTGATTCAAATGTATTGGTTCCACATGGACTTATTGTCAAAGGAAACAATTTAATTGTGTGAATAATAATAATATACTTTATCCACGTGGAACCGATTTGCACGTTTGAAAGAAAGAATTTCAGATAACTATTAAATTAAACTGAATTGAAGGTCAGAATGTTGTTATTATTTACACATAATGGCTGTCAGACTGCATGTTCTTATCTTAAGGAAATGTGTTAGAAAGGCCACAAATTTAGTTTCTATTTAACTTTCATAAGCCGATACCTCGACTACACTGTAAATGATGATTATTCGTATATTGGTTGCAGAAAGACGAGTCGCCATTTCCGCTTAAGCGTGGAACTGATTTTCCTTTACTTTTTCTTATGAGGTTAAAGTCAACGGAGCAAATAAATGTATGCTATCATATATGCACATAAATGCCCCAAGAATAGTTTATAGTACCTGATAATTAGATAAATCCACCACTAGCATTGTGAAAGGTACAATATTATTCCATCTAATAACTATGTAACTGTGGGCTTAAAATGATGTATTAACGAATGTTCAAGAATGTTTAACATTTTCAGCAGATGCTACCACCTGTTAGTTAGAATAAATAAAAAAGTTGCAAATAAATATTACAAAATGGACAGTTTTTATTACTGTTGTTCAAAATGGATAACCCTTTGTCGTAATTATGTGATAAAGGCAAAATCAACTTATCTGAAAAAAGAAACTCTTACAGTGGCCAACAAATGTACACACATGTGTTTACAATACAAGAGCATCCCGGACATCTGTAGGTTGGAAATAAGTTTCAAGACCTTTGCGACTACTGACCGACTTACGGTAAGTTAACAGAATAAGGCCTAGTCAAGAAAAAGATAAAATCAAAACCAAAAACGGTCATTCACTCTAGGTGAGACTATTTAATTTTGCAAGTATATTATTTACTGAATTCGAGGCCCATTGTATATTGGTAAACTTTATTTAAAACGAACGCACATGAGGTAATAGATAAGGCAATTTAACGCATAAAAGAAATAAACCAGCTAAACTCAGGAACTAGTCACTCTTGGAATATGGTCAGATTCTAAATGATTCTCGGGCCAATACTGAATTAGGAATATATATCTTTGCCAGCATAGGAATCTCAAAAAAGGTCAAATAGACAGAAACAGATTGCCACTTTTTTGAGAAGGGGGTGTTTCTAGTTGAGTTACCTTATGTCCTTTACTTACCCAAGCTTTCCTTTTCTATCACGATTCAGCTTTCAGAGACAGCAAACAAATATTTTGAGAGAATGGCAACTGGATCGCTAGCAACGATTGTTCTTTTGGAAAATGTATTATGAGCTTACAAATAGACAATTACAAAAATAAAACGTTCTGAAGTGCCTTGTGATAATGGCAAAAGATTCTTTCTTTTTTAACACATATATTTGTGTTGAATAAAGACTTTAATTCAAAATTATTTATAAGTATACATGTAAACTTCCTTATCCTAAAGAAAGAAATCGTTTGAGTTTCGGAAAATGCACATTTCACAGTATGTTTTCTAATTCTGAAAATGATGCCTGTGTGTTAATATAAGAATGATCCTAGATGATTCGAGAAGTCTTCTCTGTGCTAGAAAGATTAACTGACTTTTCCTACATGGTTCTTAGTAGATTTAGCTAAAGAAGTACCACCATGGTATGGTCAATTTAACTAAACAGGACAACCAATAATTATTGGAATTTTAACGAAATTATAACCTAAAAGACTCTTTTTGAAAGTTTTGGTTCAGGGTATTTTTAAAAGGAGACTTCAAATATAAAACTCAGCCATATTTATTTATTTACATTTTCCCCCTACATGTATCGCAAAGTTGCACGTTTTCCCTATTAGGCACGAACCCTTTATGCGAGGTTTATCGCGTCCGTTTAAGGGAAGTGATGTCAATTATTTTAGCGGAAGTCATAATGTTGTATGCGGAAGTAGCGAAGTTGACGTTTGGAGTGTGAAATGTAAAGCTAAAGCAATGAATCAGAGTGGAGCTAAGATATCAGTCTAATTCGTCAGTGGTCACGTAAGACAAACAGATGTTATATCCATGGTTAATCAGAATTCATGCGGAGAATCATTTGCTTTAGCGTTGCCGTATCGCTTGCTAGTTAAATACGCTAGCCGCATTGCTGAGTAGCCACAAGAGCTAGCACAGCTAGCCAACTAGCTAAATTCTCTTAACAGTCTCAATTGTTAACGTAAGGAACGTATCAGGTTGGCTAACTAGATCGGCTAGACGCGTTCTTATCCGCTTCCGAGTACGTATTAAAAGCGTTGGTCACGTTTCACGGTGACACAGCTTGCGTGAAATTTAAGATTTATTTGGAAAGCTAACACTGGCTAGCCGACTCACACAGCCGTTGTGCTGTTATGTGTAAACTCTTCTGCTCAAACTCTTCCGCTTCAGGACTAATTGTTCTAGCGATCAGGATTTAACTTCTATGAGAATCAGTTGGGAAACGGCTACATAGACATATGCAATAGCAATACCGCAAGCTAGTTATCTTGACTTGACTTACTGACTTACAAATGTTTATTACGAACTCTGTGTTGGTTTATTAATGCTAGCTATATTGGAACGTTTTCCACTAGCCTTGTAAATGGTAATATATTTTGCTGATATTAGCCTAAATAAGACGTTCAGCGGCATGAGGTTGACCAGTCTAAACGTAACACCATTGGTAACACGAGTCATTAAGCACCGCTAAAGCTTAATAAAAGTTCGTTCTTATGTACGTTTGTAGACTGTTTTGCACTTATTTACAGGCTCCAAACTTAACAATTATGTTAATTTGTTTAATGCATTTGCTTTTATTATGATAACATGGCAGTCATGCTGCAAAAGCTTTTAGGTTATATTCTGGCTTGAATTGACAGCTGCCTGCTAAATATCTATATATCCTGACATCCTGCATTTATTTACTTTTGATGTACACAGACATGATGTTAATTATGTTCTGTATATTGGTTACATTAAGTAACTTTATTCTGTGACTAACATTATTCAGTCACTAAATAGTATAAACTGTCAGTACCAGTAGAGTAGTCATATGAATTTTCTTGTTCTAATACAACATGGAACTGAATAATGCATCAAAACAGATTTTCTTTGGGTTATATGTCATTTTGATGAGCAAGTACAAAGATTAGATCATGCCCACTAAATCTTTTGTGGTCGGTTCTGTATGCACAGGGCTAATGAACACTCAGGATGCTGGAATCCTATGTTACTCCTTTATTGATGAGTTATGTGAATCGTTACATTAAGAATTTGAAGCCATCTGATCTCCAGCTCTCGCTATGGGGTGGAGATGTGGTGCTTAGCAAGCTGGACCTCAAACTGGATGTTCTAGAGCAGGTAAGATTGGCTTTGCTTGTTTTCATTGTTGTTGTTGCTTTTTAACATAAAGAGCAACAGCTTTACTGATTTTAAAATGTACAATAAAACACTTAATTGTGAGTTCTGTTGTTTACCTGTTTTTTGCAATTAAATCTGAGGAACATTGTGCTGTCTTATGCTTTTTCAAATTCATTTTATCAATATCATTTTTCAGTGGTAACTGAGCCTAGATTAACAAGGGAGACTGTAACTGTTGCCTTTTATGGTGTAATATGCTTCTTAGTTTTTGGTGTCTACTTTTTCTTGAACCTACATAACCTTAAATCTTGATGTTAGTGCATCTTCAAGCTATTGTTAAGTCTTTGATGTGCTTTGTTTTTATGTCCACTTTTTATATTCAATTTAAGCCTTTTATTGTTTTGTGGGAAATTGTGTTGAAGTTTTTGTTTTGTGTTAAATAAGCAGAAAGTGCTCTGCTCTTTGTGCATGTTTTGTCAGGGATCACAGACTCTCTCGTCTACAGTGGGATCAGCTTTTCATCTCAAACCACAGTCAGATTCTTTCCCTGCTCTCTATCTGTCAGCTGACATGAAGTCTGCGTAGATGGATTTGCTAGAATATTTACTTTGCTTTGTTATTTGGGGTACAGTGGCTTTTGCATTTGTAATATCTGGAACCAATCACTCTGCCATGTTGTGAGAATGTTTTGCTTCCCAAGAGTGGCCCAAGCTGCTCCTAGTGCTCTCTAAAGACACATGCACGCGCACACACATAGCAACAGAGACACTTATTGAAAACAGCTTGTGTCCTCCCACACTGAGAGTAAAGCTCATGTTTGTAAATCTGCTACTAATGTGATCCTGAAATCATGACAACAATTTTGATGAAACTTCAGAAAGCATCTTTATAGCCTGTAGAGTGGATGCTATGTGTGTGCATAGGGATCATTAGGGATTCTTTTAAGATGAGTAAGGGTGAAAGATTTTGGGTTATTGTACAGACAAGCTGTAAATTCATGCAAATGCTTCCTCCATTGTGGGTTTGATTTGGAGTATTTGGAAAGCCTTGGTGCGGGACCTGTAGCACTTTGTGTAGAGCTTGTCTCTCTGAGAGCAAGTTCCCACCCCAAAGCAGTTCTTAACCAGCTGCATAAATTACGCTCCCTATGCTCCTTCAAACAGCACAAATCCACTACACCATGATAAATTGTAACAGGTCTTTATTTTAATAAGAAACAGCTTTCTTTCAGCTAGCATCTCTTTTGCCTTTTATCTCTTGTTCTTGTGTATAGCATGAGTCTATGACTTATAGTTTGTTGTTTTCCCTGTGTGTTTGTGTGCGTGTGCATGCATGCCTGTCTGCTTCTTATGGGTTTTCTTGGTATGTGTGTGGTACAGGAGCTGAAGCTTCCTTTCACCTTCCTGAGTGGTCATATCCATGAGCTGCGAATCCATGTGCCATGGACAAAACTGAGCTCAGAACCGGTGGTCATCACCATCAACACCATGGAGTGCATCCTTAAGCTGAAGGATGGTGTTCAGGTTTGTTACTCTCATATCACACACCTGAGAACATACAGCATACTTTATACTTTTCAGTATTCCCATTACCTGTCTGCTATCTACAAAACTGTGCCTGAGTTTGTGAGTAGTATGGGTTTAAGAGAGAAAGCCTAATAGATCTTGCTTCTGTGCTAGTGGATGGTGGCTGTTCAACTAAATACCACTGAACTTTTATTATATTACTTAATAACCACAAGAGTTCTGATACTTAGCATCAGATAAATTCCAAAACCAAACAACACATCAAACCCCAAACAGACCTCTATTAATTTAGTGTCTTACTGCTGCAGAATGAAGTCATGTCATGCATTTGAAGCTTGATGTACATGTTTAAAACTATAAGGAGAGGGAGAAAAGACAGATGCTGGCATTAGCTGAAAGGAAAGCTCATTTCAGAACCCCAAGAACAAAGGATCTCGTCATTGTTGCTACTGCAATCAAATGCTTAAAGAGTTCCCTTTAAGTTTCTCTCTGAAATCAAAACTGCTTTGTTCGAGTGACTGGAATGTGCAGGACGAAGCCAAGAACTACAATTAATGAGCTGTGTTCTCCTAGGAGAAGGAGAAGCAGCATAGGCAGGAGATTGCACTGAAGAGGTTGAGATTTAAGGGCTGATCCAAGATCAGGAAAAAGGCAAAAGATTACTGTCAGGAACTGGAGGAGGACAGCTGTTCTAAAGGATCCTGTAAACTGACCTCAGCCACCACTATATGAAGTGTTCAGTGCCTTATGTTGCTGTGTGTGCGCACTTGCCTTTCCTGAGGAGCATATATACACTCTTACCATGCTAGCTTCCAGTTTCCAGTTATTACAAACAGATTGACACTATTTTCCTTACTGAAGCATTTATATTATTGTAGCTGGATACAGCCATAAATATTTTGCAATTGAGTCTGTGAAGTTATTAAGTGTGATTTTTTTTTTTTTGAAGCAGTCTGTGGTTACCTGCGCCACCCATGCAGTAGGGCAACATGGTAGCTACAGCACTCACAGGGACATATGGTACTGCCTGTCTGAAGGGAGCCAATTAGAGCTGATTATATAGACTGCAGTAGTAAAGCTCTGCAACACATGGGCCTGAGTGCTGATGCTGAATATTGTCCTTTGCAGCCACTACTGCTGGAATGATCACGTTCCAATAGTCGGAAAGTTTAATATGGTTCTCATGTTTGTAAGTGTGCATATGCCGTATAGCTTGGGGTCAGGGGGCTCTGCTGCTCTGGACTCACATGTAATCTCCAAACAAGTATTTGTAACAGATGTTTTTTTTTCCCCACAAAGGCGCTCCGTTTAGTAGGAGCCTTTGGAAAAGGACATTTGGACAAATTATGCCCTGGTATATCAGCTCCTAAAGAGACAAAGTTTGGAGCCAAGCCAGAAACGGAAAACAGTAAAAGTCATAGCTGGAGAAACAGCAATGAACTGTTACTCTTTTACTCTTTCTTTTTTATTCAAGTAAAATTTTTAGTAGACACTATATCTAGATGCCACCATTCCTACTAAGGATTTAACTCTAAATTATTTGTTTAGGTAAACTGCAGGCTTGAGATCACGTACGTAAAGTGAAAACGTGCTGTGAGGATCTCTTCAGCTGAAAGTGTATAGGGCATGGTTACGTGTGTAATGTGGAATGTCTTTATAGTTTCAAGTCTTTAATGGTTGACTTTGCCGGCCAAGTTTAGCAGACTGCTTTTTGGTTGTGCTTATGGTCTTCGTGGTATGTGTGGAAATGATAAATGAGATAATTGATCTGGTTTGTTTTTGCAGTTACAGTGAGCAGCTGAGTATATTCCTGTAAAAACATCCAATAGCCTTTTTTAATTCATTAGACATCTGGCGATTTCTCCATGCGTGTCCATGCGTGTGAGAGAGAACGTGTGATTACTGATGATATTAACTAGGATCGATCATGTCATTTACAGCTTAAAAACTGTTAACCATTGCAAAATTGTGGGACTGGGGAGCAGAAAACAATTTCTGATACAGCTTCTTTATTAACAACTGTTTTCCATTAACACTGTTGTGGGCTTGCTCTCCCTCTCTCTCTTTTCCTCTCTGTCCCTGTCTCTCTCTTTCTCTCTCCTTCTTTCTCTTTATGGAATCAGGCTAACAGCGCAAGCTCCAGCTGATTTTCGTGTGTGTGTGTGTGCGCGCGCGCTTGCGTTTTATCCACAATGAAAGAAAAGCCAGCGTCCTGTGTGCTGGCTTGAGTTGAGTGGATGAGAAACATACACCCGCTGGACATTTGTAATCAGATCAGCACTAACTGGGTAATCTGGGTCTTTATGCTGCCGGAAATCTACCCTTTGATTTGCCAGCATGCACAGACCAAATAGCTTGCAGAGAATCTGTGCTACACCAGAGAAAGAGAGAGAACCAACACCATGGAAGCACTTGAGAATTCCTGTACTAGCATATCAATATTCTGAAGACTGTGGTACCCCTATTCTGAAGACTACTCAAAAGTGTGAAGTATGTGTTTGGTCCAGAAACAGCTCTATTCAGTAACAGGTGTTTACTTTTGTCCTTGTCCTAAGATGAACCTGTCAGACAGCATCTCAGTACTCCTTTTGCACCCTTAACTGCATGCCACTCTTTAGAGCAAAGATGCATGTACATTTGTACACACATGCACATTTTGTGAAAGCATAAAGCACATAAATAAACTGCACATAAACAAAGAAGTATAAGTAAAAGTTTAGGGTCTTTCATCGTTGACATTTTGGCCAAATTTAGCAAACAGTTTTAAATTAAACTTCTTTTCTGACATAAAAAGCACCAAGTCTTTGTGGTGTTTTTACCAAGGGTCAGCCGGTAATCTGAGCAAATATTTAGAATTTTTTTCAATTATTGAAAACAACATTTGAACTTGCTGCCTTGCTGATTAAAGCACCTTATTGATCATTATTTATTATTTTACATTTAACACGTTTTGACTGATGAGTTTACATTTTTTGGCTTGATTAAAATACAGCCATCTGCAGCTCACTATTTTCAAAGATTTTACCACTCTGTTTAAAGTAATTTATGACTTTATGACTTACGAAACTTTACAAAAATGACAGAAAAAAAAAATTTTAATACGATTTCTTTACATCAGAACTATATTTTTGAAAATTTGCCAATTTTCCACACCTCAGAAAAATAAAGACAGACAGAACAGCTATAAGACTGTCCATGTTGTCTCACAAAACGGACGAATAAATTTACTGTAAAGGGTGGTTTGCACTTTTTTCAAAGTGAATACACTGGAAAGTTTCTCTGCCTTATTTTAGAACTGAAACACTTTTGTACACAGCACAGGTATCTTTTACATTGTCTTTACTGAATGGTCAAACTGTAACACTGTGCAGCATGTTAAAAGGAGAATGTGGAGTTTCTCCACCTCATTTTGACAGCTGAAACGAATGAACACCTCGGATCTCCTTAACTCAGTCTGAGCTGGTTTTAAACATAGCTGCAAATTAAAGATGAAGTGGAAGAATCAGTAATAAACATGTTAGCAGTTATATTCCCTCATTCTTGGTGCTTTTTACAATGTAGTGAGAGTTTTACTGCCTGTTTAGATGTTTCTGTAATCTATTTGCAGTTCTAGGTTTTATATAGTTTTTAATCTGTATCTAGGCAGTATGGACCAAAAAATATACATCAAAAGTTTTATGCCCAATGGAGATACCCAAGATATATTTATATCTTGGTATATGTCTCAAGCACTTTTATTTAACCAGGCTGTGATCTAAAAACTGTCTGAACACTTTAACTTTCATTTACCTGCTGGAAAAACATTTCTCACAAATTCCATTTCATTTTAGTTTTGCTGTAGACAATTTAGTTTTCCTATATTTTTTAGAACGGATGTGTTTTATTCTGATGACAGTTAATGAGCACTTTTTGTAGTTATTGTTTTATGGTTTAATAGTGTGTTTGTGAGTGTGTGTTAGTGTATATTTAGTATATATAATTTGCATATTACTTTAAATGTTGAAGTAATCTGGCCTATAATCATATTTTTTTCATATAATACTGTACAATAATCCAATGTAATACCACTAATTGACCATCTTTGCTTGCATACAGTGGAATTTGTCGAACAATCCCATAAACAAAATGTGCTTGAAAATGTGATGGAAGAGCCAGGCATAGTTCAGCAAAACATAAAATGGACACAATTTATCATCCAAACTCTTTCCCCTATGTGTTTGAACACATACAGCAAAAAATAACAGGGAATGGTACTAACAGGCATATTGTCCATTTAGAGGACAAAGACCCATATTATGAACTTGTGCCATCAATTACAGTATACAATTACAGGCTCGGTTTTAGTGACTAATGCTCAAATAACACCTGTTAAGAGAATAGCAGTTAAGCAACATAAAATATTGATATCAAAGTGCAAAATGGCCTTTCTATTACTTAAAATAATGCAGGCATAGCATTGTTTGAACATTATTTTAAATGATCATTACCAACCAATAGCCTTGGTTCAGCACCTCCCAGCTCCAGTGTCACTAGAAACAACTCAGACTATACGTTGGACACTGTACAATCATCATTCACATTTTTGGGTGAGTTCATAGCTCGTCGAGGAGGAGGATGTGATGCTGGCAGTTTTACAAAAAAGAAAGGTTTTGTAGGTTATGAAGAGGACTGCATTCTGTGGCTTAACTTTTGTGATCCAAGCTGTGGAGGAAAACTGGAAACCTGCTAGGACAATGTCAGCAATGTGGCAGCCATCTTGAATGCTGCTGTTCTTGGATTTAACTATATTAATAGAGGAGAATATAGTGGAAAATATAAGGGTTAATGATTCTAGAGGTTTACCCTTTATGATGTTTTTTTTCTTAGTATAATTTCTGATGATGTCTGTATCCAAAGGTAATCAAACGTGAATATGTTTGGATGCTCGAGACTAGTGGATTTTTGTAGATGATGCATGCAGTTTTGGTATAAATGATATAGAATTGTGCATGCAAAATTGCATGGCTGTGTACTCCTAAACCTTAGTGAAAAATATCTTGTTTAAAAATGCAATTAGACATGCTTTGCTCTGACTCTGCTGCAGGTTGTAAAATATAATCATTAATCAGGTTATCAATAGCAGTACTTTCAGATTTTTCTGCTTTGCTTGAAGCACTTGGATACAGGACCCTGCTGCGGAAGGATACCACTAATCAGTGGAGGTGCATCACAAGTGGGTCTATTGGACCCGCTAGTCTGGCAAGTAAGCTGCTGTGCTAGTCGGGCTGTCAGTATGACGGGAGTCTGACCGTTTCTTTCGCCTCTTGAATTACAATAAGGACTAACATGATTTTAGACTGTAAGTGGCAGATGAGTGATTCACTACAAGAAGCCTGGCTCAGCCACACACGTTGCCACTCAGGTGCCCCCACATTAGCCTGAGTCCTTTACAGTTCTTTTTCATGTTGCTTTTTACCAAACTCCGCTGACGTGTTGAAAATTCTGTCTATCAGTGCTCGTGCACACATCAGTGTATGTGTCAGGAATTGCCTTTGTGATGTTAGCCATAAGTATTGGTATCACTGCTGATACCAGTGAATTTTAAGTGCGGTGTAACACTGTTTATTGTTTTGTGAATTCTCTCTGTGTGCTCTCCATGTATCAGCACTATGTATATTGCATAGAAGCATGGGCTGTGTCTTTGTATATGCAAGTGTGTGTGGGTGGTCGACACTACAGCCCCTTTGCTGTCACCCTCATGAACCCCTAATCACAGCTTTAGCACTCATCCATTTTGAGCATTAGAGGAATATTAGTATAGAGAGCACCACATTAGCGTAGGTGTCACTGCACCTATTTCAGAACACAGAGAACAAGTGTTGTTTCTGTTTTTCTGTTTCTGTTCACATCTGTTTCAAAATGTTTTTCTGTAGTGGGACCAAGAGGTTCTGAGTGAAGAGAGTAACTGTTCCAGTAGTATTTCCACATGAACAGAATTTGACACACAACACCTGGCTCAGCAAATCTGGCTCAGTGCAGCTTTCTCATAGTTTTGACATAGTTAGCTGCCACAATTCAATAAACGTTAAAATGTCAATCTAACAATAATTGATACATGATACATTAAAGTTATTTATATAGAATATTTAACATAACACAGTCGACTAAAGTGGTGTACAAAGTTAAAATAACTTAAGATGAATAAAACATATAGCTTAAGACAAAACAACCACATGTAACCAAAAAGCCATAGTTAAAAGATATGTTTTTTTTTTTAAAGACTGTAAGAGTGGAAGCAGACCTGAAAAGGTGTCTGCCATTTTCCTGGTGCCAGTCAACATTCTAGCAGCTGCTTTTGTATATGCTTTAGTCATGCCAATATATTTCTGTTGATGCCTAGAAAATACAAAAGAATAAATGACTAGCCTCTACAGAGAGAAGCTGGAAAAAACTACTGCTAATAAAATAATTAATTTGTTGATCCATTTGTGGTCTATTAACAAACAACATATTTTTGACTCTTTTAACAGAGCACCAAGGCTTTTAGACAGATTTAGATTGACCAAAAATAATATAAATTAAATAAATGTAAAAGCATCAGTCTAACAATAGTTGCTACATGTTTTAATCAGTCAATTACTCTTCCTCTATGGCTGATCAGGGTTTAGCAGGCATTTAATAGCCTTCGATAGCCTTAATTTTGCCATGTGAAAAGAATAGCAGGTATGCATTTGCATAGGGCTGGGCAATATATCGAGTTTTTAAGAAATATTGATATATTTTTATATACGACATAAGATGTGACAATATCATCTATATCGATATAGTCGTGTTGCGCTGCACTTACACATGTAGATCCACCAGTTCGCCTTTCTCTTCACACTGCCCCGTCTTTCTCCCTCACAAAACTCGCCCCTCCCCACCGATTCACCCATAAACGCAGGCAGATACAGTATGGAGACAGACAAACTATCTATCGAAAAAAAAGCTATCGAAGAGGATGCCTGTCGAAAAAAAAAAATGACTATCGCAATTCGATAGCAAAAAAGTACTGACCGAAACACCTCGTACTACCGAGTAGCAAAAGGTCTAAACAAAAATAAAATTAAAATTAAGAAAGCGACACGCGCCGTGACACGTAGAAACGCACGGAGCACACACAGAGCTAGTTAAACATGTCAAAGCACTCCAAAGTTTGGCTCTACTTCTAAAGAGTCTGTCTCTGAGCAGCTGCAGCAAATGCTTTAAGCTAATGCTATAAGGTGTCATAGAAAATATTATTCAGGCAAAGCTCGTGCTTGTTTTGTGAACTACGCGGGTTGCGGTAGAGGGCTGGGGAAGTTTTTGGGCTGCGGAACCGAGTGCATGTAAATCAGAGCAGCCGGGATTTTCTTTGAGATCTACTTATATAAAGTTCACCAAAGAAGCATCTGCATGTGTCCTCAGTTTATTACATAGGGTCAGAAGCTGGTGATCAAATCTACTACTGACAATGGCCAAGTTTAACCCACCGGAGAGCTTTTGTTTCGAGAAACCGTCGGAGTGGGCTGAGTGGAAGAAGCGTTTCACCCACTTTTGCACGGTGACCAAGCTGGATAAAGAGAAGGGCAGCGTGAAAGTGAGCACCCTCATATATGCTTTAGGCAGAGAAGCAGAAAATATTTTCAGCTCGTTTACGTTTGCAGACGGAGAAGATACAGACTATAATGTCGTCATGGCCAGGTTCGATGCTTACTTAATTCCAAAACGTAACGTTATCCACGAGAGAGCCTGCTATTACCAACACGTGCAGCGCGGGATGAGAGAGTCGAGACATTTATCCATGCTTTATACGAGCTGACGGAACACTGCGAGTTTGGAGCTAATTGCGAAGAACACATTAGAGACCAAATCATGGTCAGTGTTCTGGGATAAAGACCTGTCACGAAAATTGCAGCTCATACCAAACTTGAAATGACCATACAAGAGGCTTGTCAGTCAGAGGAGGTAAAAGCTCAAGTTAGCCAGCGTGGCGTGGCTGCGTGCACCATACATGAGGTAGCACAGGGACACAGAAAACACGCAAAATGGCCAAAACAAAACACAGGCAGGGAAAAACAGGGGGATCTAAGAGAGAAAGGCCACAATAAATATGGTAGATGCGGCAAGATACCATACAGAAAAACCGAGAAATGTCCATGCATGCAACAGGTGCGGGGAAAAAGGGGCACTGGCAAAGAATGTGCAGAAGCAAACTAGTGAGTGAAATCACTAAGAATGAGGAGCAAGTATCCTACTTCCTGGGCTCAGTTAACAGCACTAATGCCCAGGAGGATAAATGGATAGTACAGCTTAGTATAGGTAGCACTCCAGTAATATTTAAAATAGATACTGGAGCTGATGTGTGTGTTATGAGTGAAGACACATTAAAAATGCTGAAACCTGATAAAAAGCTGCTGTATGCTATAGCTACACTTAGTGGACCAGGGGGGCGTCTGAAATGTGTGGGACAGTTCACAGCAAACACTCAATACAAAGACAATAAGTACTCATTCAGAGTCTTTGTTATTGAAGGTGAGAGCGCAAATAACCTACTCAACAGATCAGTAGCCCAGGCAATGGGACTAGTGAAAAGAATTTTCCAGGTCAGCAACGCTGTGGAAGAGTTTGGCCTGCTTGAGACACAGTCAGTGAAAATCGTGCTACAAGAGAATGCCCAACCCTATGCAGTTCACACAGCTCGCAGAATTCCAAAACCACTCCTGAGGCCTGTAAAAGAGGAACTAGAGAGAATGGAGGCAAATGACATCATACAAAAGGTGACCGGACCAACAGAGTGGTGTGCACCCATGGTGCCAGCCCCAAAGAAATCAGGAAAGTTGCGCATCTGTGCAGACCTCAAAAGACTTAACAAAGTGGGCAAGAGAGAAAGCTTTATTCTCCCAACAGCAGAGGAAATCATTGCTGGTCTGAGTGACTCCACAGTTTTCTCTTCATTAGATGCAGCAGCTGGGTTCTGGCAAATTCCGCTCGATAAAGACAGCCAAAGACTTACAACATTCATAACGCCCTTTGCCAGATATTGTTTTAAGCGTCTGCCTTTTGGGATCACAAGTGCCCCAGAAATCTTCCAGAAAAAGATGGTAGAAACACTGTAAGGCCTACAGGGGGTGTCTGTTTATATGGACGACATAATTGGTCATGGAAAGGACATGACAGAACACGAGCGCTTACAAAGGGTGTTAGAGAGGTCGGAGTCAGCCGGCCTGAAACTGAATGCGAGAAGTGTGTCTTTAGGCAGAGGAAATTGCACTTTCTAGGCCAAGTGATCGATGCAAATGGCGTGCGACCCGATCCAGCCAAAGTATCAGCAATAAACAATCTGTCTCCACCAGAGAATATCCTGGAGCTCAAAAGAGTGCTGGGACTGGTCAACTATCTGGGAAAGTACATCCCCAACCTAGCCACAATCGGTCAACCATTGTATGATTTACTGAAATCCAACTGTGTTTGGACATGGGGTCCTGCACAGGCGTCAGCATTTCAGCAAATTAAAGAACATCGCACAATGTCACCTACTCTCAAGTATTATGACGTCAACAAGCCTACAGCAATTTCTGCCGATGCAAGTAGTTATGGAATCAGTGCAGTCCTGATGCAGCTTCATGGACAAGACTGGAGAGCAGTGGCATATTGCTCCAGGCGTTTAAGTGACGCCGAAACCAGGTATGCCCAGACAGAGAAGGAGTGCTTGGCAGGTGTTTGGGCCTGTGAGCAATACCTGTATGGCCTAGAGGGGTTTAAATTACATAAATCACATACCATAAACCCCTTGTTCCTCTGATAAATTTAAAAGACCTAGACAACGTACCAATTTGATGTCAGAGATTGTTGATGAGGCTGATGAGGTTCAACCCCACGGAGTATGCACCGGGTAAGACCTTGGTCATAGCTGACACACTCTCAAGGAGTCAATGCCAAGACACACAGAGTGATGACACACACACAGATGTAGAGTGTTACGTCGCATCTGTCCTTGAGGGCATACCAGCCACAAAACAGAAGATGGACAGCATCTGAGCAGCCACAGAAGCAGACTAAGGGATGCAGATTCTGAGCATGTACATTCTGTCAGGTTGGCCAGAGCACATTGAAAAAACACACACTAGTGTTAGAGAGTTTTTCCCTGTGAGAAGTGAACTATCTGTGCACAGTGGGTTAGTGATCAGAGGCACCCGGATAATCATACCAAAAGTATTAAGAGCAGAGATATTAGATCGTATTCATGATGGACACCAAGGTTTGTCTAAGTGCTGAAAGAGAGCAAACAGCTTAGTATGGTGGCCGGGTATATCATCCCAAATCAAAGACAGTGTCTTATCATGTCAATCATGTCAAGAGCACAGAAGAGCTCAGTCCAGGGAACCGCTGCTCTCTACACCGCTTCCTGGTAGACAATGGAAAAGAATTGCTGTGGACCTTTGCGAACACAATCAATCAATCAATCAATCAAACTTTAATTAATCTCGGGAATACATTGAGGGGTGACCCTTATTTTCAATGCAGCCGAGCACAAAAAACAAAACTACCTAGTTATATCTGATTACTACTTCAGGTATATTAAAATTTTGCACATGCCAGTGACGACTAGTGCCCAGGTTGTGAAACAGCTGAAAGCCACTTTTGCTCGGTACGGCATCGCCGAAGAGGTGATCAGTGACAACGGGCCTCAGTTCACAAGCGTAGAGTTCAAAGAACTAGCTAGGGAGCTTGACTTTACACATATAACCTCCAGTCCACACAATCCACAAGGAAATGGGCATGCGTAAAGTCCAAACAGTGAAGGGGATATTGTACTAAAAAGATCCTCTACTAGCTCCGAGTGCTACCGAGCCACACCATGCAACAGTAGGGGTGCGAGCCCAGCTGAACTACTAATGGGTCGCAAGATCCGTACCACCTTGCCTTCTCTCGAGAGTAACCTGCGACTTAAATGGCCAAGCAGAAAGAGCATCAAGGCCAGGGATACTTTGGAGAAACAAAAACAAGCCTATTACTACAACAAGCAAGATGTTTACCCCATAGCGACCAGGTGACAATGTCTTGGCTAAGTTGGATGGTCAAAAGTTATGGACAACACCCACAGTAGTGACCAAAGAAAGCATCACGCCTAGGTCCTATGTCATTGAGACAGAGAATGGGGCTACATTCAGACGTAACGATGTGACCTTCAAGCTGTGCCAGCAGCACCACCAAAAGTCACGTCTTCCACCCCCAGGCCTGCCTCGGACAATGTCTCTGACCAATCAGCAGACACACCAATAAGCCCAGAGGAGAACCCTTCTGTCCCAAGGCGGAATAGGCCGTCAGTCTTTAAAGGGATGACCCAGACTAGATCTGGCAGAATTAGTAGACCTGTAGCAAGAATGGCTTTATAGGTATACTCTTACATTTGAAGAAAGTCCGAGGTGAGCTCCTCAGAGGAACTACAAATTTCAAACTTTCAGATCCAGTACCAGCAATTATACTAGTAAAATATACTAAAAAGTGTTTATGTAGAGTGGAAGGTTTGGTGGACAGAAAAGATGCCCCAAGTACGCGGAAAAAAGACACAGAAGCCAAAGCTAGCGCGAATCCTTAGTCAACTACGAAGAAGGCCATGGCGGCCGCTAGTGAACAACAGGCGGTCTTGCAAGCGGTCAACGCGCTGAAGGTCGACTTGCTCACCAAAATTGACGAGGGGGCCTCAGCACTAGCCGCAGAGCTACAAGACTAGATCGCCAAATTACAAGCTGAGCTAGGCAACGCGCTGGAGCAAGTAAAAACCAGGGTGGAGGCTACTGAAAATCGCCTGGTGGAGCTGGAGACCTCTGTGAGTGGACACTCAAACTCAATTGTTAGTGTGGAAAAAGACATGCTAACCCTGAAAAAAGAGCTTGTTCCAATCTGAGATTTATGGGGTTGAGAGAAATCCGAGAAGGGGGCAAGAATCTAACTCAGTTCGTAGCAAATCTCCTAAAAGACAGAACGTCTTTCAGGAGATTTGCTACGAATTGAGACGCCCCCACCTCGAGACGCCCCCACTCCTGGACCGAGCACACCGCTCTCTTCCAAGTAGACCGACAGAGGAAAATCAGCCACAACGAGCATTAGTGGTAAAATGTCACTATTTCTCTGAAAAAGAGGCGATTTTGCAAAAGGCTGTTCAAAAGAGGCTCATGACAACAGCTGACGGCGACAGGATCCGCGTCCTCCCGGACTTCACTTTGACCGTGAGTAGACGGTGTGCTGCATTTTATGAGCTCAGGAGCCTGCTTCCGAGCTGCGAAGGGGTCCGGTACGGACTGATATATCCAGCTACGATGAGAATCACCACATCGGAGGGTAAGGAGGTCTGCTTTGAAGACCCAGAAAAGGCGAGGGCGCTCATCATGAGCAACATGGCAAGTTCAGCCCAAACACCGCTAGCTGATGTGCCAGATAGCTCCAGGGATATCCAGTTTGTGGTGGAAGACTGAAGGTCTTTCAACTTACAAACTCTGTCTCGGACTGAAGAGCATCAACTGTATTTTATGTGGAGATAGACCATACCATCATATCACAGAGAAGGGACATGAATCAAACCTAGTAAGTCAGTCTTTACATGGACAAGAAGCTTAATTTAGTACAGCGTTATTGTGAACAACTGATTTAGGGCCGATATTGTAGTTCCTAAGGAGCTTGGCCTACATGGTAAGCTTTCAGTACAGAAAAAATCTGCTGGAAGTGATGTGTTTGACTGTTCAGCAGTTGGTAGTGTTTAATGGTTGTGTTAGTAAGTTCTTTATTTCCCCAAGCCCCTCCGTTTTGGTGTTTTTCTAGATACTCACAGCTTAATCCTTGGAGGTGACTTTGTGTGTTACACCAATCACTTGACCGCTCCAACCCTGGAGCAAACATAGGCAGTCAAGTCAAGTTTATTTATATAGCGCTTTTTACAACAATGTTTTCTCAAAGCAGCTTTACAGAGTTTTGAAAAAAGACAGTTACAACATATATCCCCCAGTAAGCAAGCCAGAGGCAACAGTGGCAAGGAAAAACTCCCTCAGACTGGAGGAAGAAACCTTGGGAGGAACCAGACTCACAAGGGGAGACCCATCCTCCTCTGGTCAAACAGTATTTACAGTTTAAACTAAATACCAAAGGAAAGAGCCTCTGTTTGAAATCTGGATAGCAAAGCTTTAAAAGCTGCACAGATAGAGGCAGTGTATGACTAAGGCAGTCTCTGGCTGAGGCAGCCTATGACTGAGTATTTATGTAAAGTGGGCGTGAGCTGAAACAGTCCCATCCTATCTCAATGCTGGTACGTCTGGATGGCACAGTGATGTAACTGAGGGTGTAGCAGTAGACACAGATGGACAGGTGAGCTGGCTGGTGATGGGTGGGGTGGAGGCCCTGATGACCAGTACTTCAACAGCGTTCAACAGACAGGAGGACAGTCATTAACTCAGGAAGAGTAAAGAGAGGAAGTTAATTTGGCTCGGGACTATGACTGTAGAGAATATGAATATTCAGAATTTTAGAGTGCGGCTGGTGAGTCCGGCAGATCTAACTATAACAGCCTAACTAAAAGGAGAAAACCAGAAGGTAACATGGACATGAGAGCACCCTGAGACACTGGGATCCCCCCACTCCACCGTCAACAAACCTGTGTGATCGCGTGAAGTGGTGGAACAACAGCACCAACATTTACCATAAACACCTATGTCCATGAACACCCAGATCTCCTGCCTTTATCTAAAAGGGAAGATTAATTGCCAAAAGCTACACTAAACAAGTATGTTTTCAGTCTAGACTTAAATATTGAGACTGTGTCAGAGTCCCGTACATTAACTAGGAGATTATTCCACAATTTGGGGGCTTTGTAGGAAAAAGCTCTTCCCCCGCATTGAAGTCTTCTAAATTTTTGGAACTATTAGAAAACCAGCATCCTGTGATCTGAGTGAACGTGGTGGTTCATAATAGGAAATTAGATCTTGCAGGTACTCCGGTGCAAGACCATTCAGGGCTTTATACGTCAATAAAAGAATTTTATAGTCGATACGGAATTTAACAGGAAGCCAGTGTAGTGCTGATAAAACTGGACTGATGTGATCGAATTTCCTGGTTTTAGTTAGTACTCTAGCTGCAGCGTTCTGAACTAACTGAAGTTTATTCAGGTTCCTGCTGGAGCATCCTGACAACAATGCATTACAGTAATCTAGCCTTGAGGTTAAAAAGGCATGCACTAACTTTTCAGCATCAGACATAGATAATGCATTTCTTAACTTTGAAATGTTTTGCAGGTGAAGAAACGCTGTCCTTGTAATATTACCTATGTGTTGATTAAATGTCAGATCTGAGTCAATTGTTACACCAAGTTTTTGGCTACTGAACCAGGAACTACAGAGATGTCAGCAAGATTTAGCATTAAATCTGAACATTTAATCCAAGCAGCCTTTGGGCCAAGGAGGAGAACTTCCATTTTGTCAGGGTTCAAAAGAAGGAAGTTCTTTGGCATCCAAAGTTTAATATCTCTTACACAATTTTCTATCTTATTTAATCTGAATCTGATTTGGCTGACATATACAGTTGTGTATCATTGGCATAACAGTGGAAACTAATTCCATGTCTATTTCTAACTGAGCCTAATGGTAGCATATATAGTGTAAATAACAGAGGACCTAAAACAGAACCTTGTGGAACTCCATATTTCACTCTTGTATAATTAGATGACATATTGTTTATCTTTACAAACAGAAAACGATCACTAAGGTAAGATGTGAACCAGGATAACGCTGTTCATGTGATTCCAACTATATTTTCTAATCTGTCCTAGAGAATAGTGTGATCTATAGTGTCATAAGCTGCATTTAGATCGAGTAGTACCAGCAGAGATATGTGGCCCTGATCAGAGGCAAGAAGATCATTTGTTATCTTAACCAAAACTGTCTCTGTGCTGTGGTGTGGCCTAAAACCAGATTGGAATTTTTCATATATGTTGTTCTTATGTAGATGAGAACAGAGTCTAAAATCTTAGAGATAAATGGTAAGTTGGAAATCGGTCTATAACTGGACAGTTCTCTGGGGTAAAGATTTGGCTTCTTTATCAAGGGTTTTATTACAGCTAGTTTAAAGTTGGGAACATGGCCCAGACTAAGAGAAGAGTTGATGATAGTTGAGATGGGTTTAATAATAGCTGGTAATACTTGTTTCAATAGGTTTGTTGGAATCATATCGAGTGTGCATGTAGCAGAATTTGAGGAAGAGATAAGTTTTTCTAGTTCTGTCTGCTGGAGTGGACAAAATGTTTCTAGTCTTTCTTCTATAACCACATTTCGTGCTGTCTCAGCCAAACCGGATAAAGGATAGGTTACTCGTATTGGTAGAACTTTTTGTCTAAAATCCCCTTTTTTGCTATTGAAAAAGTCCATGAAATCATTGCTGCTGTAGTTGGCGGGTATTTGAGGTTCAGTTCCTGCCTGGTTTTTGGTAAGTTTTGCGATGGTGCTAAATAATGTTTTAATAAGTGCTTTCTGTAACTGCTAAGGCTGTCTTTCCAAGCAGAGTGAAATACCTCCAGCTTGGTCACTCTCCATTTGCGCTCTAGTTTCCGTACTGTCTGTCTTAAGGTGCGAATTTCATTGTTGTACCACGAAGCAAGTTTTTTCTGTTGCATCTTTTAAATTTTTATGGGTGCAACATTGTCTAAAGTTAATCGGAGTGTATTTTCTACACAGTCAGTTAGTCTGTCTAGCTCTGTTTGGTCTGATAACGGAAAAATTATAGTTGATAAATCTGGAAGGATTTCAATAAAGTGCTGAGGTATATTTGGCATTATTGAACGTTTCATGCAATAACGGGGTGATGTACATAAATTTTTACTAAGACTCAATTCATATGAAATTAGGTAGTGATCTGAAACTACTGAAGTCTGTGGAAGAACAGTAAGATTATGTATATCAACACCTAAGGTCAAAACTAGATCTAGTGTGTGATTACAGGAATGTGTAGGCCCTATTACATTTTGAGTGAGACCTACAGAGTCTAAGATAGATGAGAAAGCCTTTTTTAATGGATCTGCTGAGTTTTCACAGTGAATATTAAAATCTCCTGCAATTATTAGTTTCTCAGTGCTCACTGCTAGATCTGTAACAAAGTCACTGAATTCTTTTAAGAATTCAGAATAAGGTCCTGGTGGTCTATAAATGCTAACTAGGGTGAGTACACTTCTGTTAGTGGTCGGATTGGTGATGTTTATGAAAAGAATTAAAAGTGAGATTGTGTTTCTGACTCATGTCTAATGAATTTTTATGAATGACACATATACCCCCTCCTTTACCCGACAGTCTGGGGCTGTGGACATACTTATAGCCTATGGGAGTGGCTTCATTTAATATTCCTCAGGTTTAATCCATGTTTCTACGAGACATAACACATCAATTTTATGATACGTTATTGTATCATTTACAATGACAGCCTTAGAGTTCAGTGATCTTATATTAAATAAACCAAACTTTAGTTCAGAAACACTGCAGCTAGACACTGGATCTAATATTCTTATATTAACTAAGTTATTTAAACAAACTCACTGAGAGCAGACGGTCGGTTTAGCCTGTTTGTCTGCTGCCTGGTCTCGGCTCTGGACAGTCAGCAACTACCTACGCTGCTCTGTCGATTAACTAACAGGCTGTGGGCTATGCTGCACGATAGCAGAGCGGCATCCTCCCGCGTGGGGTGGACCCTAACCCGCTCTACGAGACTAGACTTCCCCTCAAACTTGGACCAATTGTCTATGAAGTCCACATGATTTTCTGCAGTAAATCAGCTCAGTGTATTAATTCTTTTCTTTTGGAATATGGAATGATTGACCCATGGAGATTTAAATATCCAACTCGGAAACAATTTTCCTTTTTTTCCTCAGTACATCATACATACTCCAGGATTGATTATTTTTTAATAGATAGAAAATTGCTCTCATTGCTGAGTTCAGTAGAATACAAAAGTATAGTCATATCTGACCATAGTCCAGTGGTACTTGAGCTCCGTTTTACTGAAAACATACCGCCTGTGCAAATTTGGCGCCTAACCCCAAGACTGTTAGCTGATGACTACTTTGTTCATTCATTAAATCCCAAATAGATTTTTTTCTTGAAACAAATGAATGTCCTGAAACTAGCTTTAGAACTCTATGGGAAATCCTAAAAGCATTTATTAGAGGACAAATTATTTCATACACTGCAGGTGAAAACAAAAGGAAAACAAAATGCACTACAGAAATTGCAGACAGAATAAAAATGATTGATCAACTATATTCCGTATCAAATGAGGACCTATGTAAGAAGAGATATTTGTTACAAACCGAACTTGACTTATTAACCAACAAGAGGGCAATAGACCTATACATGAAGTCTCGGCAGAGCTATTATGAATCTGGTGAACGTGCTAGTAAGCTCTTGAATCACCAGCTAAAACAGTCAACATCGTATGCATAATTCTGAGGGCAAGGTGATTATTGATCAAAAGCGGATTAATGACGAACTTAAAGTTTTTTTTACACATACTACTACACATCAGAGAGTATAACACTGAACTTATAGAAGGCTTCTTCAGTAATCTGAGAAATCTAGTCTAGAAGGAACTATAACTATGGAAGAGATAGATACCGCAGTTAAAAAAAAAATAGGTTGGGAAAGGCGCCAGGCCTGGACAGGTTCCCTATTGAGTTCTACCGAACATTTTCCACTCAGATAACACCCCTCCTTTGTCGTGTCTTTAAGGAGATAGAAAAGGAAGCCCTGCCCTCAACAATGACAGACAGTTTTTTCTTAAAAAGAACAAGGATCCACTTAAATGTGAAGTGTCGTCCAGTCAGTCTTCTTTGCTGCGACTATAAAATTTTGAATAAGGTGCTGGCAACCAGGCTTGAATCAGTTATGTCTAAAATAATCCATTCAGACCAGACTGGATTCATTACTGGTGGACAATTATCCAATAATATCCGTAGGCTATATAATGTGTTATATCTACCGAATAATGAGACTAGTCCAGAAGTTATCATTTCATTAGATGCTCATAAAGCATTTGACAGGATCGAATATAATTATTTGTTTGCAGCGCTGAGGACATTTGGCTTTGGGCCAACTTTTATCTCCTGGATCAAGATTTTGTATAAATTCCCAATGCGGTGGTCAGAACAAACCATATTCTATCTACATCTTTTCGTATTTACAGAGGCACGAGACAAGGTTGTTCTCTGTCTCCATTACTCTTCAACTTAGCTATAGAGCCTCTGGCATTAGCATTGAGAAACAGTGTCAGCATGTCTGGAATTAACAGGGAAGGGCAACTTCATAAACTGGCGTTGTATGCCGATGATCTCCTCCTCTTTCTATCAGATTCAAATACATCGGTACTGGGGCTGGGTATCGCCACTGATTTCACAAGGTCCCAGTTCAATTCCATTAAATTCAATTCAATTCAGTACCGATTCATTTAGGGATATTTCAGTTACAATAATATGTTTTGTTTGAATATGAAAAGAGAACTATTGTGGTAAATGTACAAGGAACACTTAACCTACCATTACTAAAAACATTTATATGTTTATATTTAAACATAAACATATATATTTAAACGTTTATATGTTTATATTCACCGTATTTCGCCACACTCACTTTCAAGCGTGTGTTTCTTCCGCCTTTGTGTTAGAACTTCTGCTCAGCTAACCAAAATGAATACAGTTACATGGGAGGAGACCAGAGAAGCAATAAGCATTTCGAATGGGACAACAATGTCTAATCTGAGGTTAATAACACAGTGGCTGGATTATATGAAAAGGTGGCCTGTGGTTACCGACGGCGACGTTTTTAATTACTCTGTACTCTCGGAAGGTGTAGACAGTTCGGCAATGAAAAACTATACAAGTAGTGAAGCATATCAGTACCTGCATAGTGAGAAGGTCAGTTGTGTACTCCTACACACAGACGGTGAGTTTATATTTCTGAAAGCCGGTGTAAACCCAAGTCAAGCAAGCTGCCCGAGCCACTCTGCATGGGTGTTAGCTACAGCCCAGATAGCCCAGCGCGGTGGACACTGATCAGAAAACAGTTACTTAACTCGCAAACACCCGACGTGTTAAAATGCTAATTTTAAAGATCAGTCTTGGGTTTATACGAATCGATATTGGATTATTCAAATGAAGATCGATTTGAATCGAAAAATCGATTTTTTAAACACACCCCTAATCTGTACCCATAGCTTTGAACATTATTTCAAATTTTGGACGAATATCTGGATATAAAATTAACCTGACTAAAAGTCTCCTATTTCCCATTAATGCGAAAGCACATTCGATGTCATTTCAGCACTTTCCATTTTTAGTAACTATGGATAAGTTCACTTACCTAGGGGTAATGGTGACATCTGCTTATAAAGATCTGTTTGACAATAATTATAAACCAGCGCTGGATAAGGCTAGGCGGGAATTTGAACGATGGTCATCCCTTCCTCTTTCTCTTGCGAGTAGGATTAACTCAGTTATTATGACAGTGATGCCAAGGATTTTATTTTTGTTCCAAACTATTCAGATATTTATTCCTAAGGCCTTCTTTAAAGAGTTAAACAAAATTACATCCACTTTTATCTGGAATAGGCCTCTTATTTATTTGATTTTTTTTCGTTCCCTTCTCTGCATCAGTCAGAATTATAAAGCATGCTAGCTAGAATAGCGACAGGGTGGGCTAAGGGGCTTTGTTTGTTGATTTATCTGTCTTTTGTTCTGTATTTTTGCGTTATTAAAAAAACAATAAACATACAATAATAATAATAATAATAACATTGGAAGAACAACTGTCCAGAGTAGTAGATTTCGATTTAGGACAGATGGTCCAAAAACAACTCAAATGTCTTGGTAAATCTGTTTTAGATGTTTAGATTTTAGATGTTCTTGTGTTTTCTCCTTATTCAACTAGTCTTTGTGCTATTCAGTGGGTGTTCTTGCAGTGACTCCTCCCTATTGTGACAATGTCATATGCATACCTTCTATTGACAAAGGTTATGTATAATATAATCTATAATAGTGAATGTGGTTTGATGGCCTTACAGGTACATGTCCTATCAAGACAAAAACACACAGCACACAAACACAGCTACTGCTACTGTCAATCAAGTAAAAATTAACCCACATTTTGGCTTTTTTTTAAGCACTTACTCAATTAAAATTCTGATATAATAATAAATAAATAATTTATACATAGTAAAAAGTAATTTGTCAAAAAAAAAAAGATGCTGTTTAAATGTTTACATTTTTTAAAAAAAAGATATTGGAATATATAATGTGTGAAGGGATTGTGAGATAGCAAACAACAGTAACATAACATTGTTGAGCTGGCTTCTGTTTGCAGTATGTGTCCACTGCACGGGAATTCATCATGCACAATTTTGCCCTCATTCATTTTTAACAGATAGTAGCAAAAAAATGTGCGAGGGATTGTGGGATAGTGCGTAGCCCACACCCCTCAAGCAGCAAGGCACTAGGGAAGGGGGAAATCCTGCATCACCTTCACTGGACGCACAGTTTCTTTGCGTTCACAAAGATGTAAAGCTGGAATTAGGGCTGGGCAATAAAACGATACCGATAATTGTTGCGAAATGATGTTTCCTCGATAGAACTATAAAGCGTAGTCGATACAAATTCGATAGGATTAAGTTCTGTCCGAACAGCCAATGAAAATAGCAGTGCCCCAAACCAATCAGGTGGCTGAACTAGAGTTCTAGCCATTTCATGTTTGGTTGAAGCACACAGCACAGAGTGTAGGCGTAGCGGCAGCTTAACCATGTGCTAGTATTCTGGTTACTGCAGGCGTCACGTTCAAGCAGAGAGAACAATATAAGACGAAATGACGACATAAAAAGTTAACGTGAGCGACACCATTCCGGAAGAACACACCTCAACGGACACAGTCCAAAGCTCTGGGGGGGACCCAGAAGCACAAAGAAAATGCATGGCCACCCTACACTTGATGTATTAAAGGGTACCTTTAACTCACAAGATCTAAAAGTCTACTCTCTGACTCGACTTTCACAACTTTAGATGCATGCGAGCGATTGTTTGTTGCTGCAGCTTGCGCTCTACTGTACATAAGCGTTTAGTAGCTCTTAGTATGTAAATTATATATATATGTGTGTGTGTAATTTGTTTAAAATACAGTTGTGTATGTTCTATAGTACATTTGTCTTCTGATCTTCTGATTTAAAAAAAAACACAGCTTAACATTTTGAAATTTTAACTTCTTAGTTAAAGTAAAAAGGCAATAGTAATTTGATTTTATATCGTGATATATAGAGATGGACCGGTCAACGTTTTTGAGGCCGATTCTGATCGCCGATCACCTTTCAGCACGATCGGCCGATAGCCGATACCCATAGAATGCTGGGTATACGCCACGGCAGGGCTACATGTAATTATTAGCGCAAGCAAGTCATAAAACATGGTTTATTACCATTTTAACGAGCTCATGTGAAACAGCATAATCTTTTTAACAAAATGAACATTAAATAAACAAAGTAAATTAAACAAATATCCCCAATACTGCAATCATTAAATTTAGACCCTTAATTTAAAATAAAAAATGCTAATTAAATAAATGCAGTAAAAACTGCACTCATTAAACACATAGACAGATTTTAAAAGACAATCTGCAATCATTAAATGTAGATCTTGAATTGTTGCTGCTGTACTGTTCGTACTGGTCAGATCTGTTCTGCACAGTGTTCTGGGTTGTTTGTTTTGTGCTAGCTGCGCATGCTAGCTCTGCTGTTTGCTGATACTCATCGTATTCAGCCGCATGCAGTGTTGTATCAGATTGGTAGTGTTAAATGTCTTTGTCTTGGTTCCCCCACAAGACACGCTGATTTTACACATTTTAAAAACGCCATGGATGAGTCTGTGTCACATACGGTAAAACACTGCCAGAGGCACATGCTTTCTATCAGTGCTTTCTTTTTCGTGAGGCCGCTGCTTTAGTCAGTTTGTCGAAAATGAAAGGTATGTATTTCCACCTAGCGGTTCAGATAGGAATTGCAGGGAGCTGGCCAGAGGGGGTTCTCCTCTTCCTGGATGAACCACTAGCTGTAAATACAGAAATTAAGCCCATTTGTTTAACGCCATCGGCTCTCAAGATCGGCTTAATTAGAGAAATATCGACCGATCACCGATCACATATTTTAATTAAAAATCAGCCGATACCGATGCATAGCCAATTGATCCTTTTATCTCTAGGGATATATATCGATAGCGACTGATATGAAACAAATTATCGTGATGAGATTTTCTCCCATATCGCCCAGCCCTTGCTGGAATTCATTATTTTTAAAGGAACTGACCATTTCCAGTGGTAAAAGTTTAACATTACAAAGTGGGTAGAATAAGCAGTTAAGTGTTGAGCGAGTTTAACTTTGTGCAGATTGGGAGCGAAAGCCGTGTGGCGATTACCAGTAGGAGTAAAGCAGGGTGATTTGTCTCTGACAATGAAATGGCATGTGCCTTTTACATGTTACATACCAAATATGTGTTTTTATAGCCAGACAACATATACTGAACTAAACTGAGATTTTTAAGTTTATGGGAGTAGCTTAATGGACAAGAGAATTTGCTTGAAATGTATTTAAAATCAACAGTTTATTTACAGTTTCATTTGTATCCTGCATTGTACACAGACAGCCCAGTGGCAAGGTAATGATAAAGGAAGGAGAATTCTGTACTGTGTGCAGTGAAAACATACCTTCCATGTTGCTGGCAAATAAGGAAATAATGTTGCATTTTTATCGCCTGCAGAAATCACATTTGGTGTGCTAGATTTTGTGTTTTGTACATATGTTTAAATTAATTTACTGTTATCAGAATAAATTTCATGTATAAAAACCCTTAGGCTTTTAGCAGTTAGCCACTTTGTTCTATAGTTTTCTTCAGCACTTCCTTGTTTTTATTTAGCAACACAGCACATTGAAAAAAGAAACTGCAACCATTCTGACAAGTCTGTGCCACTATGGATGGCGCAATACAACTCTGGAAAATCATGTGGCTCTACCGTGAAAAACAGACCTTTAATTATAGAATAGCACTCTTATGTGCCACTTTTGTTGAGCTTAAAAAGCTGATTAATAATAATTAGATGAGCTAATAAATAATGAGATGAGCTACTTTGGCACACAGTGATTTCATGATATGTGACAATCTTGCATGTAATTAGTTTAAATCTATTGTAATATTTTGTTTAGGTGAACCCTCGTTTCTCAGGTCAACCATAATCCTGGTTTAAATTTCTATACTAATGATAAAGCTAAATCTGTGTATGGAAAATGAAAATAAGGTGTGTTTTACTCCTGTTTGTGTTCATGAGAGCTAATTAAACAATTTTACATTGTGCTGAATGATTAAATAAATATGCCCCCCTATATACATATAATTGCAGTAGCTCTCCACAAATTTGTTTTTAGCCATGTAGTTTTGCTTTGAGTGTAAAACACTGTTGCAACAAAGCCGTTTCTCTTAATTTGAAAAGAACCTAATATAATAGGGTTTTCCCCCAGAGTATTTCTTTTAATAGATCTTGAGTTTTAAATTCAGTATAAATGGAACTGGCCCTTTTTTTAAAGTCTTAAGTTTGGGGAAAAAAAAACACAAAAATTGAGATACAAAGTTCTGACAGCAATATGCATGTTTTTTAGTGCAGAAAGAGAGTAATGTGTGTGTGTGTGTGTGTGTGTGTGTGTGTGTGTGTGTGTTTGTGGAGGGGTTGTGGCGGTAATTATCCCTTGAGTTGCTGAAAAAAAAACACAGAGAAGGAATTTTGAAAGCATGTGTTTAACTGAAGGAATAATAAACATTGTACACTCGGTAAATTGTAGTGCCTAACATTCACCACACTGCTGCTTAAAATTACCGACAGGATCAGAATATACATTTTTAATTATTTAATTGCTTAAATCTTTCAGAAAAATGTTGATAGGACATTTCCTTCTTCTAGATTCTAAAGATTATGAGGCCATTTATGTGTGTTTGACTGTTGTAGTATAGATAGCTTCTAGTATAGAACTGATATTTCTATAGCTGAACCCGAGAGTGATTGTGAGGATTAAATTTAATGAATATGATAACACCTTTAGGTTGAACCATTGTATACCACATATTTCTAGTACAGTATACTTATTTTTGTATACTTAATATATTCTTTTATATTAATAAAATGCTCTTAAATCTTTTTTGCTTTTTTGACTTACATTTAGAGTGTGTTTCTTAAAATAAGGAAATTGGTTTGGGAGACAGTAATCTATTTTTAGTTTAAATCTGTGGAGAAAGGCATGACCTGCTAGGCCATGTCACCAACATGGTGGCCATTTTAAATGCAGGCTTCTTGGATTTAAATTAAGTTTTTAAATGGGAAGGCACAGTGGGGAAAATAATTATTTGTTCCCCTGCTGATTTTGAAGTTTTAAAAAAACATGGCCAGTCTGTATTTTTATGATAGGAAATTAAAACACTGCATTTCAGCATAAAAACTTTACCCACCATTAGGACTGGGCGATATGAGAAAAAATCTTATCACGCTAATTTTTTTCATATCAGTCGATATCGATATATATCACAATATATATCAAATCACTATTGCCTTTTTACTTTAAGTGAGAAGTGAATATATCAAAATTTTATCCTCTGATTTGTTTTCTATAAGAAAATTACACAACTGTATTTCAAATCAATTAAACACACACACACACACACACACACACATATATATATATATGGGGCAGTATTAGTATGAATAGTATTCACACACAGACACTGTGTTAAGCAGGCTGTTGCTGGCCCTTTAAGTTCAGGCTGAGGAAAGGACTCCTAGCTGTGTTTTCAGTAGAAAATAAAGTTTCCCTCCTCGTGATTTTTGGTTATGAACTTTTGCCTCAGCGTTCTCACTCAAACTCCTACAACATACATATTTATCTTTATCGATTACGAAATCACATCGATTAGCATAACATGCGTCGATGCATCGCAAAGATGGCCACGCCCACTGAAAGCATGGATATATCCGGAGCGCAAGCTGCAGCTACAAACAATCACTCACGTAAAGTTGTGGGAGTGTTTCACACAGAAACACAACAGTGTGGTGCTCTGTCAGCTCTGCACAGTGGAGATCATCACAACAGTACAGCTGCTATACACGTTGTGTATATAGTAGCACTTGAAGCAAAAACACCCCATAGCGCTTTGTCAACGCAGCAGCAACACAGCATTTGTTTACTTTTTTTTAATTAGCAGATTATTTTAAGATTATTAACGTGTGTAACATGTTTCTTTCAGTGGTTTTCGGTCATTATTTTATCTTATTTTGTTCTCTCTGCTCGACTGTGACGCCTGCAGTTACCACATTACTGGCATGTGAGTTAAGCTGCTGCTATGCCTACACTCTGCGCTGTGTGCTTCAACCAAACATGAAATGGCTGGAACTAATTCAGCTACCTGATTGGTTTGGGGGCGGCGCTATTCTCATTCTCATTGGCTGTTCGCGTTGCCTCTTAAAACATGGACAGAACTTAATTCTATCGACTTTCTATTGACTACGTATTATAGTTCTATCGAGGAAACGTTATTTCGCGATAAGCCCTACTCACCATTTATACCATAATTTATTGAACAATGCATTCTGAATTATATTGGCAAATTCAACAGGAAAATATCAGGACGTTTCTTCATGAGTTGATTTTCAAGGGAAAGCAGGTCATGCAGCAAAACAACGCACATCTACTTTTAGAACCTGTGTGAAAATCTGACACAGTCACATTTATGTAGAAATAAAGAGAATTCTAAACGTTTCACAAACTTTTATCCAGGCCATCCATTGTAATATAGTCCGTAAGATTCATAACATCCACAAAGAAGCACAAAAGCACACAGATTACTGGTACGGGTTTTTATTCAGCGCTAGGGCAGACATTGTGCTCAGATCAGGAGTGGTGATGCTTGCAGTGGAAATATGGCCTATAAGCCTGCTGAGTCTCTCTCTGAGTACCACTCCAGGAATGTAAAGTTAAGAATTAGAAATTAACAAAGGTTTCTTAAAATTGCGGTGGTTTTGGGTTTGATTCATAGCTTTGCTGAGCTCTGATTGTGTGTGTGTGTGTGTGTGTGTGTAAATGTAAATGAGTAGTCCTTTAAAGTAACACATTGCAGTTATTAGCTGCTGTGCCAGTGGAGGCAGAATGCCTCACATTTCAGGCTTGCGTGTGTGTGTGGCTGGTCTGTGGTTAGATGATGGAGACATCTGAAGAACTACAACGTCAGATCTAAATTGGGCATTCTCCATTTCACTCACTCCAGTCCTCTCTCCACCCCGCATTTCTCACTCTTTATTTATTTATTTATTTATTTATTTTATTTCTTCACCCCTACTCAGGCTTTGGTCGCTGTCTATTGTGTCAGTGCCTGTGGGCCTCCTGCTGGCTAGGATTGTTCTTGCTTGCTCTTTCTAAGAGCAGGAAGAGCCCAGTCCTGTTGTTTTACTGACATGCCATGGTGATGTAATGCTTACAATGAACCTCTCTCAGTGTGCTCTGTCTTTTTTTGCCCCTCTATTGTTCTGATCTTGTATGAGGTCAAAATCTTCACTTGTCACAGTTTAAGTGTTATTTTAACGCTTCAGTTGCAAGAAAGCAAATAATTATCTGCCTGTCTGCTCCCAGAAACAGATTACCAAAAAGTTTGTGTGTGTGTGTGTGAGGTTAACCACACTGTAAGACTTGCTACTGCACTATAAACATTAAGACATAATGTGGCTTTACACATGATGCTGGGATCCTGGGCTTGGCTCGGTTGAAATTTAGGGCTGGGCTCGATGGTGATGTATTGAACTGTATTCACTCTAAGCAAGATCATCTACTAAATGCCCTACAAATATACAATTATGTTTACACTAATTTCTGCTAGCATGTGTATGAAATTTTCCAATATATGCTTGCGCCAAGCTTATGGTGGTGGAGTTTTTCCAAACTGGGATCAGTACTGCACAACTCAAATCTATGCATAATATTAACAGTTTTAGTTTGTAAATACTTCCACTTCGATTCCACAGTAATCGAACCTTAATACAGTAACAGCGTGAACTAGCTTTCTCGCATCCTGTGAGGACAGCACATTTCTTAACTTGCGCATATTTCAAAGATGAAGCTGAAGCACACCCATATCTTTAGGAAGAGCCTGGACAACTAATTGAAAAATGTTAGTTGGCTCTGCACATTTGATTCGGGCAGTTTCTCTTAAATTAGACAAACTGAAAGTCTGAAAAGTGTTTTATATAGTATTCCTTAACTCGCAGTTCACACAACCGACCACAAAATCACACACAACCCACTGAATTTGATTATTATTTAACATGCAAATGTTATTTAACATGCAAACAAAAAATATACAAAAAATAATGTAGCCTGTCAGTCTTGATTTTATAATGTACTGCATGTCAATAAACACTAATAAATAACATTTTCTAAGGATCTAATGAGTTAGCTGATGTTTGGCAGCTACCGAGTGCTGAGTGGCATGCTTAAGAAATGAAAGTTGAAGGGATATTTTGGCTTTGTTTAATAGAAATAGATGCATACTTGTTTAATGATTGATTTTAAAAAAAGAAGACCTCAGAGCATAGTTGCTTGCTTTCAGTTCTCGTACATATGAAGCCTAAGGGCCTTTACACACTGAACACAATTTATTTGTGCAGTATTTTCTGACAACAAATTATTTTTTTGTTCTCCAAAAGCTGCTTGAGTGTTAGCTCATATGCTTGCATAGTTGGACTATGGAACTTAACAAGCATTTATGTTTTTTATATAAAAAACATAAATGCTTGTTAGCGACAGGGAGCACGTCAGAGCGAGAGACAGAGAGCACGTCAGAGCGAGCGACAGAGAGCACGTCAGAGCGCTGTGGTTTCGTTTTAATTTTCTGGTTTTAACTCTAGTTTATTTGTTTTTACTAATTTATTTTTTAATTTATTTTTATTTTTATTTTATCCTATATTTATCTTTTATTTATTTAATTTTTCTTATTTGTACTTTTTATATTTTGCTCGCTCCGTGCATATTACCATGCCTCCATTCAACTCACAAACAGGGTGTGAGAGCTGCTCACTGCTAAGCCAAAAGATCTTGGAGTTGGAAGGGCGAATCTCTGTACTATACCAAATAAAAGAAGACGAGGTTCTGCTCCCCAAAAGCTCCCCAAGACCAGCATGTTTGACTGTTGGTATGATGTTCCCGTGGTGAAATGCAGTGTTCTTATGCCAAAGGTAATGGGGCACATGTGGTTTGCTGGAGTCCCAGAACCTTATCAATGGCTTTGTAGCCCTTTCCAGAGTGTTAGATTTCCATTACTTTGTATTGCGTCTGTTTAGCATGTGCTGTGTACTGCTTTTTGAGACCTTATAGCCTTCACATTATTTCACATTGCCAAAGGTGTTCTATTTAGATGATGTTTACATTCAACAGGTCTGGCCTGATCATGCCTGGGTGTAGCTAGTAAAAGTAAATGCAGTAGTCAATTAAATTTGGTCAGCTGGTTAATTTAGTAGCTAAGGGGCAATGACTTTTTCACATAGGGCCATTTAAGGCTGAACAACATTTTTTCTGTTGATAAATGGAATCATTTACAACAGCATTTTCTCATTTTTGGATATTTTTTTTGTCCTATATTAAAAGTAGTTTGGTGATCTGAAACATTTAACTGTGACAACTGAAAATTGAATTTTTCTTCTATTCCAAACTTTTTCTTGTGGCTACCAAGTATTATTTGCAATTATTATCCAATACCTGGTTTGATTCAGTACAAGTTAAGTACTTTCTGAACTTAATAATCAGTACTTTATTAAGTGTTCCTACTGGTGTAAATGCACATATTTCTGAGATAATAGACATTTTGGAACATGGTTCTTACATGCGTGTGCTGTATTCACTGTCTGAATCTTAGAGGATATGACTGTGCATTACATGCACACTTTTAAACACAAAGTGAGTCAGTGGCAAGGTGTTTTAATGGCAGTGTTGCAGAACTTCCTGAACCTCTGTAACAACCTCTGTCTAGCTTAACTTTGTTTAAAAGTTAAGATAAGTCTTGTGTGTGTTGAGTGTGTTGAGTGTGTTGAGTGTGTTGAGTGTGTTGAGTGTGTTTGTGTGTGTGTGTGTGTGTGTGTGTGTGTGTGTGTGTGTGTGTGTGTGTGTGTGTGTGTGTGTGTGTGTGAAATAGAGATACACTATGTGAATATAGTCCGATCCCCGAGCCACACAGTTGCCCTTGCTAAGAAAAATAAACATAGAAACCTGAGCGGCCTTATCTTAACTTGCCCCACCAGGGGCGTACACAAACACATCTCCAACTTACTAAATCACCCTTGCCCTTTGTCCTCAGAAGCTGTTAGTTGTTGTGAGTTTGTTGAGCATCTTCCTGTTTACCTGATTTTGTGCTTGGCTGTAACAATTGTACTGTAACAAAATGTCATTAGCCTTTAAAAATAGCCAGTTCAGTTTTGTTGTGGGTTATGTCAGTTGGGTTTTTTGCTGTATGTAGTACAGTGGAAACAAATGTGTGTGTTTTTTCATGCATGTAAATCACTAATCAGAGAAAAAAACTAATTTGTGATGATACCAATTTTTAAGCATATTCAGTTCATGTTTTTGCTTGCTAATATTAAGTCCAAAACTATACTAAGAATTAGCAGCTCATTTATTAGAAGTCATTCAGATATAGCTAAATTTAAAGTATGTCTATGTTTATAATACGTACCCTAGTTCAAGTAATATTGCAGTTGAGAAGAGTGGGTTTTGTTCCACCTCAGAAAAGCATTTTTTAAAGATATTTATTCTTTTTTTTTGTCCCATTAAAATATAGTTACATGTGATGCCCAATATACAATATAGTTACATTACAATATAGTTACATGTGAAGGCAATAAGCTACCATTACAAATCAAATGTTTGGTGGGAAGGAGGTATTCTTGACATAGTTGTTCAAAGGACATGAGCACACCATCTTCATACAAATCACAGATTTTTTTTAATACCTCTATTGTACCAATGGCTAGCTAACCCATCTTGAGAACTGGCAGTAAGAAAATGTTAGCATAGAATGGTGTTGAACTGTGTAGAGTTTGCTCACACTTGACTTTCTTCCTAATGTATTCCTAATAAAAGTTTGCAATTGCATCTAATAAAAGGTATATTAATAGTTTTTTGTAATTTATTCAACAATGGTGGTGTTGCTGAAGTAATATCGCCACTATGGAATTCTTCAATTTGTCGTAATGCTGGTAAACAGTCTAATTGTGTTTGCCACACCCATATAGCCCTTACTGCAAAGTAAAACAAAAAGAAAGAGTTAAGAGGCATAATCACACTTTTACCCATGTTTACTCTTTAACCCAAAACTGATCCAAATTTCTGTAGTAAAGTGGTTACTGCAGGGAGAGATGAGTTTAAGTTAGTAATTATATCATCAGCATATAAATAACTGTAAAGCCATGGATATCAGGATGAGAGCTAATATCTATAACTGAACTAGTTTGGCACAATATAGAATGTTCAGAAGTCCGTGAACATTATCAAACAAGCAACATTTCTGCATGAAGCCTGTCTGATTCATATGAATCAGGTGTGGTGTGACCTGCTCCAGTCTTAAAGCTATGTTTTTTGCCAAGATATTATAGTGTCAGGTCAGCAGTGATATGGGCCTATAGGAGCCACATAGTGATGTCCTTGCTAAGATATTAGTGCCTGATGTGGTCCAATAAGAAGGTTTTTATAAAAATGATAGAGAAGCCATTGAGTCCAGATGATTTGCCAGCAGAGAGTTTAGCTACAACCTGTTGTATTTCATCCTTCAATCAGCCTCCAAGAGTTCCTTACAGTCCTCTGATAATGATGGAATGGTCAGTCTATCCAAAACTTCACAATTTTTTATTTTATCAACGCCTTGAGCTTTGTATAGTGATTTATAAAACTGCACAAATTCCAGATAAATAAGTTTAGCAACGCTGATAATTTTATTACTAGGTGTCCATATTGTAGCGATTAATCTAGCAAAATCCTCCTTCCAAATATGCCATGCTTATAATTTTTTACTGTTTTATCCCTATGCTCATAATAACGTTGTTTAGTCCTAAGGAGAGCATTTTCTAATTTCATATTTTCTCATTTTTGATAATCCGAATCTTCTTTAGACTGATATTTAAGTTCACATAAATTCAGGTTTTCTTCTACTGCCTTAATATGGTTTGGATAAACCTTTTTCCTTCCGGGAAAGTAAGAGATAATTTGGCCTCTTAATGCTTTCAATGACTCCCAGACAACCACACGTGATGTAGAGGGAGGATTCAGATTTTTAAAAAATGTCAATATTTGCATTTAGGAAGGTCCTGAAATCAGAGTCATTAAAACGTCAGCATTTAAACTTGCGTCTTTTCTGACAACCTAATAATCATTTGCACGGAAGAATGATCAGAAAGAGTTATTGGCAAATATTCACATGATTCCACTAAATATTCCCTTATGCATAAGGAAAAAATCTATTCTAGAGAAGCTTTATCTATCTTTTCTCCACAGATCCTTTTATTTTGTTTAGTTGAACATTATCCATGTCTTAAAGCTTTCTGAATCCTCTTTCCACCTCTACCTGAAACCACAAAGAATCTGGAGTAACTGTGTATGCTAGCATTGCTTCCTCTGTGGCTGTTTATTTCTTGGTCATTACCATTTACTTTGGTGACATCTTGTTCAGTAGAGACTGGCATCCTTTAGGAAAACTAAGGCCACTTTTTACTTGTATCTAAAACAGTCTCCTGCTTCCATAACTGGAGGCCCAGAAAAGCATTTTTATACAGCTGTAAGTAAAAAAAGGTTTCATAGTTTTTATTTCATGATTCATATTTGCCTTGTTTAAAAGTACATTGACAGCAGTAACATCTGTGGCTCATGCGTTTGAGGAGTTCCCTATTTATGTTGTCTTTTTGGTTAGTTGGCTGTATTTTAATGTCCGCTAAAGCCAGGTGTATGCTATAGTCAAGTCAAGTCAAGTCAAGTCAATTTTATTTATATAGCGCTTTTTACAACGATGTTGTCTCAAAGCAGCTTTACAGAGTTTTGACAGACAGTTATGACATATATCCCCCAGTGAGCAAGCCAGAGGCAACAGTGGCAAGGAAAAACTCCCTCAACTGGAGGAAGAAACCTTGGGAGGAACCAGACTCGCGATAGTTAGTTGGGCTCGGAAGTAAGACTGTAGAGAATATGAATATTCAGAATTTTAGAGTGTGGCTGGAGACTCCGGCAGATCTAACTATAACAGCCTAAACTAAAAGGAGAGAACCAGAAGGTAACATGGACATGAGAGTACCCTGAGACACTGGGGTCCCCCCACTCCACCATCAACAAACCTGTGTGATCGCGTGAAGTGGTGGAACAACAGCACCAACATCTCAGTTTACCATAAACCTCTGTGTCCAAGAACCCCCAGATCTCCTGCCTTTATCTAAAAGAGAACATTAATTACCAAAAGCTACATTAACAAGTATGTTTTCAGTCTAGACTTAAATATTGAGACTGTGTCAGAGTCCCGAACATTAACTGGGAGATTATTTCACAATTTTGGGGCTTTGTAGGAAAAAGCTCTTCCCCCCATTGTAGTCTTCTGAATTTTAGGAACTATTAGAAAACCAGCATCCTGTGATCTGAGTGAACGTGGCGGTTCATAATAGGAGATAAGATCTTGCAGGTACTCTGGTGCGAGACCGTGCAGGGTTTTATACGTCAGTAATAGAATTTTATACTCTAGCTGCAGCGTTCTGAACCAACTGAGGTTTATTCAGGTTCCTGCTGGAGCATCCTGACAATAATGCATTACAGTAATCTAGCCTTAAGGTTATAAAGGCATGCACTAACTTTTCAGCATCAGACACAGATAACGCATTTCTTAACTTTGAAATGTTTCGCAGGTGAAGAAACGCTGTTCTTGTAATATTACCAATGTGTTGATTAAATGTCAGATCTGAGTCAATTGTTACACCAAGATTTTTGGCTACTGAACCAGGAACTACAGAGAAGTCAGCAAGATTTAACATTAAATCTGAACATTTAGTCCGAGCAGCCTTTGGGCCGAGGAGGAGAACTTCCGTTTTGTCAGGGTTCAAAAGAAGGAAGTTCTGTAGCATCCAAAGTCTAATATCTCTTGCACAATCTTCTATCTTATTTAATCTGGATTTATCATCTGGTTTGGCTGATATGTACAGTTGTGTATCATCAGCATAACAGTGGAAACTAATTCCATGTCTATTTATAACTGAGCCTAATGGTAGCATATATAGTGTAAATAACAGAGGACCTAAAACAGAACCTTGTTGAACTCCATATTTCACTTTTGTAGTGTTAGACGATACATTATTTATCTTTACAAACTGAAACCGATCACTAAGGTAAGATGTGAACCAGGATAACGCTGTTCCTGTGATTCCAACTATATTTTCTAGCCTGTCCTAGAGAATAGTGTGATCTATAGTGTCAAAAGCTGCACTTAGATCTAGTAGCACCAGTAGAGATACGTGGCCCTGATCAGAGGCAAGAAGAAGATCATTTGTTATCTTAACTAAAGCTGTCTCTGTGCTGTGATGTGGCCTAAAACCAGATTGGAATTTTTCATATATGTTGTTCTTATGTAGATGAGAACAGAGTTGTCGAGCTACAGCCTTTTCTAAAATATTAGAGATAAAAGGTAAATTGGAAATGGGTCTATAACTGGACAGTTCTCTGGGGTCAAGATTTGGCTTCTTTATCAAGGGTTTTATCACAGCTAGTTTAAAAGACTTAGGTACATGACCCAGACTAAGAGAACAGTTGATGATAGTTGAGATGGGTTTAATAATAGCTGGTAATACTTGTTTCAATAGGCTTGTTGGAATCATATCGAGTGTGCATGTAGCAGAATTTGAAGAAGAGATAAGTTTTTCTAGTTCTGTCTGCTGTAGTGGAGAAAATGTTTCTAGTCTTTCTTCTAAAACCACGTTTTGTGCTGTTTGAGCCAAACCTGATGAAGGATAGGTTACTCGTATTGGTAGAACTTTTTGTCTAATATTCTCGATTTTGCTATTGAAAAAGTTCATGAAATCATTGCTGCTGTGGTTGGCGGGTATCTGAGATTCCGTTCCTGCCTGATTTTTGGTAAGTTTTGCGATGGTGCTAAATAAAACTCTAGGATTGTTTTTGTTGTGTTCGATGAGTGTGGACAGGTATGCTGAGCGTTTTAATAAGTGCCTTCCTGTAACTGCTAAGGCTGTCCTTCCAAGCAGAGTGAAATACCTCCAGCTTAGTCACTCTCCATTTGCGCTCTAATTTCTGTACTGTCTGTCTTAAGGTGCGTATTTCATTGTTGTACCACGGAGCGAGCTTTTTCTGTTGCATCTTTTTAATTTTTATAGGTGCAACGTTGTCTAAAGTTAATTGGAGCGTATTTTCTATGCAGTCAGTTAGTCTGTCTAGCTCTGTTGGGTCTGATGATGGAAAAATTATGGTTGATAAATCTGGAAGGATTTCAATAAAGTGCTGAGATGTATTTGGCATTATTGAACGTTTCATGCAATAACGGGGTGATGTACATAAATTTTTACTAAGACTCAATTCATATGAAATTAGGTAGTGATCTGAAACTACTGAAGTCTGTGGAAGAACAGTAAGGTTATGTATATCAACACCTAAAGTCAAAACTAGATCTAGTGTGTGATTACAGAAATGTGTAGGCCCTATTAGGTTCTGAGTGAGACCAACAGAGTCTAAGATAGATGAGAAAGCCTTTTTTAATGGATCTGCTGAGTTTTCAAAGTGAATATTAAAATCTCCTGCAATTATTACTTTCTCAGTGCTCACTGCTAGATCTGCAACAAAGTCACTGAATTATTTTAAGAATTCAGAATAAGGTCCTGGTGGTCTATAAATGCTGACTAGGGTGAGTACACTTCTATTAGTGGTCGGATTGGTGATCGCATTTTAGATATTTTTTTCATTTGTAAATTTTGGGCTCACACTGTATGCACTATACACTAAAAGTAAAACCAGCCGATTGTGTTCACACCCACAAATTGGATAAGTATCATCAATGGTTTTAAGCTGTGTTTGAACATGCTTGCCTTATATTTTTTATTTGCTAGATGTTCAATATCATCCTCAAGTTTTTTATCATAAAAATAATTAATTTCTAATTTGCGAATAATTGTTTTTTTTACGTTGTGTTTCTTTTTAGCTTTAAGCACACTTACAGTTCAACTTAGTCTTAGTGGGTTAAGACAGAACCGAAGAATAAATACGGGACTGAACATAGTTAGCATTAACAGTAGTTTACGCACCAGTCTAGAAGAAACAATCCAAGTTCAGTGTCAGACTTTTTTGTCCTTTAGCCTCAGACATCTCCAGCAGTGTAAAACACTAATGTTGAAGTTGTTTTTGCTTCTGTTTATATCACTTCTTTTATTTGCTGCTAAATGTTGATTTTTGATACAAACGGACTGCAGTGGTTGTTATACTTATTGCTTGCCAAGGGTCTCGGCCTCATCATTGGGTTTGCTCTTCTTTTTTTGGATACCTTTTACTTTAAATCTAACCGGGACCAGAACTTGACAAAGGATTAACAAAACACTATTGAAGCACTGCTACTTTTGTGTACTTTCATGTTTGCTTGATGGAAATAGTGTTTCTTTATCTATTTAGGATTGTGTGATGGGAAATGAAACATAACGATCTGCTCTGTCCCTTTTCTGCTTTTCATCTAAATTTACAGATGCAATTTCAAAATTTTCAACAGGATGCCTGGCACAAACATCGGCCACAGTGCAGTCTGTTTACTGTTTATAGCAGAGCTCAAAGTACGCTGCAGAAGACATACTGGGTCATACAGTCTTTTAATCCACATGCTTCAGCCAAGTCAAACAAGCCTTTTGTGCATGTTGAAGGAACTACCAGACATGCCAAATGCTATCCTATTAGCGATGTTGAGGCCAAAGGAAGATCCTGGCCTCTTTATTGCTGAACTGTTAAAATGTGTAAACAAGAGTTCAAAAATGCTACTATTTGCAGCCAGCTGTGACAGCGCACTGAATGGAGAAAGATCTATTGCTTAATGTCTGATTCACAATGTCAGCAACTGTTTACTATCTGTGTGAAGCCTTGTTTAGTGCCAGCATGAGCCGTTCAGGGGGCCAGATTGGACAATATCAAAATACCTAAGGGCCGGTCTGTTATTCCAAAGTATTAATTATTAAAAAGTAAAAATTATATATAATACTGTATTCAAAATATGAAAAATACTAATAAATAATTATTAAACTATTGAATTTCATTTTACCATAATTGCAGCAGCAGATCAACAGAATAAAGAATGTTACAACGTACTGCAAATTTTGTCTGAACATGTAATGAACAAAATTTCTGCATCAAGTTTTTCTCATGTAGATTGGATATGTATGTATGTCACTGTGTTACCAAAATTATGAAACTCAATAACTGCAAGTTTTACATTTCTAAAGTCACATTATCTATTATGGAATGGAGAACCTTTCTCTGGTGGTGAGTTTCTGTGCAGTGACACCAACTGTGGTGGTGGTGTGTTAGTCTGTGTTGTGACGGTGTGAGTGAATGAGACAGCAGTGTTGCTGGAGTATTTTAACACCTCAGTGTTACTGCTTAGCAATTAGCATAGCCACCTCATTACTCGCTCTGGTCATGTTCTTCTGTGCCCCACGTGCCTCGTCCCCTGAGTATTTACTATAATGCCCATGCTTTGTTTCAAAATGTCTCTTGATATTTTATTCCTTTATTACCACAGTTGTCTCTTGGCATAAGAGACACACGCTTCTCTCTGCGAAAAAATATTCTCATTTCTCATAAAATTGCCAGTCAGAAAAATAATAGTGTTATGTTTAGATAACTTCGATTGCTAACACAGCGGTGAAGCGTACCATACATGTATGCACTGCTGCCATCGTCAGGTTTGGCAAAACAAATCACTCTTCTGTCCTGCTCCTGCCCACCTATAGGCAGAAGCTAAAGCAGTACAGCCCTCTATCAGGTATTTCCATTACTGGTCCAAACAGTGCTCCAGGACTGTTTTGATTACATGGACTGGGAGATGTTTCAGGAGGCATAGTGGACATTATGCCTACAAAAACAGTGCATGTTTACCCGACTTTTTTTTGCTGTTTATATTGTCATGTTTACAGTAGGAATTTGATAACAGACACATGTATAGAATTTTACTTATTCTTTTAAGTTAATTTAGAGATTTCAGCCTGTTGCATTTTTGTGGCTACCATATATGCTTTGTTCTAAGGTTTTTTTGGGGCAAAAGTCATATACTCGACACACTTGATCAGAGGTCTGTGCAGAAGTTTTAGACATTTAGGGACATTATATTTAAAAAGCTATTTTCCGGACAAGAAGCTTTTATTTGCTCTCTATTTAACAAATTAAATATTCAAATAGTATAAATACAGCAAGTAGTGTTTTTTTTAATACCCTTTTCAAGTTTCAAGTTTTTGCAGTCATTATCTGATACCTGATTTTGCAATATCTGTAATAATAAATCTGTAGCTAAACTTTCTTCTTCAAACTGGCTTACTAGATGTAATTTTTTCAAAAGAAAATATTCAAGCCATGTTGTGTTGTATTTATGTTTGTTTACATCTGTTCTAATAGTATTTAGTGTGCTTACTGGTGAAAATGTACACTTGGCTGCTGTTTTTACATTGCCATGTCTTTCTGCCACGGTAGTTCACAACTGTCTGCGGTGTGTGTGGCAGTTTCAAAATGGTACATTTGACACTGTCTTGATGTTGAGGGTGTTTGGGTGGGTATGTGTGTTTGTATGTGATGCCCATCTCTGCTTGGGCTGCTCTAAAGAAATGCTCTAAAGCCCTAAAAGAGCTCATTCACGCTTCACTTCTGTCAGAAATCTCAGTCTCAGCAGCTTGTGTATCTGTGCCAGTACTTCACATTCAGAGAGAAAGAGACTGAACAGTGCTAAATGAGGTGTGAGCAATCAGTGTGTGTGTGTGTGTCTTGTGCTTTCTCTCTCTCTCTCTCTCTCTCTCTCTCTCTCTCTCTCTCTCTCTCTCTCTCTCTCTCTCTCTCGTAATGAAACACTGATGACTTATTTATTATTTCTTGCAGTTTGTTTACTGATTCCCATTGCTGCATGATGGAACAGTGTATGTGGTTGCCGGCTCACTATAAATATTTTCCACACTGTTTTGTTGAGTGTTAGTGTTTTGACATTGCTATGTTTACATTACCATGCCAGGAAAAAAACACATTTTCACCAGCGTTTCACATAATGCAAAACATCTTTAAAATATAATCTTCATTATTCACAAGCAGCTCTCTTCTTTAATAACAAAATATGAGGAAAAATGTGTATGAAGTGGGTGGTTGCAGACAATAGGATCTGACACTCAGCATATTGGTGCAATGTGTCTGCAGAGATATTAGTGTTTCAGAGATCAGATTTGATCTTTTTAACTCTGAATCCACAAGGAGGGACCAGTAACACGACCATTCAATGTTCACACAACCACAGTTACATATGTATTTAGGGCTTTGTTTTGTTTCAAATCTCCAGACTGCAAAGGTGGTGCTATAAGTGGATGGCTTGTACCAACAGCATCACAAGTAGATAAGAGCAGCCTATTATTTGAGATGGGATGGCCATTGTCAGTTTCTCATCATCTGCAATGTTAATATGACAGAAACAAGAGAAGGTGCATGGTTACAAGCATGTAGCCACTACATATATCTCCTTAAATGGAATCCTTCATAATGTAGCCAAGGTGTCTCAGAAAAACAGGCAAGCACCTGGTCAGATTGACAAATGGCAACTGCGACAAAGATGCTGGATCACTTTTCCGTCCTCTTCCAGAATACATACATAAATCACTCCTTCAGCCTCTGTTTGGCAAAACAAATCTCTCTTCTGTCCTGCTCCTGCACACCTATAGGCAGAAGCTAAAGCGGTACAGCCCACTATCAGGTATTTCCATTACTGGTCCAACCAGTGCTCCAGGACTGTTTTGATTACATGGACTGGGAGATGTTTCAGGAAGCATATTGGACATTATGCATACAAAAACAGTCCATGTTTACCCGAATGAGAAACTATGACTTAATTGTGAAGTTTGTGAGTGATGTATCACTGCTTTTAAATTTGGAAACAGACAAGACTATAAAAAGGCCAAACACAAGTACACAGCTATGGTCAGTGGGTGGTAAGTTCAACCACCAAGAAGCCTGTAATAAGGGTTTAACACAGTAACAGACTTTAAGAGGGAAACTCGCTCTGTGGATAACAAAATTGCTGCACTTCCAAATGAGCTAAATGTATTCTATGCTTGTTTTGAGATAAATCATGCCGCAACACCAGAAAGACATCCCACTACCCCCTGTCAAACCTCCCCTTTGTTTCTGTGACTAACAAGCGCAGATCCCTCAAGTGTGTTAACACTTGGCGGACGCCATTCCAGGATGCATGTCTAAAGTATATGCACATCTGTTAGCAGGAGTGTTTACAGACGTCTTCAACCTCTCTCTCTCTCCATATCAGTTTTGTCAACATGTTTCAAACTGCTGCCTTTGTCCCTTTTCCAGTATCAGTTAACCTTAAATCTTGACATTTCGCTTCAGGGTCTGGGTCTAAACACTTCTCTGTTTAGCTTTAATTTCTGATGGGCTGATGCCAGGTGGTAGGAATGGCCAGCATCACCTCCTCCTCACTGACCCTTAACAGTTTTGCATTTCATGATGCGGCAAATGTTTTCTATGGGTGTAAGGTTTGGATTGCAGGCAGTCCAGCACCTGGACTCTTCTTCCATGCTGTTGTGATGTATGCATGGAGTTCAGCATTGATGTGGTTTAGCATTGTCTTGCTAATATACAAGGCCTTCCCTGAAACAGACATTGTCTGGATAGGAGCACATGTTCTTCTAAAATATCTGTATACTGTTCAGCATTGATAGTGCCTTTCCAGGCACCATAGGCATTTATGCAAAAGATGCATGCTTTTGAACTGTGCACAGTTTTTCAAGATTTGCATATTTACATCTGTGTTAGATGTGATATAACAATAAAACTAATCTGATTTGACTTTATTAAATGCAGTCATAAACATAAAGTTAAATTAGAAGGATAATAGCTTCATGTGGCACATGTAGTTTAACTATGTTTTTACAAACTGTGACTGCCTGTGACTGTAGATAAGTAGGACAACTAAACACCTGCTGCCCTTGTAGAAACCACACCTCCTTTGTGACTGTGTGTTCACAGACAGTGATTTCTGGAAGCCCATGCAGTGATTTCCAGTACAGAATCAAACCTGTTTTTATTGCGGTGCTGCCTGAGGGCCTGAAGATCATGAGCATCCAATATTGACCTCTTATTGATTCCTGTGTCCCGTGCGGGCAGGAATTTCTCCAGATTTTCTGAATCTTTTGATGATATTATGTACTGTAGATGGTGGGAATTTTTCAATGTGAAAAAAAGAAATTTAAAGCTTTGCTGCACATAAATGCTTGGTCCATACGTTGTATCACTTGAGTGACTTTATTGGCATATACCTTGGTTCGCCATGGCATGCTAGAGATGCATCCACTTTTACCAGTGCGCTGGAGATATGAAACATAAATACTGTATTAGGCTTGTATAAGTATTGTCCAATAAGGTTATTCAAATCCTGCTCAGTTATTCTTATCTTTTTTTACTCCTAACATGTATGAGGAGTAGTGAAATTATGGAAGGTCTCATTGTAATACATTAATGTCACATAACACTGGACCTTTATTTACGATTAATGACATAAACTGCAAGAGGCTATAAATGGGCTAATTTACATATCCACATAACTTGCAGATTAATTTTACAGTACTTAATAATTTATTGACTAGTAACCACTGATGAGTAAGAGTTAAGAATAATAACTGTGTAAAATTCCTAAAGTGTAATGAGTTACAAAGGTACACATAGGGCTGGGCAATATGGGAAAAAATCTTATCACGATAATTTTTTTCATATCAGTCCATATCGACATATATCACAATATAAATCAAATCACTATTGCCTTTTTACTTTAAGTGAGAAGTGAAGATATCAAAATTAAAATTTTGTTAAATTGTTTTTATCCTCTGATTTGTTTTCTATCAGAAGATAGACAAATGCATTATAGAACATTACACAACTGTATTTCAAATCAATTAAATACATGCATACACACACACACACACACACACATATATAGCATCTGTTTACTTTTTTTATTAGTAGATTATTTTAAGATTATTAACGCGTGTAACATGTTTTTTTCAGTAGTAGTTAACGTTTTCTGTTATTATTTTATCTTATTTTGTTCTCTCTGCTCGACTGTGACGCCTGCAGTAACCATATTACTGGCATGTGAGTTAAGCTGCTTCTACGCTTACACTCTGCGCTGTGTGCTTCAACCAAACATGAAATGGCTGTAACTAATTCAGCTACCTGATTGGTTTGGGGGCGGCGCTATTCTCATTCTCATTGGCTGTTCGCATTGCCTCTTAAAACATGGACAGAACTTAATTCTATCAACTTTCTGTTGACTACGTCTTATAGTTCTATCGAGGAAACATTATTTCGCGATAATTATCGTTATCGTTTTATCGCCCAGCTCTAGGTACACACCAATTTTGCCTCTTTGCAGTACTATACCATAAAAAAACTGTATTATGGGTTAATATGAACTTGCAGGAAAAATTCACTAAGGTAGTTAGTCATTGTAGTTTAAATAAAGAGAGAGCACCCAATAGAGACTATGGGAGACTGACCTTGTCACAGTAAAGTAGCAGGTGCTTTGAGATTAGTCTGTGGCTTTGCCATTGTTAAACATTCTGCTGTAATTGGCCATGCATTGGTGATAACCTTCCTAAAGCCATACGGAATGGGTCATATTTAAATAGCGCTGGCCTGGACAGCAGCGCTGGTGTAATAAAGGGTTAGTGGTGGTGGATGGGCTGACCTCAGCATACTTCCCTACTTATTGCCCGTTTCTGCCCCAGTTTACTCCTGCTGGGCTGACCTGCACCTCCCTTCTGTGCAATAAGTGCTGTTATCTGTCATCTTACCCAGGTCCCGCTCTAAATTACCTGAGTGACCTTTACTGCTGTTTATGTTACTGCTTGTCTTGGGAGAACTGTGGCCTTCCTCCACATTCCTTTTGTGGTATACTTACATTCCAGCACCATGTACTACACACACTCTCTGCAGCTCTGCTTTCATCCTGGAGCAAGAGTTTATTTATACAGCCCAGGAGAGTCTATAAAACCAGCAGTTCATCTTAAAGTGCTTGTTGGCCCTCTTGTCTCCCCTGTCCACGTCCTCTACTCTGCTGTCCCCTCCATTCTTTTCATTAGATGTAGCTTGAACAATAAAATGTGTATGTCCTGTGTGTGTGTGTTTATATATGTTTCTGTAGGATGAAAATGAAAGCAGTGCTTCCAGTAGTCGAAGTACTTCTGAGAAGAGTCTGTCCAAACCTCGTCAAGTCCAGCAGAGTCCCACTGACCCTGACTTACCCCAAGGTAAGTGACATTCCAAGGCTGTGGAGCAGCAAGGCCTCCCTACTCTAAAAACTCAAACGCACACACAAACACACACACACCATTGCATGACAAATGTTCAGTACATCTAACCAGTTTGTCGCACACCCCTGCCAACAGAACCCTGTCTCACACAGTCTCAGACTCAATTTTTTCTGCAAGATATACCTTATGAGCACGTCAAGACCCTATATCAAAACAGTCGCACAATTACATGTTTCATGTACCCTATTCACATAAAAGTCATCCTGGGGTTGATGGATTGGATTGTTCCGCTGCAGCTTGGCATTGGTGGATATTCATGATATCCACAATCTCAGCTCAGATCACAGTGAGCCAACAATAATGGCAAAAATGTATTGCTATGCCCCAAAGACTGTGTGGATACCTGCAATGCATATGTTGACTTAGTTCAGATCAAATCAAATGTATTTGTAAAGCGCTTTTAACAACTGATGTTGTCATAAAGCAGCTTTACAGGAATTTAGTGATAAGAAAATTTCAATAGAGCATACATAAGCCTAAGAAGGAAGTAACAACACAGAAGGAAATCAAATAAATCATAGAAAAAACATAGAAAACCCCCCCGGAGAGCAAGCCATATGCGACAGTGGCAAGGAAAAACTCCCTCAGAACTGGAGGAAGAAACCTTGTGAGAAACCAAGACTCACAAGGGGGGACCCATCATCCTCTGATCAAACTACTCAAACAGTACTGATATAATGACTGTACCACCTTGTACTTCTGGTCAGCTGCTCAGGTGTGCTTATATAAACATAATATGATATAACGAAGATAAATTATAGTTCAGATAAAGAACAGTTAGTGTAATGATGACAGTTAATGAATGTAGAAGGTTAGTGAAAACTAGTTCATGTTAATTTCAGTAGAGTCTGTAGTGAAGGTTAGGCAGCTAGTCTGAGGCTAGGTAGCTGGTACGACACGGGTTACAGCAAGGCCTGACATTCAGTTTGATGGCTGACTTGGGTGGCTAACGACTCCGGAAGATCTGACTGTAACAGCATAACTAAAAGGAGAGAACCAGAAGGTAAGACAACAACGGGGGCACCCTAAAACACTGGCATCCTACCGCTCTATCATCCACAAACCTGAGTGACCACATGCAAGCGGTGGGATGACAGCACCACCATCTCAGTTTACCACTATTCCCTGTGTCCATGAACCCCTGGAACTACAACCTTTATCTATGGGAAATATTAATTACCAAAAACTAATCTAAACAAGTAAGTTTTCTTTAAGTCTATACTTAAAGATTGAGTCCTGGACATTATCTGGAAGATTACTCCAGAGTTATAAGAAAAGGCTCTTCCCCCCCGCTGAAGATTTGTAAATTCTGGGAACTAATAAGAAGCCAGCCTGCTGTGATCTAAGTGATCGAGATGGTTCATAATAGGAAACAAAGTCTTGCAGGTACTCAGGAGCAAGACTGTGTAGGGCTTTGTATGTCAATAGAACAAATTTATCAAATAATCAATACGGAATTTAATTGGAAGCCAGTGCAGCTCTGATAGGCCTGGGCTGATATGATAAAATGTTCTGGTTTTAGTAACAAGTTTTTGAACAAGTTGAAGTTTACTGAGGTTCCGACTGGAACATCCTGACAATAGAGCGTTGCAATTATCTAGCCTTGAAGTGATGAAAGCATGTACTATTTTTTCAGCATCATGCATGGCTAAAGCACTTCTTAGTTCAGCCATGTTATGGAGAAGTAGAAAAGCTGTTCTAGTAATATTAGTTATATATTGATCAAATGATATATGTGAATCAATAAAGACGCCAAGATTTTTAGCTGCTAAACCAGGAATAACAGAAAAATCTGCCAAGTTTAATGTTAAGTCGGATAATTTACTCCTTTCAGCTTTTGGTCCCAGAAAAAGAACCTCAGGTATATCACCAGAAGGAGAAAATTTTGTTATATCCAGCATTTAACATCTTTAACACAATCCTCGATTTTCTTTAATCTAAGTTTGTCATCAGGTTTGGCAGATGTATACAGCTGTGGAACAGTGGAAGCTAATGCCATGCTTGCTTATAATTTTACTTATTGGCAGCATGTATAATATAAACAATAATGGCCCAAAAATAGAACCTTGTGGAATTCCATATCAACCTTTGTAAAATTTGAGGATACATCATTTATCTTTACAAACTGATAACGCTCAGATAGATAAGATCTGAACCATGAAAGAGCTGTTCCTCTAATTCCAACCATGTTCTCTTATCTTTCTAGAAGGACAGTGTGGTCTATGGTATTAAAAGCTGCACTCAGATCTAGTAGCACTAATAAGGATACGTAGCCTTGATCAGAGGCAAGGAGAAGATAATATGTGGCCTAAATCCAGATTGGAATTTTTCATATATGCAATTCTTATGCTACAGCTGATGGGCTACAGCTTTTTGTAAGATCTTAGAAATAGGTTAGAAATTAGAAAGGCTTGTAGTTAAACAATACACCATGATCAAGATTTGGTTTCTTGATCAAAGGTTTAATAACTGCTACTCTAAAGGCTTTGGGTACATGTCCCTGGATAACGGATGAATTCACTATTGTTAAAAGAGGCATAATTATAGCTGGTACTAATTCTTTTAGAGGTTTTGAGGGAACTGCATCGAGTATGCAGGTACTACAGTTTGCAGAGGAGATGCCTTTTCATAGTGCCCTCATAGTTGACCTGTTCAGTTATTGGGGTTTTTAGAGGCTAGAGGCCTGTAAGAAGCTGTAAAAGCTGAATTTGAAGGATAATATCCTTATGTGTGTCATGTGTAGTTTAACTGTCGTTTTACAAACTGTAACCACCTGCATTTTATATCTGTTTGGGTATTCTTTACCTTGATGGCAAGAGGCCGGTCTGCCAAGCCGTCCAGTGAGCAACAGTTTATAATAATGTGGTGGCTGAACCATCTCAGTGGAAGCAACTGCTGACCTGATCTTCCCCATCACTTAGTGCTGGAACCTAGCTAGTGGAGAGAATAGACCACAACTTAAATTAGCCATTAATTGGAAAAGACTGATGGAAATGACCTCAGTTATTATTGCTTTCCATGTACTGTGCCTCATTCAGAAAGCAGCATAAGCTAAATAACTGCTAAATTATAAATATATTTGCTTTGCTTGACCTTCCAGATAAAGTCAACTCAGAATGGATTGGCTTAGGGCTGCACCTAACAATTAATTTATTAAATGATTAATCTACTGATTATTTTTTCGATTAGTTGATTAATTAAACGACTAATTTTTATAATACTCTAATGTGAGTGTGTTAGGAATTAAAATTTGTATTATTTTGGTATAGATTTGTAACCGATGGAAGATTTTGTATGTGTGTATATATATATATAACAGTGAAAGTAACAGTGTTAGCATGAAGTAAATTTTTATTGTTTTATGTTTCACATTTTATTTATTTTATTTATTATTATTTTACACCTTTTCGCCTTGACCCAATTATGTTGTTATTGAATGTGTTTGGAATATTTCTTTAACAATGCATAACAATGCATAGAGTTCAACTCTATGAGCATTTTTATATCTTCATGGAGTATATTACAAGCATTGAAGAGGCAGGAAGCACACCAGTTACTTCTGGACTCTCAAAACTCATGATGGCAAGAATAGGTGTTCAGGAGTATGCTGATTGTAATACCACTAGTTTTGAGCCATTGGCTCACAGACTACATACTACACAATATGCAAATACCTTTTTTGCTTTTTACCTCATTAATGTCAATAAGCATGTGACACAGTCTGACACCATGATCTGCAGGAACATTACAGAAAGTCTAAACATCCCGTAGGTGTTCACCATTGCTTGTCCTGCTAGAGTAGGAGAGTGTGTAGTGGAGCGGCTGCGAAGGATGGTGAGGGACTTTGTGTAAGGTTATTCTGTATCAAGGGAGTATCTATTTGCATTGGATGGAATGATAACATCCCTCCCAGCTGTTAAAGCAGGGAACCCTTTTTCTCTATCACACACACACACACACACACACACACACACACACACACACACTTGCAAACACATACACCCCTCTCTCTATGGCAGCATGTTCTAGATCTTTTTCCAAAATAAAGTGAAATTTGAAAATGTTCACTTGGGTATTTACAGTTGTATTTCCCATATAAGTGTGTACATGATTTAATTCAAATGGAACATGTTTGTTTCCATTTGTATTTCTGTGTGTAGTACTTTTTTGATGGAAAAGTCTTTTCATATGAAAAGTCTTTTTGACTTTTTTATTTTCATAATGGTACAACTCTGACATATTGTCAGACAGATGCCTTAGACAGAACATAGCATTTGCATGTTTTGTACTTACACAGCAAGTGGCTCTGTTGGTATTTGAGGCAAAAAAGTCTCTCTGAAAGGAAGCGTTTTTTTTAATGAAGCTGTTCTCTGACCCTGATTGCTACATACATGTTTGGTGTTCTTTGCCAGAATTTGCTTTCACGGGGTAGAGACTCTGACTATACTTCAGTGGATCTGAGAGCATCTCCAACAAGTCACACTGGCTAGGTCTTTTATGAAATAAAGATTCAGTACCAACATACAGTATGATTACTGCCTTTTGGTCTGGCTGCTCCACCACTTGTTTCCTCTTGGCATTTATTGTTGGCAGCACTAATTGCTGCCAATACTTTCCCGGTCCAGGAAGAGGCCAGCAAAGCTGCTATAGGGTTTCTTTCCTGTTCTGCTGTACTGCAGAGGGTTCCAGCAACACAAGCCATTGGTTTTTCCAGCCATTTTATGGCTAAGCAGTTCTGAATAGCTCTTCCCTCTGGACCATGCACAGGTGCTGCTGTGATGCATGTTCCCCCCAGGAGAGAGAGAAGAAAGTATAGTGGGGTAGAGATGGGGAAAGAAATGGTTGGAGGGAATGAGATCCAGAGCAACCCAAGCAGGGGGCAGAACATGTTTTTTTTTGATTGGGAGTGCAGATGTGGAGCATAGACCTACTGACTGACCCCAGTCAAACATACCAGCCATATACCCTCAATTTTGGGCACTAAAATGCACACCTGAGCATGAGTGATCCAATTCATGCCCCCCCACCCCCCCCCCCCTTGCCCCTCCATCCACAATATGTAAGAGCTATTAGCTGTTGTAGAAGTACTGCAGGATGAGTGTGAGATCCTCCTCATGAAATGATCGGGTCTGCCAGAGGGATCCTCTGTCTGTCTGAATTAATTATGACTCGATCACATGTGTATGTGTTTACACTCTTACAGCAAGATGAACAGTTTAGTTGGACATCAAGAAAAAAACATTGAAGTTTTATTTGACAAAATGTGGAGGAGTGAGTTAAAGTATGCACAGGAGGTCTGAATAGTGCCATTGGGCCTGTGGTCAGGACGATTTATTGCTGTATATTTTCATATTTTTACTGCTAAAAGTCCCCAAACTGTAATATTTTAAGTTGTGTAGTGCTTGAGTGAGTAATGACCTCACCATGCATGTTTCTTCTGGAGCTTCTGGTCCTGAATACTGAAGGCAGTTAACATTGTGTGGTAACACCACAGGACTATGTACACATTCACACAGCCTTATTACCCAGCAGGACCTGTTCAGTTGAAGTTGCAGTTGCATTTATGAAATTCTTACACCCCATCCATGTTAAACTGTCTGTTTTATCCTTGGTGTTTTTTCACTCTCACTTTAACACTGGTCATCATTTAAGTCATACAATTGATTTCAAAAAGTGGGATGTATGCAAAGCCTTCTGGTGTTCAGAGCTCAACAAAATAGTATGTAAATTGGGGGTTAACTGGCTCAAATTTTTTTCAGGGCCATTACTTATTATTTATTTACTGATAAATTTACCGTAAATTTGTTGTTTGTTCTGTAAAGCCTTTAAGCCATGGGTGGAAAAATTTAAGAAAAAAGTAACAACATGGAAATGTCAAAGGTTACACACACATGAAAAACTAATATAAAGAGGCAGCCATATTACTCCAGTGTATTGTTTGCTCAGTAAAACTGGGGTTGTTGGAAATTTATCATTTGAAACTTGATTCTGTCTCTTGGTGGGGTTAGATGTAGTTAAGCTTGTATCTTTGAGAGATATGAGAAAATCAAACCCCACTGTTACTTTAGATGTTAAAGAAAACTGCACTGTTTCTGTCCATCCTTTCACTTAGAGAAGCCATCTCAACACTATAGGTCTGAAGGATGTGTAGCTGACAAAAGTCCCTACTGACAAAAGGGAGTAGACAGAAAAAAATTGCACCGGAAAACCAAAACCGTGTCTATAACCATCTGTTAAACAGGGGATGTATAACAATAATTGAAATTGGTGATTTCTTTTGGGTTATTTGATAGCAAGATGATGGTAAACACAGCTGAAGGATCAAAATGTATTTATAAAACAAAGAGACTGCTGCTGTTAGACCAATGAGATGGCCACCTCAGAGTTATTTTTGGAATTACTTATGAGAACCAGAGAATGCAAACAACTTCTCAGACTGAACATTTTGGAAGCATTTTCAAGAAGCATCGGAACATATCTCTGTAGATTTCTTTGAAAAGCTGAAAGGAAGTCTCCTGAAAATAATGGAAGCTGTAATAATTTTACATAAACATTTATATTTATTTTATTGTATATTTTTAAATTGTATTTTCTTTTTAATAGATGGTTTCTGCCTTTTGTTCTGATAAGTGAACAACTTGAACAGTGTTGACTAATTAATTAACTAATTAAAAAGTACTCTCTGATTTTTTTATTTTTTATTTTTTCGTATTAATATGGTATGATTTCTTGTTCGTCTGCTGAAAATATAGTAGATTCTCTGCCCTGAGCGAGAAGAAACTCCTCTAAGCTTTGTAAAATTAATGAAGTTAAGTAGTGCTTCTCTGGTTGTGATAAGCTTAAGAATATTTGAAGGGAAGTTTATTTCTCATTCATAAGCCCCTGCTTTATTTTCATTCTGTCTTAAAGTAATTGCTACATGACTGTATCTCTGTCTCTATCTGTGTCTGTCTCTAGGATATGTTCAGAGTCTGATTCGACGAGTGGTCAACAATGTGAATATAGTGGTGAATAACCTGATTCTGAAGTATGTGGAGGATGATATTGTGCTTTCCGTCAACATTACATCAGCCGAGTGCCGCACAGTCGATGAGCTATGGGACAGGGCCTTCATGGACATCACATGTGAGTTGTCACCATTTGTCTAAGCCTAGTTCAGTATTTAAAATAGTGATGACCAATCCCGTTCCTTTTGAACCCTGTTTTGTTTTAGCGCAAGTTAATCAGATGTATCACATTAGTGAAAACACAGATATTACAAATAGCCAAGACTGTAATTGTGAGCCTCTGCTATAGAGTTTGTTATGTTGTCATTATTCTGCTTGTTTGTTATATGAGTGCTTTTATTTATTAAAGAAAGTGGTTGGGAGTTGTCAGTACTGTAGATTCAGATTTCCCTTCCTGAATTGGTATTGCCTTTTCATTCTAAGTGCAGCAGTCTGCCTGGCTCACTTCTCTTCTGTTTCTTTTCACATTATTTATATTATATTCACTAGTGTATCCTTTTAAAATCTCTATATTTCTCCTTCTTCGCACAAGCATACATTGTGACATAGTGTATCTTTGTAAATGTGGTAGTTCTTAAGCATTTAATGTGTCATGGCTTCTGGTGCTAATGCAACTAAAGAGGAGTTTTGATTTACTGCTGCAATACTCCCTTATTACCCTGCTTCACCAACCCACTTTTTCCTCCGTCTCCCTCCGCCCCCACTTTATTGTCTCTGCAGCTCCTGAGTTGGTCCTGAGGAAGGTGATAAATTTTGCGGACTGCACAGTATGTTTGGATAAGCGGAATGCTAGTGGGAAGATTGAGTTTTATCAGGACCCTCTGCTCTACAAGTGCTCTTTTAACACTCGTGTTCACTTCACCTACCACAACATCAATTCCAAAATCCCATCAGTCATCAAAGTGAGATGCCTCTCTCTATTAGTACTATTTTACTTCGTATTTTGTTTTTTTTTTCTGGTTTAGCAGACTTGGCAGTAGAGCAATGCTGTGTTCATTTGTGCATCTTTGTATTAATTTCTTCACTTTGTAGTACTATTTAATAAAAAAAGTAATTAATACTACTACTAATAATAATAATAATAATAATAAAATACAGTTTGGCTCAGATGCTACTGTTGTCCACAGTTCCCTGTCCCTAACTCCTGTTGTGAGAAACAGAACTGCTATTGGGCATTTACCGTCTGTCTATTTTTCAGATACACACAATGGTTGAGAGTCTAAAGCTATCACTTACAGATCAACAGCTGCCCATGTTTGTGCGACTGCTGGAGCTGGCAGTGGCTCTGTATTATCGAGAGATTGGACCTCACAGAGATGGAGAGAGAGAGGAGAATGTCTCTAGGCCTGAAACAGTGGTCAGCATTCCTAGTGAGTTGGTTCAGCACACTATTCATACACTCCATTCACTTTAAATCAGTTGTTCCCAATGCCAGTATATGATGCCCTCCCGACGTATGTTTGCTCTATTAAAAAAAACTGTATATCTGGTACTGGTATGTTGGTAGATGAAAAAGAAAAAAGTCATATAACATCTGATGGGCCCAGATGTCATGAGAACTACTGTTTTAATATCTATAGAACTTAAAACAAAACAAGAAACCTTATTTCATTTACATAATTTCCAGTAAAAAATGGAAAAAAGTGCGCTGCTCAAAAAAATAAAAGGGAACACTTAAACACAACCATATAACTCCAAGTAACATCAAACTTCTGTGAAATCAAACTGTCCACTTAGGAAGCAACACTGATTAACAATCAAGTTCACATGCTGTTGTGCAAATGGAATAGACAACAGGTGGAAATTATTGGCAATTAGCAAGACACACTCAATAAAGAAGTGGTTCTGCAGGTGAGGACCACAGACCACTTCTCAGTACCTATGCTTTCTGGCTGATGTTTTGGTCAGTTTTAAATGTTGGTGGTGCTTTCACACTCGTGGTAGCATGAGACGGACTCTACAACCCACACAAGTGGAAATAGTACATTTTTACCCCAGAAAAAAAGCATAAAACATATTTACATTTACGGCATTTAGCAGACGCTCTTATCCAGAGTGACTTACAAAAGTGCTTAGTGTTCAGTCAGAGTATGACCCTCTATCTAGTACAAACAGGTTTAAGTCCAAACCACTCTTATACTCAAACACTGCCATAAACACAGGGCCAGTGCTGATACCTAGAAACAAGACAACGCAATACCTAGCAAGACAGGAACATCTCTAAGAGAATAAATACAAGACTACATACAGTACAAGTGCAGTACTTAGCCAGTGCTCCTAGAAGATAAAGTGCAATTACAGTTTGTACCAGTACTTTAGTATATAGTGTTTATAAGTACTTTACAAAGAGATAGGTCTTCAGTCTGCGTTTGAAGACCGCGAGAGAGTTCGCTGTTCGGACAGCCAGTGGAAGTTCATTCCACCATCTGGGTGCCAGGACAGAGAAGCGTTTTGTTGCATGTCTTCCATGAATCTTGAGAGATGGCGGGTCAAGCCGAGCCGTACTTGAAGCGCGAAGGGCTCGAGGTGCGGTTCGACTTTTGACCATTGCCATAAGGTAAGGAGGAGCTGGTCCATTCTTGGCTTTGTAGGCAAGCATCAGAACTTTAAACTGAATGCGAGCAGCTACAGGAAGCCAGTGAAGGGAGCGCAGCAGTGGAGTGACATGAGTGTACTTGGGGAGATTGAAGACGAGCCGTACTGCTGCATTCTGGATCAGTTGTAGGGGCCTGATGGCCTGCAGAGGAAGACCAGCCAGGAGAGAGTTGCAGTAGTCCAGCCTTGAAATGACAAGAGACTGGACGAGCACCTGGGAGGCCTCTTGAGAGAGGAAGGGTCGGATGCGTCTGATATTGTAGAGAATGTACCTGCATGACCGAGTCAGGTTCGTAGTATGGGCTGAGAACGATAACTGGTCATCCAGAGTCACCCCAAGGTTTCTTGCATCTTTAGACCGAACAATCAAAGAGTTCTCGAATGAGATGGCAAGATCCTGCTGAGGACCTGTAGTTCCAGGGATGAACAGCAGCTCAGTCTTGCTGGGATTGAGCTTCAGATGATGAGCTGTCATCCATGAAGCAATGTCGGTCAGACATGCAGAGATACGACTGCAAACCTGAGTATCAGACTGTGGGAAGGAAAGCATTAGTTGAGTGTCATCAGCATAGCAGTGGTAAGAGAAACCATGAGAGGTAATTACATCACCAAGAGAACGGGTGTAGAGTGAAAAGAGGAGAGGACCTAGCACTGAGCCTTGAGGGACACCAGTAAGGAGCCTGCAAGGAGCAGATGTAGACCCTCTCCATGTTACCTGGTAAGACCGCCCCTCTAGATAGGACTCAAACCACTTCCATGCAGAGCCCACGATTCCCAGGTCAGCGAGGACGGATAGAAGGATCTTGTGGTTCACCGTGTCGAAAGCTGCAGAGAGGTCCAGAAGGATCAGGACCGATGACAGTTTGGATGATCTTGCAGTCTGGAGCTTCTCAGTCACCGCTATGAGGGCTGTTTCTGTTGAGTGCGCTGGTTTGAAGCCGGACTGGTTGGGGTCCTGGAGCAGGTTCTGGGTGAGAAAGAGAGAAAGTTGGTTATAAACAGCACGCTCAAGAATTTTTGATAGAAAAGAAAGGAGTGATACCGGCCGGTAGTTGCAGACATCTGAGCTGTCCAGTGTGGGCTTCTTCAGAATTGGAACCACTCTGGCAGTCTTGAATGCGGCTGGGACCCGTCCTGATGACAAGGAGCTGTTTATGATGAATGTGATGAAGGGCAGCAGATCCATGGAGACTGTCTGGAAAAGTGTGGATGGAATGGGATCCAGTGGGCAGGTGGTCAGGATGTGGAAGGGTAGTAAGGACAGTTGAAGCGAGAGACGAGTGAGAAATGGAGTGCAGGTTGCGTCGAGTGAAGGACGAGCCTGAAGAAGAGGCATTGACAGCGAGAGCAGTGAGGGAGAGTGTGAAAGATAGAAAGTGGTGATCTGAGCAGTGTATGGGGGTTACTGTCATATCCAGTGCTGGGACAGGTCTGCTGAAGATCAGGTCTAGGACATTGCCTGCTCTGTGCGTTGGAGGGGTCTGGTTGAGCTCAAGGTCGAAGGATGACAGCAGCGGTTCGAGACCTGATGACTGCAACTTGTTCGATGGAAGATTAAAGTCACCAAGGAGAATGAGCGGGGTTCCATCGATGGGGAAGAGACTCAGAAGAACATCCAGCTCATCTATGAAGTTACCTAGAGGAGAAGGAGGACGATAAATGACAATGATATGCAGTTTAGTGGGGAAAGATACAGTTACAGCATGAAATTCAAAGGAAGAAATAGAGAGATGGGAGAATGAAAGTGGAGTGAAGTTCCACTTCCTAGACAAGAGCAAACCTGTGCCACCACCCCTGCCAGTCAGTCTCGGAGAGTGGGAGAAGTTAAAGGCAGAGGATAGGGCTGCTGGAGTCGCAGAGTTCTCAGGGCTGATCCAGGTCTCAGTCAAAGCCAGGAAGTGCAGTGAATGGTGAGATGCTAAGGCCGAGATGAAGTCAGCCTTCCGAACCGCAGATTGGCAATTCCAGAGTCCACCCATCACCCTGGTCTGAGAATGTGATGACCTTGGGGGATGGATGAGATTCCTTGCATTGCGCTTCTTGTGGTGACGACGGGCTCGTCTGGTTCTGTGGGTTGAGAGAACAAGTACTGGAAAACATATGTTTAAAGTGCAGCAATGTAGTAACTTGAGGGTAATGTAGTAGAATGAGAGAAAGAGATACTTAGCCAAGTTTGAAGGAGATCGCCTCTGTGTTAATATTAAATGGAACAGGAAAGTGATCTGCCTAGTTTCTTTAGTCGTTGTTGTAGACACCCCCTCAATATATCTACACAAGCACATATATATTTAACAGATGGGTCATGTCTGCCCTTTGTTTTTAACGAATATGTTATTTCTTAGAGATTTCCTGTCAATTTTTAATTTAATTTGAATAATTCTTAATACATTGAGTGATGTTCAGGTCTGGGCTTTGGGATGGCAAGTACATTGCTCATTGCTTACAGAACAAACAAAAATGTAAAAAGCATAGTCATGATTTTCCTTAAACATGTTTAGAATCAGGCCGTGTGGTTTTTGAGGTTTAGTGCTGGTAGTGCAACACAGTAAGCCAAAGTTAAGTTCGATAATCATGTCCTCATGGGTTACCATATGTATCTGCTGCAAATAGTAGAGGAATCAGTTATATCATTGGAATAGGTGTGTGAGAGGGAGAAAAAGATTAATAAGAAGGTAAGTAAGTACAGGTTCAAAGGCATTTTCTCTCTCTAACAGATAGGGACACCTACTGGTCTGAGTGAGCAGTGACTAATCAAAGAACATTTATACACATACACCCACTATTTGTAGAGAAAAGATTCACTTTAATCTATGCAGACACAAAAAAAACTCATGCCTAGCACACTATACTAGCACACTATACCCAACACATTATACAGTGTCTGACTCCTCAATACAGTACACCCAAAGCATACACATGCATATATATCCTCATCCCATAAACACTCTTACATGCACATGCGCTTCAAATTCTATACACCCCATAAAAGTAGCACAGACTCCTCCCTAACATACATGCTGTCGCAGGACAGCTCCTGGAGTTTAGCACGGATCATACATTGGCGTCTTTGGTCCAGCACTCCTGTATTTAGTCTTTAAGCAACTTTGTCTCCTTGTTGCTACAGAAGTAGTCATTATGCAGTTACTCAGAATGGTGGTTTATTTATATCATTCTGCAAATCGATATGTTAAATAGGCTAGGATGAGCTAAGTTTAGCTACTGCCCCAACCTGGCTGTGAAACAGTGATTTCCTGATGGGATGTTCACTATGGGATCACGCATTCCAACATAACAAACGTTATTTCTCTCTCTTTATTCTTGCTCCTGTCCTGTCCTTTCTTCATCTCTTTTCTCTGTGTGCTTATGAAGGAGTTTTAGTTGATGTTCTGTGTATTTCTCTGTGTGCAGATTTGGTTGGTGAGGGCGTGGAACCAACTGGATCAGGTCAGTATTCAAGCCCAGATCAGTATGTGCAAAAGGATGATGAGGAGCAGGGCTGGGTGTCATGGGCCTGGTCCTTTGTCCCAACCATCGTCAGCTCTGGGGAGGAGGAGGAAGAGGTGGGTTTTTACACAGATACAGAAGATGGTGGGACCCCTAGTCCCCTGCAGCCTCAACTCAGACAACCCATAGTGTCAGTAGGCTTCTACTGCACCAAGGCCTCTGTCACATTTAAGGTGAGAGAAAGAGAATCGACCACTGAAGTTTTGTCGTTCTGTATTTAGTGTCATGCCCATATTATAAACACATTTTTTATGCAAACTTCCCTAATTACATGGACCGTATGTGTTTGGTTAGGATTTAAAAAATGTAAATAATAAACATTCTTTGATACCTTGGTTGGTCTACTGCTCACTATACATTTTCCTTGTCAAAGCAGTACTAAGGAAGCTATATTAGGGTTTAATCAGTAGGTATCTAGATTACAGTTAAAGGTTCCTCTTTTGAGCTCTTTAAACCTTAACCCATTTGTGCATTTATTTAAGTTTCATATTATTGTTGTTTTAATGTTGTTTTGTTGTTGCTAAAAGAATCAAGCGCTTGTTGAAGGTCTTAACCTTTTTTAGATGGATAGGTGGGACTCTCTGTTTGTTTTGTGTGGCCTGCGTGTTTGTCAGACACCAGACACACTCTTATTTGCCGGATACTTATTAACCTGTTTTAGAGTTTTGTCTTTAAATAACCTTTTCTCTTTTTCTAGCTGACTGAAAGTTGTTCTGATAACAGTTACTATAGCCCTCAGAAAGTAAAGTCACAGGAGGTGCTATGTGTGGAACAAGAAGGCATCACAGTAGAGGTAAAAGACAAATCCTACTGATTTATACCTTTCTGTCTACCCCTTTCCATCCTGCTTTCAGTATGTCATTATTTTTGCTGCCTTCTTTATACACATTCCTACTTTCAATGTGTGTCACTACTTAGATGAGTCTTTATAGAGTAGTTCACATAAACATAAATTTAAACAGAGCCGTAGAAATATTTGTGATATCATATTTCAATTAGCAGTAACAGAGCATATCCCCTGCTGCCTGTGACAAAATGCACTTCCTCTCCCTCTCTCCATCTCTCAGGCTCTGATGATGGGAGAACTGTTTTTTGACTGTCAGATTGGGCTAGTAGGTTGCAGGGCTTCATGTCTCAAAGCCATTATGGGAGTCCAAGACTTTGAGGACAACATGGGCAGACGGATAGAGGTAACAAATTCACTTACATGTCATTTAAAGAACTTATATATACAAGCTGACATGCTTTTTAGTGCTTAAAAAAATCACATTCAGACACTTCAGATAGAGTACTTGCAAACCCACTGATCACCCATGTGTGCAAATATATAATATATACTTGAGTGTTGTAGTTGTGCAGACGAGTCCTGGGTTTATGTTGTTTTTGTCTGTGGGGAGAATAAATGGCATTTTTTTTTTAAAACCATGAAGTTCAGAAGCCCATATATCTAATATACATTCCAATTCTGCCCTGGATGTCTGTCATTTGAATTGTTAGGTTGCTAGATAATTAAAATAAGGAATGGTGCATGCATGCTACATGCATGTCCAACAGAAAAAACACCTTTTTTAGATTATAAAGTTTTGTCATATGTTTATACCTAATGACTTTTCAATAGCAGGATGTAGTTTGTTAATTTAGCTATAGCTATACACTGTATATAGAAAGATTTGCAGACTCCTGCTCCTCCAGAGTTTTTTGCAAGTGTTTGCGTATTATGCATGCTTGTGTGTTTATTTTGTATGGTAAATACTGTTATCTGCTTTACTGCAGGATGCAGTGTTTTTCAACTGTGGCGAAAGTCTAAGCTCTAAAGGAATGACCTACCTCACCAACTCACTCTTTGACTACCGCAGTCCAGAAAACAATGGAGTCCATGCTGAATTTATACTAGATGGCAACCTTCACAAGGTATCAGTGCATATCTCATCATAGTCATCTTGATCGATGTTATTCTTTAAAGACTTATCCTGGTGATCCATCTGTTTAACATGGTCCAGAACAACTCCTTTCCATGTGGAAATGTCAGAAGGGTTATCCTACATCCTTGTTTAATCTAGTTTTAAAAATACTGAAATGGTTTTCTCATATATTTAAAATCCAGGATAGAAGGTTGTTTTATGTGAATAATTTTCTTACTTTTTCTGATCAAACTTGTTATATGCAGTTTACTTATTCATATTCAGTGTATCCGGAGAGTATTCACAGCGCTTCACTTTTTCAACATTTTGTTATGTTACAGCCTTATTCTTCTTTGTTTTTGGAAATTTATTTAAAATAAAAAACAGAACAAGCACATGTACATAAGTATTCACAGCCTTTGCCATGACACTCAAAATTGAGCTTAGGTGCATCCTGTTTCCACTGATTATGCTTCAGTTGTTTCACCAACTTGATTGGAGTCCGCCTGTGTTAAATCCGGTTGATTGGACATGATTTGGAAAGGCACACACCTGTCTTTATAAGGTCTCATAGTTGACAGTACATGTCAGAACACAAACCAAGCCATAAAGTCCAAGGAATTGTCTGTAGACCTCCGAGACAGAATTGTATCGAGGCACAACATTTTCTGCAGCTTTGAAGGTCCCAATGAGCACAGTGGCCACCATCATCCGTAAATGGAGGAACTTTGGAACCACCAGGACTCTAGAGCTTGCCACCATGCCAATCAGAGTGATTAGCTCTAAAAGGGCCTTAGGTAGAGAGGTGACCAAGAGCCCAAGGGTCACTCTGCTCTGTGGAAAGAAGAGAACCTGCCAGAAGGACAACCATTTCTGCAGCACTCCATCAATCAGGCCTGTATGGTAGAGTAGCGAGACAGAAGCCACTCCTCACACAAGACACAAGACAGCCCCCCTGGAGTTTGCCAAAAGGCACCTGAAGGACTCTCAGGCCATGAGAAATAAAATTATCTGGTCTGATGAAACAAAGATTGGCCTTAATTCCAAGCATCAAGTGTGGAGGAAATGAGGCACCATTCATCACCTGGCCAATACCATCCCTCCAGTGAAGCATGGTGGTGGCAGCATAATGCTGCGGGGTTGTTTTTCAGCAGCAGGAACTGGGAGACTAGTCAGCATTAAGAGAAAGATGAATGCAGCAATATACAGAGACATGCTTTTAGAAGACCTGTTCCAGAGCACTCTGGACCTCAGCCTGGAAAGAAGGTTCATCTTCCAACAGGACAACGACCCTAAGCACACAGCAAAGACAAAGGAGAGGCTTCGAAACAACTCTGTGAATGTTCTTGAGTGGCCCAGCCAGAGCCCAGGCTTAAACCTGATTAAACATCTTTGGAGACATCTTAAAGTGGCTATGCATCAACGCTCCCCATCCAACCTGATGGAGCTTCTGCAAAGAGAACTGGGAAAAACTGCCCAAAAATAAGTGTGCCGAGCTTTTAGCATCATACTCAAAAATACTTGAGGCTGTAATTGCTGCCAAAGTTGCTTTACCAAGGTCTTGACCAAAGGCTGTGAATACCTACGTACATGTGATTTACTTTTTTTTTTAATAATAGACTGTAACATAACAAAATGTGGAAAAAGTGAAGCTCTGTCTATACTTTCTGGATGCACTGTGCCCAACCTATACTCCATCTCTGTTTTTGTATTGTACTATATGCACTGCTTAGGAAGGACTGTAAGGGGTGGGTAGAGGGATGTCACTGTGGTTGTAGTAGACAGATCTAGGTAATAGTGCAGGTAAAGTAAGTTCCCAGTCCAGCCATGTTTTATAGGTTAGATCAAGGAAATTTCCAGAACTTTTAGTACTCACTTTCTTGTATCTGCACTCATTGTCATTTTTTCAGCATCACCTACCATATAGGTGCACAATTACAGTAAAAATACAATTAGTTCATCTGTTTTTTCACTTTATTAGCTCCCTGTTATTCTGTTCTTTAATAATTATGACCCCAATAGGACCACCACAGAGCCTATATTATTTGGATAATTTTTAGAACTGCAGTGACAGTGATGTCTTGATGGTGGTGTCTTACTGTATGCTGCACTAATATGGATGTAATGTGCCAGAAACGTCATTGAACAATCATGAACAATCCTTGTACTTACAAAAATTAAAAACTCAAAAATGTTTTGTGGCTGTAATCAAGACATCAAAGCTTTTCCTGATAAACTGTTGGCATTAGTTGGTGTCTTTTTGAATCTGCTTTATTTATCTGATGGGCCCTGTTACTAATAGCCTTTACCCCTGACTGCTTGCCCCATTAGCCACTTTTGTCCAACCAACTGCTTTTTTGTTTGGTAGGAGACCTATTCTGAAGCAGCAGGCATGCATCGATTTGGGGCTTTCTATATGGATTACCTGTACATGATAGAGAATGCAAGTGGAAAAGGTACTGACACACCTATTCGTGCTCTTTGTCCTCGTCCATGACTCTGCACTGTGTCTTACATACTCATTCTTTATACCTACTTTGTAACTGCCTCATTTTCACTCTGCCTGCCTGCTAGTCATAATATCTATTTTAACCTCACCACCACTCAGAACAGCTCCCTGAGCCTTTTATTCTGTCAGCTTTTCTTATCTCTGGGTATACTGTTTGTCTGTCTCATGAAATCCTTTATGTTGTGTTTTTATGTTTTATGCTGTTTGGTGTAGCCTTTGTGTTTATAACTTCTCCAACAGCTAATTTGTAATGGTGTTTCAATTAGGAAAATAAGATGGAAAGTGTGGATTTCACAGGTGTTTTGCCCGTTAAATAAAGACAGTGTATAAAACCTATATATAAAGCCATACTGAAAAATCTGTTCTTTTCAACAACTATTGAGAATATTGAAAATAAGGACTGTTAGTCTATAGAAGATGCCTTTTCACATCACTCAAAGTGCTCTATTGGACAATCCTGAAATAGGTTGAGGCCGCAAAATATCTACAGAATATGTGTCCCTTTTTTGAAAAAAAAAAAACACTCCAACCAAAACAAAACTCATAGAAAGTGTAATGTAGTTGCTCCTAGTTTATTAATGGAAGTTATTTTAAAATGATTTTAAATTGGAAATCACCCATTACTCCTAGAGCGTCACAACGATAAAGATCTTAGGTCATTCATATATCTTAAGGATCCAAAAGCAAATCTCCTCTTTTATGTCTTTGTAATAGATTATTTATTTTATTTTAGTTATGTTACTAGTGTTTTTATTAATTAATTAGTTTGCCCACAATCTTGAGTTTGCCTAAGACCATCTGACTGTTCCTCACTGTTTCTGGGCAAATATTCTATGTATAGATAAGACAAAGCACAGACATACATTATGTTTGGAGGAAAAAGAACTCTACACACTAGCACCAAAACCTCATCCCCAACTGTAAAACAATATGGAGGGACCATCATAGACCATCATATAATCTTTGATCAATGAATTCAAAGGTCTAGCAAAACATAATGAAGGAGAATATTAGCATTTTGAGCATTCTTTTCTGCAAGCTCAAGTTGAAGAGATGCTGAAAGGCTATGCAACAAGACAATGACCTGAATACAAGTAAATCAACTAAAGAGATGTGTTTTGGAACGGCCAAGTCAGAGTCCAGAGCCAAGTCAGAGTATGACCTGAAGAGGGCTGTGCAAGCAAGTAACATTTTATTAGTGATAAATACAGATATCCAGATCATTTTAAAGGGTTTACTTAAATATAATATATAGAATACCTGTTACCTTCAAACCTTCTGTCACCTTGTAGGCATTGTTCAGCGTCTGATATTATCTAAATTTGAAAGCAAACATAGACTAATTTCAAAGATGCATTAAATAGTTTCTCTGCCTCTTCTAGTCCAGCTGAAATTACATGTTCCTGTAGGAATGTGATGTGAAGCAGCATTAGACTTGACCCGCTCTCAACTTCACTTTGCGACCGGTGTCAGCTTTGCACAAACGAAACCCAAAACGGGGTCGTGCTCTGTACTGACTTCACCTCCCAATAATGCCAGCGGTGAGAGGCGAGAAGCGAACGAAGAGGCCTCTAATTCTCTAAATCCCAGCTAATTTCCCTTTGCTTGCTCCTCTGAGGCTGGACGATTGGCCAGATGTTTGATATTAGCTCTAATCTGGCCAGCCGGAATGGGAAGTGGAAGTACCATTGCCCACTGCATGTTTTAATCTTGAGAAATCAAGTGGGAATTTGATCCCTCCAGCTCTACATTCTAAAACACCCAACTCGTATCTCACTTACTGGTGCACTACTTTCTTTTTAGTTCTTTTGTCTCTCCATCTCTTTTATTTCCATTATTATTCTCTCTGCACCTTGCTTATTTTTACTTTATCTCGTTTCATTAAAGAGTGCTGCAGGTGGACAGTGAACAGCTACAACAGCATTGGATAACAAGGCAGCTGTGGAAGTGAAAGAAGTCAGAGAATAAGAGTTTGATCGTGGAGTACTCATTACTGTTGTGTGTAGTTCATTCCCAGTCCTATAGGTGTCTCTGCAGGCAATAGTGTCAGTCAGCAGTAAATTTGTTACTCTGTGCTGTGCTATTCCAGGAGGTTCCATCTGTGTGTGCTAGGTTTACTGTTTTGTCATTATTAGCTTGCATTGCAATAACTGTGTTTGTGTGTGTTTGTGTGTGTTTGTGTGTGTTTGTGTGTGTTTGTGTTTGTGGGTGTGTGTGTGGGTGTGGGTGTGGGTGTGTAATTTGGATATAGGGCTACGCGATTTCTCAGCACTGGGTAAAGTGGACCAAGCTCTGATTCAAGAGACATCTGTAAAACGGTTGGTCATTGGTCCTCTGAACCTGCAGCTTCATAGCAGTGCTGTCCATCGCATCCTCAAGATGATCGCTTGTGCTTTGGATCATGAGTATGAAGCTTACTGCAAACCCAAGCCAGGTGAGCATTGCACTGCAGAAACAAACTATGACAATTTGACACTGGAAAGCTAAGCCAGGTGACCTTTTCACTAAAAACATAAGCTAATTGAACTATGCTAAAAACAAAGCATTGTAGTTTGACACATTTTGCCTGTCTGAGGTGCCAAATTTTACTCCTTTATATCTTATAACTCTTTTAATGCTAATAGGACAAAACAATATTGTGTAACTCATCCATTTTTCTCCTGGGTGGAGCAGAGGAAACGTCCCCTTGTGAGGTTTCTTGCTCCAGTCTTGGGGGGAGTTTTTCCTTGTCACCGTTGACTCATGTTCTCAAATTTCTGTAAAGCTGCTTTGTGACAACATTGTTGTAAAAACTCAGTACAAATAAACTGGAATTGAATTAAAAACTTGGATTGGACAGATGTGCTGGACGAGTGCAGAATGGTTCCTGGTGAGGAGGAGGTGGCAGTGTTAGAGGAGTTTATCCCAGTACGACTCACATGTGTAACACTGCTGAAGGCATCTATCACTGTTGCCATGGCAGAATTCAACTTCTTGCACATTCTACTTCCAGTCATATTGGGCCGAAAGGTACTACATACATGCACACAGACAATTTTACTTTTACTGTATTGGGCTAGAAGTTACTACATTTACACACATGCATGTTTTTCTGTGTTATTTTATGCCAGAGTTCGACTCTGCAAATGACTGCTCCACAGTACCAGCAAGTAAGACCACTGCCTACCTTTTGCCTGCAAGTGGAGCGGGTAAATCTGGAACATTCTGTGCCAATGTATGGACCTGAGCTCATCCGCACTGTTAGCAGCCTCAGCCAGCCTTCAGACAACCTTCTGCACCATTGCTACACACACTGCTACTTGAAGGTACACACAAATTAACACAGTCTTTTTCAGAGTTACAGCAACTGTTTGTTACTACTTTAATCATTATTTTGTAGCATTAGCTGGCCACGTAATTGCACGTGTACTTCCTGAGCAAGAGATCTCTGAATACTGAATTTAATCGAAAGCCAGAGTCGAATGCCACATTAGATTTTTAAACGTGGCATGTACACTTGAGTTATGAGTTACACACGTCACACACACATGATTATTTATAGAATAAAAGCCTAATGACAGTAGAGTTTATTCATTCGTTTTTCACGTGCTGTGGTGTGTGTGAATAAAGTAACTTTTACAAAGGGTTGTTAAGTGTTGTCTTAAGTCATCAACTTAACAGCATTGTTAACTTTAAACATTTTTTTAGTTTGTAAAATGAATAGTAATTATGTCACACATGTATATGGGACAGGCCTTAGAGGCATCAATATTATTATCAGTATTATTAAGGTCTGTTGTGGACACAATATAAACTTTTTCGATGTATTAAAGTGGATTGACTTTACAAGGCTAAATAGTTTATGCATCATAGCAATAATCATGTTTATGCGTAAGGAGCAAGATAAGATATAAGTTTATTATTTAAAGGGTTCGGGACTGTAGAAAGTTAGAAATTATGGTCCCTAGACTGATCATTTATGTGTTTATGTTTTATTATAATTGAACACACTTAAGTATGGCACCCATACACACCTACACACACTCAATGCATGATGGCATGGCATACACACAATATACATGAATCATGAAATGCACATCTGAGCCTTACATCTGAATGTGTCTCAGAGAGCTTTTCAGAGTTCCCTCTCTGTCTCTCTCTGTTTGTGTATGTGTGAATATCTGTCTGTATATCTATCTATCTGTCTCCCCCTAGGTGTTTGAATTGCAAGCAGGACTGTCTTTACTGGATAATGGGGGGACACCTCCACTCCTACCCATAATTCCATCCTTTAGTACAGCCCTCTATGGGAAGATTCTGCTGTTGCCAATGTATTGGTAAGTAAAACTTAATGAACACCTGCAGCCCTGTGGACACACCAATCAATAAATACACACACACAGATGCCCTTATTCATCAGTTTTGCATGCAAAGTTGTGCAGATTTGACCAAAATGATTGAAGTACAAACTACTTTGTCAGCAACTAACCAGCAATAATTTTCCACAATTGGTCAGTCAGCTTCAGTGTGTGGAGACCAGCATTTTGTGACAGACCCAACCCTTGTATACATGTAATTTACATAAAGCACATTTTCATTTATGGAAATGCTTTGAAAGTAAGCCTGTAAAAAAAAAAAATCATTGTGGTAGGCTGTTACCACAATGTTGTGTTGAACAGGAGATGTACTGCTCCCCCGATCACCTTAACTTCACATCTCTTCCAGCTAGTTTGATCATACATACATGCCAAATATGATTTTAACAAATCACTAAACTGTCTATGAAATTAATGAGTGCTCCTTTTAGGATTTAACCGTATGCAACTGTACGTAGAGCCTGAGTGCCTACTTCTAAGGAATAAGCAGATCTTTACCTTACACAGAAAAAAGGGCAGCAGTAGAGATAATGTAGGGGTGTGTTATTATTTTGAGAGAGTAAGAAATCCAGATGTTTATAAAAAAAAACAAAAAAAACATAGTTTTCCTATACTCCCACATCCACACTTGTATTGTGAAACTGGCAGATTATTTTGCTTCATAAGCATCACTGTAAACATGTCAGAACTGCATATGCTTTTAACTGTTTTGATGCAGGAAGCTTCACATCACTCCAACATTATGTGTGCACAGGCACCAGCCAAAACACTGAGTGCCAAAACACGCTGCAGTACTGAGAAGGCTTCCACCCAAATAATACTCGCTCTGGTCCTTAGAGAATAAGGTGAAAGGGGCCAACAACTGTTTCTTTGAAGTTGTTATTTTTCCTGTGCATGTGACAGCTCTGGGCAAGCTGTAATATTTAACTGTTGATGTAGTGTTTTGATGATAGAGAAAGCGACAGAAAGATTGTTTAATTTTTTTGTCACCACTTTCCTCTTGACCTCAGTGTGAACAAGCCATCCCTGATGCTCGGTCTGCTCGTTTACCCTTTGCTGACAGGCACTGTAGGCACATTTCTGTCAGACAGCTAACACTGATTCTGACATCTCACTGTCTGTGGGCTTAGGAGGAAGGAAGAAAAGAAGGAAGGAGTAGGTCATGAAAGTGACTGTACCCTGAACAGGATGCATGTATTTTCTCTTCTAAGCAGTACTTATATGATCTTATGATATGTGCCAATATTTCTGTTGATCATACTTTTTTTTGTGTGTGTGAAATGTCTTTCGTGACCTGTGGAGGGTTTGTCTTCTTCAGCGGGCATGGCTGCTCCTAATGTTAGCTTTCAGGTTATCAAATACGAGCTGCAGCTTTTAAATGTATTTTGTCTTTATGTGAGTGTTTCCTTAGCCCAGGAAATGGCCAGCTTTGCTTTTCGCTTGACAAATTTAGCAAAAACAGTTGTCTGCATCAAGTTTTGGCAAGTGTAACCACTTTTGGCTTACGATTGCTCTTACTGTCTGTTGGGCTAATAGCAAAATGTGGTGGCATTTGTTTTAACATACTTGGTAGTACCTGCATAATTCAGTCATGGCCCTTAAAAGTACAGAGTTTACTACCCAATCCTAATTGTATCTGCAATTTAATTGCAGCTTTTTTCTGTCAGTTGAAATCCTGGCTTAAGGATATGAATGTATTGTGTCACAGCCAATGGGTTTTTGGTAGCTTTTGGTTGGTCTAACTCGTCTACAGACTCTTGTATTACTAGGTCAAATTTCAGGTCAAAGTAAGTAATGTAGGCTATAATTTGAAATTGTAGGGGGTCTTGTGGTTTGAAAGTTGAGCTCTTTTAAGTTGTTATTTAAATATACAAACCCCATTTTCTGAAAAGTTGGGACACTTCATAATATTTGATAAAAGCATAATCTGAAAACTAAAAAAAGGAAAAAAAGATTTCCAGTGTTTTTACAGCTTAATTGTATTTTTTGTAAATATAAACAAAAAATTTAATTTAATGCCTTCAGCACAATCGAAAGAAGCTTGTTTACCACTGTGTTACATCACTTTTTCTCATATTTACACTTTTTATTTATTTTGTTTTGGAATTTTTGCTCATTCTTTAGCATTTTGATGAAAGACTGATGTGAAGCACGCTTTCTCTGTGCCAACAAAACCATTGTGCAAAATGAGTCCTGGTGTTATCTTGCTAAATTATCATTAGACTTCAAATATAAACTCACAAGATACTTCTCTGCATCAGTGGTTCCTTTACACACATGTAAGTCATCTGTGTTGTGGGCATTGATGCACTCTAGATCTGATTTTACATCTTTAGCTGATAAAAGTCTGAATGAGCTGTTTTATCTTGGGCAGGGAGAACTTGACGTCCAGGTTTCCACTGTCTTTCAGAACATCTGAGATGAACTTGTTTCTGCATAAAATAGATTAATGACTTTTTGCTTGCATAGTAGATTTTCAGGCTGCCTATTTAGTGTCAGGTGACAGAGTCCATGTGGCTATATTGTGGTTTTTAATTGAGTGCCATTTGAGGGTCTGACAGTCACGCATATTCAGCAGTGATATGCCTTACAATGGACTTAGATTTCAGTTTTTTGTACTCGCAACCTTTACGGACAAAGCGGTTCTATAAAAGATTAATGTGCTTACATACAGTTATTTGAGCTAAGATGAAGCAGCGGGGATCTGGAATCCTAGTCACTGCCACTTCCTAACACGACCATTCATGAACACCACAGGTAGGAGAGTATACTACCTGACTTACACACACAATCTGGTGAGACCTGGTAAGGTCTGAAGTGTTGTAAATGTTGTAAAGCACATCACTGCTGACAAATAAATATTTATACTGCAACGGGAGAGGTAACTCCCCAATAAGTCTGCATGTCATCTAGATGGGGCAATGCTAGGTGAGTCAGTTGGCCTTAACACGTGAAGAAAATGTGTAGAAGAGTAGAAAGAAAAGCACACAGTAATTTTTTAAAAAATGAACTAAAATCAATCAAACTGAAAAAAACAAATATAGTAAAGTTCAGTTTGAGACTATTATAAAAAATAAATACTAGACATTATGTGATTTTCACATACTTTCTGTTATGTCTGCAAGGAGTTAAAACAATTTCACAAAAAGCACTGAGGTTTAACAAACTTTGTATGCAGACTATGAATCTTTGACATTGTTTTTTGTTTGTTTTTAGCAGGGTGACTAATATGACTCTTTTAAAGGATGTCTAGAGCCAGATATAGTACTATTGTAATAATTTATCAATAATATAATGATGGCCAGAAATTAATAAAACTATATAATAAAATCATAAATAAGTAATATACTGGCCCAATAATGTAATTTGGTTGATGTCTTAACTGAAATTGTAATCATATTGTACTGATAATGTAATGCCTTATTGCTTTGTTGAGGAGTTTATTGCATTTTAAAGTTGCTCATATAGAGTATGTTATTACATTGTTGGGATTGTGTTATACTCATGTGTTATACAAGTTTTTTCAAATGGATGCTGTAATACTTTTGTCTGAGGTCACACTGTAAACTTTAGTCAGTATTCTACATTTTGGGCCATATTTAGAGTTGAGTTAAGCATCGGTGGTGGGGAGCTAATGTCAACATAGCTCACATTTGTATTTAGACATTTGTATTTAGGTTATACATGCCTGTCTGTAGAACTTGTTTGCTGTACCGCTCTGCAGTGTAAACATTGACTATTCAGTTACCATATATTAGACTGTATTTTGGCCTATTATTGCCTTTATTTACCTTATAAAGTAGACATGCTTTGTTCAGAATGTCTAGTTGTGAAAAACTTATGTGCATTAAAAGCAGCAAAAGCCAGAAACAAAGCACTGGCCTGGCCTGCCTTTATAAATGAAATGGTTTGCAACGTTTATGTGCTATACTGTAATCACTGATTGACTGTTGTTCACATTCATAAATACATACATTTATAGATTTTCTTTTTTTGGTCACATTTATCAATCAACAATATGTTACAGGGGTTCTTAATTCTAGTTTCAGCAAGCCTATAGCACATTATTGTGCATTTTGTTGCATCAGATATATGCATTGGAAATGGAATTAAGAACTCCTACTAAATTGTGTTGAACAGATCAGAAACAGTTTATGTCAGTGTATTTGAGTGAAAATGTATCACTTCAAAGAGCGAGAAACTGACACACTAAATATGTAATGTAGTGTATCAGACAATACAGGATGTTGTTAGAATGTAAGCAGCGTTTTTATGACAACAATGTTACTCCATTTCCCTATCCATTGTGTTATTGCTGCAGCAGAGGACCTAGATAGGTATTATTACTCTCTGACTCAGATGTCTGTGATGTTCAGGAAGCTGTAAATCATACAGTATTTATACTAATGACAGTCGTACCACCCTTTGGGGTGTGGGGTAAATAAACCCTTTTAAGACCTCAGAGCTGTGAAAAGACTTTAGTATGCATTACTTGTAGTCAGCTTCACGCTAGCTAGGACGTTATCTGTTGCAGTTACCTCTCCAGTCTGTTTTTTGTGTTGTGGCATGAACAAGCTTAATTGCATATAGAACCTAAAAGCAAAAAAAAAAAGATACGGTACCTCCAAAGAATATTATTGTTAACCATTCTCAGTCTTTATTATTTTCCCTGTCTCTCTTGCTTTTGCAGGTCAAAACGGTCCTCAGTATCCAGAACAGAAGGTATGTTTGAGTTGCCCCACTTCACAGTGCAGGCTACCCATCCTCAGATGTTGCTTCTGAACAGCATCTGGCAGAGCTGGACCCATGGCACAGCGAGTGGTGCCAGTCCCACTGCCAGTGACACGCTCACCAGTGAGGTCTACAGAACACCTGGTAGTGGTTTTACTTTTAATTTTCCCTTTTTCATCTATTTTTAAAAATCTTAATATTTCAGTTGTTATGCTTAATAATCTTGTTAAGATTTCTTTAACTTGGCCTTCACTGGCCAACATAATTTTCTTAAGTGTTTCACTCAGCTGCTCAGTCCTCTGTCCTGCTTTATGTGACAGTACACTCAGTACTCCAAAGAACATCTGTGGTTATGTGTTGTTTAGTTTGCAGCATTAGTTTTTATGGTTTTTTTTAGGCTATTGATAATGTAACAATCAAAACACTTATTTAAGCCCTTGCTGTTTGGCCCTGGTGTATTTATTTATTCCTAAATTTCACACACAGTTATGACCCTCCACTTGTCTTTCCACTGTAAAAAACACAAGCCCCTACTTGGCTGGGTGATTTTATTTTTGATGACAAAAGTTTTGCAGCTTTTTTGTACCAAATAAACTACCTGTGTAGGCAGCTTGCTCTGAGTCAGCTTCTAGTTTAGGCAGAAATAGAACAGGTCCGCTCTTAAAGTTGATTTCACTACTATGTTAAGTTTTATAGTATACTTTTTTAGGCTGCTGCTTGTCACAGCTCTAAAGTGGTGCCAGCGGTTGCTAATTACTACCAGATCCAGTAAAGAGCCATAAACAGGCCATGCTATGCAGAGCCCTCATTCAGCCTGCACTTAGCCCTTGTTTTGCCTACCTACTTACATACATACTAAGCCCTACCTGAGTCCCTGCTTACTGCTTACACACTTCATTACTAGCCGAGCTCCTTTTTCCCTAAAACCATGTCACTCCACAAACTCTGCTGCACACTTTCTAAAGTTGATTTGTGGAGAATGAAAAGTGACTGCTAGCTTTGAGCAGCTGTAGACTGATGAGTGTTGTGGGAGTACTGCCCTATTGGGCCTCTCACACACTCATTTGTTCAGGTTGCTGTGAAGTGCTTCCACTGAAGTGGTTTCAAAGCTCCTGTGCCACCACTGGCAGTGCTGCAGGCCTTGATCCATCCGGCAGACCTCCGTAGAAGAGGACCTTCACATGGAGCTTAAATTCTTCCAGCTTTCTCTTTTCTGAAATCCCTGTCTCAGTTCTAAAGGTGTTTCATATTGTGGTATTGCTGATAACATAACAATGTGTTTGACTTTTTCTGTCCTGCCTGGAGAAGGATGATCTCATGCTTTCCTAGTAGAGAATGTTTTGTAAAAGGAGAAGAATTACTGGGTCAAGGTACACATTAGCTTAAGGCCTAATTTTTAAACAAAAGAAATGAACCAGAAAATGCTTAATGTGTTTTTCTTAGAGACATCGTAAAAGAGTGTTGGGACAGGCATCATGTTTGAAAACATACTATACATACAGGTGCTGTGAGTTTTCCAACAATGCTTTTTAGGATTGCGACATTACAATAATCTAATAGGTCTTTTTCTTTTCTAGACAGTAATTTAAGGCTCGATAATATGAGGCTCAGGATATTCTGGATATTTGCTTCACAAGAGGGAAGAGTTCAGCAGTAGTGGAACTGTGGTGGCTACTTGGAGGAAAAACATCCAAACTTCTCCACAATATGGAAGCCACAGAATTCTTAGACTTCTGATGGTTATCAAACACTATTCTGAGGTTTTCTTCTGCTCGCTGAACTAGTTTCTTTAGAGAGCCCAGCCAGCCACCAGTTTTAATAAAATAAACAAAATATATTGAGGTGCCTCAAACATAGAACAAATTTTAAAAAGGAGCTGGTAAATACAAAGGCAACATCAGCTGACCTCAGTAAATGTAATAGTTTACCTTAATACATGCATTCTTATTCAATAAATTCTTTAAATTTTGATTTGGAAATGTTTAATGATCAGCTAACAAGCTGCACAGTTGAGCTATAATCAGCATCTAGAGGTCACACTGGCTGCTTTAGTGTTCTAGTGTTCTAATGGTGTATTGGTATTTGATTCATGCATTCAGATCTGTGAAGAACACAGCCAGATTTATTTATATCTACCCATGAAGTGTTTCTTAAACACACTGCTGCAGATCCAGATGCTGCAGACCTCCTCCACACAGACTGAAGAAATGTGTGGGAGGGAGTTGCTCTGCTCTCTCTGGGTGTCCTGGATTCTACGTAATTAAGCGGCAGTGTCTTCAGTGGCTCCCTGTGACATAGTTTTTAAACTGCTGAGACGACACCAAGATCCCTCTGTAATAAAAAGCTGCAGACAACTCATTAGAAAAGATGTATGTGCTGCTGTCTGCTTCTTTCAAACCATGCCAGCAGCAGAATTCCTCATTGATTGGTTTTACTCTCTAATTTGCCTTCGAGGGAACATCTGACTTAAAGCATAGCAGACTTGCTGTGTAGACCTGCTTACTGGACAGCTCAGAAAGCACTGCTAGGGCAGAATGCATACCCATAGGGCGTTCTGAAAGACTCACACTGACGATCTGCCTTGTTTTATAATCCTTGGAATGAAATGTGCAAGTTATTTGAATAAAATGGAAAAAAAATATTGTCTGAATTTACATCTAAACCACTGAATCATGTAGCTTTTTCTTTTATTTGCTCTTTGAACTACACATACATTGCTCTTTGATAGTAGTAACTTAAAGGCCTATATCATGTATACAATGCATTAGCTTGGTAATGTGTGCAGTAGGTATTTATTTGCAGTAATGGTCCTGGTGTAGTTTATAGGCATAGTTTATAGTTTATAAGGCACTGTGGTGTAGTTTATATAGCACTGTGAGAGTATACTTGTGAGTTGAGAGAGTAATGTAGTGGCTTCTCACACACACACACACACACACACACACACACACACACACACACACACACACACACACACACACACACACACAAAAACATGTTTCTGCTGGTCATGCTGTCTGTTGGGGGTGGGGGGGTGTTTCAGACCAGGCTATTTGATATACGAGCTGTGACATATCTTTAGCATGATGGCTATATGACCGGCAGAGTGAGAGTGAGTCTATGAAGGAGGTGGTGGCCCTTCATCCAGATGGCATTCTACTAGAGCAGATTGAGTGCAAGCTATGTGTGGATGTATGTGTAAGTACAGGCAGTGTGCTTCTAAGTGGTTTAAAAACACCTCAGACCAGCCTGTCTCTACGGGATTTTATTTAACACACCTTTGGCTTATTCGATTTTTATTATACATGAAATAACACCCCAATTCCAAAAAAGTTGGGGTGTACTATAAAATGTGAATAAATAAAAATAATAACATAATGCAATAATTTACAAATCTCATAGACCAATATTTTATTAATTATAGAGCACATATTAGAAGTGAGACATTTGATCATTTCATTCTTTTAACAAGAGTCTGTAAATTTATGGGAAGTGAGGAGTTTTGGGAGGTACATTTTTTTTTCCTTTGTAGACTGATGTAGAATTCCAGCTGCTCAACTGTGCTGGGTCCTCTTTGTCGGATTTTCATTTCATGATGCGCCAAATGTTTTCTGTTGCTGAAAGGTCTGGACTGCATGCAGGGCAGTTCAGCACCCAGACTCTTCTTCTACAAAGCCATGCTGTTTTGATGGATGCAGTATATGGTTAACTTTGTTTTGCTGCAGTATTGCAAGGCCTTTCCTGAAAGAGACGTTATCTAGATGGGAGTCCAGACATTTTAAATGACCTTTGTCCCAGAGAAGGTGGATCATTCCTCTTTGCTTTTTTGGCTTCTTCTTTGCATTATGCAGCTTTTACTTGCATTTTACTTGCATGACGAGCTGTGTTTACATGGCTGTTTTTAATGCAGTGACACCCAAGGATACAAAGATCATAAGCATCCAGTAATCCCCATCACTTTGTTCCTTGCGCACAGGGATTTCTCCAGATTGTTTTAATTTATGGATAATGATATTTAGTTTTCCCAGTATTATATTTGAGGAATATTATTCACAGTTTTTGGCAGATTGATGAAGCTTTGCCCATCTATGCTTCTGAGAGACTCAGAGAGTTCTGTAAAATGCTCTTTTTATACTCAGTCATGTGACGTGTAAATTTTCTCCTCCAGCTTTTTTTTTATTATTAGTAGTAGTACTGCTTCTCTCTGTACCAACTTTTTGGAGATGGTTTGCTGCCATTAAGTTGTAAATTAGTTAGTAATTTTTATAAAATGCTAAAATGTTTTATTTTTCACATCTGATCACATTTTCTATGTTCTATTGTAAGTATAATATGGGTCTATGAGATTTGCAAATTATTGTTTTCAGTTTTTATTTACACAGCATTCAAACTTTTTTGGAATTGGGATGTGTATCTATGTATATATCCATCACTGCAGACATACAAACTTAGCTGTGTGTATTTGTGTGGAGTTACTGGACCAAATGAGGGTGTGTGATTCAAATGTAACTTTCTGAAACTTTGAACTCTCAGCAGCGTTAAAGGGGAATAAGAGAAAGAATTTTCTGAGCTCAGGCCCTTGGTCCTCATAGCCTATAAAGAAAGCATGATGGAGTTTTAAACTGAACCAGACACATACATATACATAGTCTTACATCACACATATCAAGCTGCTTGCCCCAGCTAGTAAGAGAAAAAGTGTGATGAGAACCAGCAGTGTTTCTGAGTGCACTGCGCTCTCTCTCTCTCTCTCTCTCTCTCTCTCTCTCTCTCTCTCTCTCTCTCTCTCTCTCTCTCTCTCTCTCTCTCTCTCTCTCTCTCTCTCTCTCTCTCTCTCTCTCTCTCTCTCTCGTTGTATATGACAGGTGACGTCACTCCATTAAGTTAATCAGTGCTGTCATTAATCAGTAGAACTTTTTATATGATACTACTTCTGTCTGCTTCTCTGTCTAGACACTCAAACATTGCTATTAGAATGAAAGAATAAAATGAGGAGTAAGCTATAATTGATCTATGTGCTACTTTTTGGAGTTTTACAGATCACACGTTTCACCCTGATGTATTGACATCACATGCGTAGGTTCAGAAAAGGTGATCCAGCTCAATATGCAAAACCAGTATTATACTTATGACAACACTACTTTTACATCCTTCAAAATTTCCACCTGTAGGGATTCGAAGCACAACAAATGTATAAAAAAAATATTGTTACACATGTTGCATGCAGTTACATATTTCTGTCAGAGTTGTCTCCAAATCCTATATAGTGTTGCCTTAAGCCTACTACTTTACCGTTCTGCCCTGCTAGGTCTTAATTTCTGTCTAGCTAGATCTGACCTTGTCATCAGTATCAGGTCAAGTACCTATGAGCAACAATAGCTCAACCATATTAATCCCAATGGTTTTGGAATAAGATGTCCAATGTGTTCACATTTGTTCTCAGTATATATGTCCACATGGTGTTGGCCATGAATATCAGCTGTAAATGCGCAAAATTAGCAGTTAAGCAGTTATGACAGGTTTTCAAAAACTGACTGGCTGAATGATAAAACTACATATGTAAAATATGTAAATATTGTCTTTTGTGTGTGTGTGTGCACGTTAGCTGCATTAGACCAAGTTGTAGTTAAATTATTTTACCTTAAAACAAATGAATAATTGATTTGATGTATTAGTTTAAAAATAACCCCTCAGAAGGCAGTGTGTATGATGAAGGAATGTAGCGTTTTCAAACCATGATTCCATGTAAGGGAAAGTAGCAGTAATTTTGCTTTCACGTGTACAGATGTCCCACACGCATGCACACAGACACACACATTCTCAGCCACATGTGGTGGTGTGTAGAAAGTCTTCTGCTGTGGTCTTTTCTTTCTCTCCTCATAAGTACTAGTTTTCATGACTCTTTGTGTGTGTGTGTGTGTGTGTGTGTGTGTGTGTGTGTGTGTGTGAGAGAGAGGGAGAGAGAGAGAGAGAGAGAGAGAGAGAGAGATGGCAGAGGCAGCTGTTGGGGTTTACCCTTTGGATGTTTGATGGGGTGTCTGACCTCTTCGACCCCCAGCTGTGTGTTTATGCACCTCTGCACCTGCCCCGGATGACTTCACACATAAAAACACACACACACACACTTTCTCAGTGGTGCATTTCTTGTTCTGCTTAGACCTCATCCCCCAGCCTGAATAGATTAGCCAAAGTAACAAGCAAGAGAAAAAGAGAAACAGTATGAAAGAGAAACAAACAGAAACCTTCTTGGAATACATTAACCAGCTGTTACCTTAGTTACTTTGAATCAGGTAGGATTGCAGTGGAGAAGAGTGAGTTTTGTTCCAGCTTTTGTACAACTACTGTAACGTGTGCACACACAGACATCAAGCATATTTATTTTATATTTTTATAAATATTTATGTTTTTATTTTTTCATCTCCGTTAATTTGACACTAAGAGAGTGATTGCAATCATTAACATTTCCTGACCAATAAGCGAACACGCCCTTGTGTATTAGGTCCACTTTAGCAGTCACATGTGGGACACAACAAAGTGAAAAAGAAAGATAAGCAGTGGTCTAGTTGAATTTTGTCACTCAGGCAGGTTTTCCCCTACGGCCATCTGACATGTTTAACTGACATGCAATGTGAATTTCAGCCTTGCCAGACAGCTCTGTTGAAGACCAAGCAGAAACGCTTAAACTGTGCCACAGCAGCTTTGCTAACACTCTGCACTGAAAATAAAAGTACAAGTGATGCACTTAGGGAGGACAGTATGTATCTACTCTCTTTTGCCTCTAGCTTCTCTCTTCCTCCAAAATGTTGATAATACTGTTTACCTAGCATCATGAAAACAAAACAGGGCCAAGTGAATCATTACACCTTGTACATCATGTTTTCCCCAACTTATTATCCAGCAAGGTGCTTAGCTAGCTCATCAGAGATCCCTGATACAATGTTTCACTCAGAAATACATCTGTAATTACTGATTCCCATTGACATTGAGATCAAGACCAAGTAAAGAGATGACATCAGTCAGTGTATTTTTTTTTTTCGGGTGCTCTAGTTTCTTCTCACAGTTCACAGACATGCAGTCAGGCAGATTGGTGAGGCTAAATTGCCCCTTGGTGTGAGTGTGTTTGTAAATGTGCATGCTTGTGTATCTGTCCTGTGACTAGCACCCTGTTCCAGCTGTTTCCTGCCTCCGTCAGATGAAAATTTCTATAATCGATTCAGATATTTAATTAAATATCCAGTAGAGTTTTTGTAATATTATTTAAATTTCCTAGACACCCTAGTTTTTGAGTTCTATTTATAAAAAAGATTTCTTGTGTTGGCTATCAGCGTGTGTGCGTGTGTCACTGTGTTTGAATAACATTCAGCACCCTCCAGTACTGGCACTAGTACTAGTGTGAGTATTTTATAGTCTTCTCTCTGTACAGCCTTTCTGCTTGCCTCCATCCTCTTAATGTGTAGACGAGTTGCACACAGACAGGAAACTGCAGAAATAGAAGACTTCCTTTGTACAAACTTTTGAGACACACACACTCTCCATCACACTACTAATCCCACCTATAACTCTCCTCATAGTGTTTCAGGGAAAGCAGATCCCTTGTGCACTGGACAGGTGTGAGCTCTGATGGTGTCAGTGTTCCCATGTCTTCCGTTGTTTTTAAAACATATATGTAAAAATTATGCTTTATTCCAAAATATATATATATATATATATATTATATGCTGACTGGTGTTTTGTTCATTTTCTTTAAAAGATTCTAATTGTGCTCTTGTTTTAGCAAGAAAAGAAAAAGAACTGTTTCCTGTAAATTTGGATATCCACAATGCCTTAAGCCAGGAATAATGTTTTTTAGATTCCCACAGGTTTACATTTTACCCAAATTACCTGATTGTGCTTTTCTGATACTTTACGTTTTACTGTACTTTTTTGTGCTTTTCTGAGAGTGAGAGCTACACAGTGCTGCTGCAATGTCTGATAGACTGACATCTTGGAAGTATTAATAACCAGAAAACATGTTTATGTTTCTGTAGGTGGAAAGCGGGTGAGCACTGCTTCCACATTGGAAGCATCACTTCAGAGTGTGGAGCTGAAGATGTGTCAGAGGGCAACAGAGTGGTCTGCATCAGGAACAGTGGGAGCTGTGAAAGTGTGTGCCAGGACACTAGGTGAGTGAAACTAAGCACTGTTTCCACACAGTCTACAGCCAGTGATTGACAGCACAGAGCTGTCAAGAGGAAAGTAGACTCTGAAAAGTAGCCAATCTCCCATTGACACAGGATAGCAAGGCAAAAACACAACAGCAGTATAAACAGAGGATATGATTTTACAATTATGCAATATTGAATTTAGAGAAATGGTAAAAAGTAATTAATCAGTGATTACCAATGACTACTGTTAAGAGGCCTATCAGAGTGATAATGAGAAATGGATCTATGAAAATCAGTCGGTATTAACAGTGGAAACCAGCGACCACTGTTGGAAGCATACCACAAAGAAAAATGATTAATGTCACTGACTATTGTTAGAAGCCTAGCTTGATTATATATTAGTAACAATATGAGAAGAACTCAGTATACTGGGAGGTGTGGAAGCAATGTCTGATTAGTTTGTAAGGCTGGCAAAGCAATGTCTGTGATGAAATAGTTTGTGCAGGTAGTGGTAACATTTTGAGGGTCAGTGGCATGGAAGTGAAGTTGTCTAAACAGTACTAAGTAAGCAGAAAGCTTGAAGTGGTCAACGTGGTCCTGAAGCCAGTCAAGCAGGGACTTCCAAAATATGAAGCAACCACATCATACAGCACAGAATGGGCAGTGAATTCTGTTAGGAGTGACTGGGAACAGAATGTATTGTATAGTGTTAACAGATCAAGTGGTGACTCTTGCTAGGCTGACTAAAAGGAAAAGCCAGAAGGTAAGAAAGACATCGGGCCTTCTAAGCGCACCTGCATTTTATCATCCGCAAACATGCCTCACTGTGAGGGCTCTGCTGCTGGAGTCAAATGCATGCTTTTGGGCTCTCCTGGGGCTCTCCTGACTAGGCCTGCTCCTTGGTAATTTCCATAAACACAGTGCTCTTTCTGTTCCTGTCATGAACGAAGGTGGTAATGTTGAGATACAAGTGTAGCTAAACATGCTGTACTTAGATCAAAGCAAGAGCTTGTCTGCAGTATTGATACCAAAATTCCTAACTTGACATTGTTTAGAAAGACTGTGTTTGTGAAAGAGCTGTTGGATATTTACATATTCCCCTATATGAACAGATATAGGAACAGGGATGTATGATATATGAACATGGATAAACAGAGAGGTTCGCCTTCTGCTTAGAGCAAGAGATGCTGCCTACAGATCTGGTGACCAAGAGGCTTACAGCCTAGCCAGAGCCAACCTCAGAAGAGGCATCGCCAAGGCTAAACACTGTTTAAAAAAAAAAAAGGAAAAAAAAGCGGATTGAAGAGCACTTCAACTCCTCTGACCCTCTGCGTATGTGGCAAGGCATACACACTATAACTTACTATAAACCGTCAAGCACAGCTCCTAGGCCTGGACAATAATTCAATAACATTATTTGTTTCAATAACGGTGATATCATTTTTGCGGTATTTCGATATGCATTATTTATGGCAGGGTAGCCGTGGAATCACCCTTAATGCTTACGCTACAATTGTTCCTTTCACCTGACGGTGGCAGCAGTACATAAATGTACAGTATGTTTCACCACTGTGTTACGAGACAAAGTTAAATAAACTTAAGACAGATTTAAGGCTCATTTATACTCCCTCAACGTGCAGAAATGTCCATTGACAAGGTTGTGGAGCAACGCTTCCAGTAGATGGCAGTTCTGAGCTTGTAATTCTTTATTTACTTCAAAAACGAAGAAAAACGACTGTTTGTGTCTGTGCCGCTGCGAAGATGCATCATGGTTAAAATTTCTAACCAGCTCGCACAACCAAAACAGTCGTTTCTTCTTCGCTGTGTTCGTATGGAAGTGGTGGCGTCTTGCACTGCCCCCACGGTCTGCAGCGCTACTGCTCTGTCCCATCCGTACGAAATAAACACAAAGTGCGGACAGAAAGCTCTGTGCGCCATTATTTTTCTGACTGAACTCCTGAGTTTAAAGAACTGCATGCAGTGATGTCTACGTCAAAAAAACGCTAACGCTGCTTTTACAATGCTCTGTCGCTTTAATCGACGTGAACGCACTTCCCTTCAGCTGGCTGCATGTTAACAAAAGTGCTCCTTGTGTAGTCAAATTATATCATGTGCTTGCATTTTCAAGGGTTACGAGGCGGAGTTGATTAATGCTCGTGGTTATATTTCTTATAAGCATATAGACTTTAGTCTACAAATGAGTTGACTGTGTTTCATAACATTATCTAGTGAGCATCATATCAGCACATGTTAAGGCAACATTTTTAGTGCGTATACTTTTACTGCTGCAAGTACAGTAAAATTAAAGTAATTAGTTAGTAATTATTCATTATTCTGTATTTGTGGTTTTTATATTTTGAATACAGTGTTATGTATGTATGTATGTATGCATGTGTGTATATGTATATATACACACACACATATATACATATAATGTGTGAATAATACTTTTGGAAAGAGAGAATGGCCCTTTAGTATTTTGATATTGTCTAATCTGGCCCCCTGATCTAGAGGGCTGCTTATTTGACGGGGATGTCATGTTCCTTTTATGTATATGAAGACTTTTTATGTTCTTTATCTGGGCTGACACACAACTGTTAATCTGTTCAATCTGTTTACAAAAGCACAACAAACTCGGCCTCTGTTGTAATTTAAAGTCAGTTATTTATATTGATAAAGTACATACAGACTTCCATTATAGGGATTCTTGGCAGTTTTTCGGAGGCCTTCAAATTATTTGTATCGATATTGAAATTATATTGTATCGACCGAAATTATCGCATATATTATCGGAATATATTGCAATATAAATTTTGGACATATCGTCCAGCACTAATTGCTCCCCACACCAACGCTGCCTTACTGTCTGATGAGCTCAACCCTTTTTATGCTCGCTTCGACAGAGTATATGGTGTAATAAGGTGATCTTCTCCAAGATGGACCTACCACCAAGTGAGCAGTCACTCACTCTCTCCACCACAGACGTCTGCCACACTCTGCGCAGGGTGAATGTTCGCAAGGCAGCAGGCCTTTTGGACTGCCAAAACTCATATGTTAGAATGCTGTTCATCGACTAGTTCAGCATTCAACACTGTGATCCCCTCCAAGCTTAGCCAGCTTGGTATCAGCACATCTCTCTGCAATTGGATTCTGGACTTTCTGACTGACAGACACCAGTCTGTTAAGTTAGACAAACTCTTCTCCTCCACCATCACTCTGAACAATGGCGTGCCACAAGGCTGCATTCTGAGCCCCCTCCTGTACTCCCTGTTTACCCATGACTGTCTTCCTGTTTATGGCTCTAACTCCATAATCAAGTTCGCGGATGACACCATGGTGGTAGGTCTGATCAGAGGTGACGATAAGACGGCCTACAGGGACAAAAAGGCTCAGCAGCGTCTTTACTTCTTACTGAGCCTCAAGAAAGCTCACCTGTGTCCCAGGATACTGGTGGACTTCTACCGCTGTGCCATTGAGAGCATACTCACAAAATGCATCTCAGTGTGGTACAGCATCTGCTCTGTATCTGGTGAAAACTGCCCAGCGCTTCAGCGGGTGGTGAAAACTGCCCAGCGCATCACAGGCACGCAATTACCCACCATTGAGTCTGTCTATCAGAAGCGCTGCCTGAGCAGGGCGAGAAGCATCATCAAGGACCATTCTCACCCTAACCACAAATTTTTACCCTCCTTCCATCCGCCAGGCGTTACAGGAGCCTTCGCTCCCGCACCAACAGACTCAGGAAGAGTTTCTTCCCCGAGGCTGTGACCCTGCTGAACTCTACACCGTCACTTTAGCCTCATTATTGCACTCACTGCACTGCACTGTACTATTACTACTCATTTTGCACATCTATCTTTGTAATTTTATTCCTGTACAGTTCTATTTATATTCGCAATTCTGTTCATATGGAACTATTTATATCTGTAGTTATTGCTTACACTGTTACAACTTGTTCAACATATGCTGCTCTGTGCAGTCTTTGCATTTCACTCCTTACTGTATGTATGTATATTAATTTATATTCTGTTTTATATACCACCCCCTTATCTCACATTCTGGGTACACCAACATTCATATTTATTTATATACACCACATGTACAATAACCTCAAATTGTTAGTCATTTCTGTTTTGCACTGTTTTGGTTGGATGCTAACTGCATTTCATTGGCTTTGTACCTGTACTCTGCACAATGGCAATAAAGTTGAATCTAATCTAATCTAATTTGTTTTAAAAATGGATTAAAGCAAAATAGTTATTTGTTCTTTCATTTACTTAGAGTACTAGTTCATGTGTGAAAATGTTACTGTCCTGGAACATACTGGGAGCATGGGTATTTGGCCCTTTTATGTGTCTATTTTTTAAATCCAAATATTTCAATATTATCTGTTTAGAACAATGTTGTCTGTTTAGGTTCACTGCTTGTGAATGCAAAATGGCATTCTAATTCACAGCAGGTTAATGTCGTTGAACTGCTTGTTGACCAAGATGTGCTCAGAAAACAATGTGGACTTTGTAAATAAATCCCTCTCTCTGCCTTCATTTCTTTGTAGCTTTAGCCGTCGGGTGGTAGGACAGTCAGTTGTTGACAAACCAGGGCAAATTCCAGGCACCACACAAACAGGCTAACCTGAGCGTCTGCTACCTGCATTAAGACGCAACATAGGTTCCGCCCAATCGAGACAATATCTGTTCCCCGAATCAACCAGAATTTCAGAAAATCAAGAAAAGTTGATTCTATTAATCTAATTCAAATTAGATCCGAGTAAAAGGTTCCGTCAGTGATTATAAAACTAGTACAGCTTAATGTAACATTCCTTACATCTAAAGCAGTCAGTTTAATTAAACTAAATACAGATCAATAAATCAATTGAATTGAGTTGCCATTATCGTAAAACACTGCCACACAGTTGTATTTTTTAGCCAGACAAGGTCCAAAGCATTAATACATCAAGGTTGAATTTCTGTATTTCCTGCTTTCTGGATATACATTGGTTGCCAGTTAAATTCCACATTAAGGACAGAACTGTTCTACTGACAAATAAAGCTCTAAATGGCTTCACTCTTCAGTACCTAAGTGAACATATATTTTATTATAAACTGACACATCCACTTAGATCACAAGGTGTTGGCTCACTGTTAGTACCTAAAATAAACAAAGTTAAATGAGGGGGTAGAGCTTTGTTTATACAGAGGCAGAGAGAGTTATGTTGTAGCCTGCTGGAGTCATTGCTACACTCTGTTATTGCTATATACTGCTCTCAGTCACTTTGAACAGAACTAAATGTCTGTTTCTTTGCCTAGCTGAAAACTGCCCGTCCTGTGCAGTATGATAAACTCCCAGTCCTGTGTGGTCTTGGACCATTGCTTCATCTGCCTTGACCAGGCTGTTTGCCTCCAGTTTATTGTTCCTGCTGTCCAATGCCACGTGAAAAGCTTTGCCTGCATGACGCTGGCCCTCCCAAAGATGCTTGTTTACTTAACCCTCCTATTATCAGTCTAACCCCATTCAATGTTTAAAGTCTTTAAATAAATTATTGGCATTTTTTTTGCTTCATATTTTATGACTTTTTCTAATTTAATATAGACAACTCGGTAAACATAAATTTAACATGATGTTATGTTTTCATTGTCCTGTTCATATGTTGTACCCATCAGTGTTCTTTGGGGTCAATTTGACTCCAGGCTCTTTTAGCTGACTTTAGGGCCCTAGGACTTTAGAGTCCTTAACCTAACATATCCACATCTCTAATAGAGCTAGAACTACTGATAGTTTACACAACATGGGGGAGGAGAAAACATTATTCTCGCGAGAACTTATTTTTATTTTATATTTTTCCCGAAAAGATGTTCACTCAACATTGGTGGATCCAACATATAAGGTTTGCACAGCATTCTTATATGCCATTTCTCTTGGTGCTCTGTGTGCGCTCTCTTTCTGCTCTCTTTCAACTGAAAATGACTTCTAAGGAAAGGTTCTCTGTCAATGATGTTTTGTTACAGCTCTTTGACCATAAATGTGACATATAGGAGAATGTGTTGAGACAGAGAGTGATGTTGAGGAGGACCCTGATTTATGAGGCATCCTCCTCTAAGGAGAATAAGACCCTCAGTGTTGACCCTCCTTTTGTCTCTCAACCACCAGCAAATACACTACCTTCCAAAAATGGAAAGTTATTATGGTCTGTCCCTCCACTTGAACAACATGGTAGACTTAGTGCTGCTCGTATCATCAAAATGGTTCCAGGGCCCACCAGATATGCTGTTAGCCATGTTCAGGACACAAAAATGTGAGCTTTTCATGACACCATCAATTGAAAAGGATAAACATGAGATGACAGTTGGAAAGACTTGGACCCACTTGCAAGCCTACATTGGGTTGCTCATTTTGGCAGGAGTGTACAAGTCAAAAGGCAAAGCAACATCAAGCCTTTGGGCTGCTGTCACTGAAAGGGCAATATTTCCAGCCACCATGTCTATACACACATTCTATGTTCTCGCAGGTCTCTTTACATTCCAGGCCCACACGTGACATTTTGTGGGTGCTGTCCCTTTAGACTATACATGGCGAGCAAACCGGTTAAATACGGTATCAAAATATGGCCAGCGTGTGATGCACAGTCCAGCTATGCCTGGAATATGCAGGTGTACACTGGTAAATCCCCTGGGGAAGCAAGTGAAAAAAATCAGGGTGGTACTTGACATGGCTGAAGGACTGAATGGTCATAACATTATATGTGATCACTTTTTTAACATCATACGCCCTGGGTGAAGAACTGCTGAAAAGGAAGGTTACCATGCAAGACAAAGGGAGGGGTTGATAACGTGGACAAGATCATAGCTGCATACAGCTGCAGAGGTGCCTTCCAGCCTCATCAACAGCTGCTGCAACTACTGTGAAGGACATTCAAACAGGGGCACCCCAACTCCTCCAGTGGTTCAAACTGTAGGCAGGAAACATGGCAGGTGATTACAGAAATTAACAGAAATTACTCCAAGACCAGCAACAATGCAAGAAATACATCTGCAAAGAACATGCATGCACTCTCTGCACATCATCTGTACAGTAATGTTGACAAAAGGCTGGAATGTTGCTTGATGTTTTGGTGGCCTGAAGGGAAAATAAGATGCTGTTCATATTCAGTATGTTTCTATTCTGTCAAATTTATTTCAGTGAATATGTAACCATTAAAGGCTATTTATTAGTCGACAAACAAGCATAAAGCACATGACATAAACCTGTCATGAAATTTTAATTATAATTATTTTCTCGAGGTTTAAATTGCTGGGGTCGAATTGTCCCCAAGGATAAATTATGTTAATTTTAAGATGTAAGTTTTAAGGTAACAGTGGGGTGAATCTAAGGCTTTTTCTTTTCCTACTTTCACAAACTAATTAGTCATTACTTCTCCTCCCTCCCAATATACTTATTGCCTCTCTGATACGAGTCTAATGGTTTTCTTCCTTTTTTCTACATTTAATATTACATATAATTATAAATCTTATCCTTTTTTAATTACTTTTGTGTTTGTTTTGCTATCCGGTGTCGACCAGAGAAGGACGGGTTCCCCTTTTTAAGTCTGGTTTCTCTCAAAATTTTGTTCTCTTGGTCTGTGGGAGTTTTACCTTGGCAATGTCATCTTTGGATTTTCTGTAGAGCTGCTTTTCGAGGCGCTATATAAATAAACCTTGTCCTGAATTCTATCTCATTATTGAAAAATCTTGTTTGCAGCTTTAGGAAATGTGGATGTGCTTATTAATAGATGTGCCAGTGGGTGTACATAAAAATGTTTAAGCAGCTCTTTAAAATATTACTGCACTGTATGGTTATAGTTCTCGCCTAGGGGCATAAAGACTGAGAACCACTGTCATAGGTGACCTGTAGCCTTTAGAGGGCCAGTGAGTGTGGTTTGTGTTGTGTTTAGTTTGTGTTGTTTTTGGTCAGTGAGTGTTGTGTTATATATGAAGTGTGTTATGTACAAAGAATGTGTGTTGTTTTGCCTGGACCTGGATTACCTGTACGTTTTGTGCTGTAGGTGTGTGTGAGGGACAGCGGGAACAGCTGGTGGTTGTCCTACAGGGCCCGTCTGACACTCGGGAGCTGTACAGCAGGCAGTGGCTGAGCGAGAGTCGACGCCTGCAGTCTCTGCTTGCACCAGACCTGCTCACCTTCTCCCTGCAGATCCCACATCATGCTGGAGACTGTCACAATTCTGGTGAGTACAAACACATGCATATTGCCACACTCTTGCTCTCTGAATCTCTCCTTTTCTTTGAATCAAACTCTTTTTCTCTTTCTTTCTTTCTTTCTTTCTCTCTCTCTGTCTCTCCTAATTGTTGTTTTTGACACCACACACACATACAGACACACACACCCACAAATTGGTCATGATCAAATAAGTGTTTTGTCAGCTTTTTTTTTTTTTTTAACAAAGGCATGGGGGTGCAAGAAGTCTTTGGGATAATACAGTATTGTAGAAGCTTTGCTTTAGAGTTTCTTTGTGGTTATATTTTGCCTTTTTCCTCTTGCCATATTTTTTCCCTTTTTTCTTTTCCTCCTTTCTTATATCAAAAACACTTATGTAAAAAAACATGAGTTCTTCAGGTCAGTGTTTCCCCTGCTTTTATCAGTGCTTTAGCTTTCAGTCATTACCAAATCATGGCACCTTTTCCTTGTATCTGTCAAATGCTTAATCAGTTATATTTCATGATTTATATTTGTTTATTTATTTATATATTTTAATGTGATACAAATGTTTGTTCCCTGCTCACATAATGCATGTTAGTCTCTGTGAGAGGCCCAGCAGAAGTCATGACCTTTCACCTAATATGCTAAAGGGCTTCCTATCATTCAGTTATGAACCGTGCTCCCACGAGCCTAGCGAACGCAGAGGGCTTGTGATGGTGATGTTTGGAAAGGGCTTCAGTGCTTGGCAGGAAGATCAAATGTGTATAGTCTGTCCCCTGTGGCTGTGCTGTCTCTGTGCACACTGAGCAGCATGTAGGCCGCGGTCACAAAAAAGACAGAGAGTCAGATGCAGTAGGAAAAAAATAAACATTCTTTTTGTGTATGTATTGACACAATACTATTCCTGCCTATTCCAAGCATATATAATAGCACAAGGATCTTGATTTTGAAGCTTAATTAATTTACATTTTATAACCTATTTTGTCACTTTAAATATCATCATCTAAACAGCACAAATTACTAAATTAACTCTCTGAAACATCCCTGATTCTCGACACATTCATCTTTACTGTTAGAGACAAACTTTCTCAGGCTCAGAAGGAGGAGCTGAGTCTCAGCTGCCTCAGCGCTGTTCAATGCGTTTTTGTCTTTGATAAACTAAGCTGTACAGGGAATATTTATGTTTATTACCTAATTCTTCAATTATGCATTATACAAGCACTTAGTTTGGGACAGCCTGTAATATTTCCACCAGAGTGTTCTTCACATATTTTATAAACCTTATTATAATCTTTTTCATAATCTTATGCATAACTCTTGCCATGTCATTTGCTTGGAGTGGGAGAGTCCCAAAGAAGCCAGATGTGTTTGGAACCTTATATCTCTCTCTCTTTTTATTTCTCTGTCATGCCCCTTTCTCCTGAAAACAACCTCAAAGTGCTATTCAAATTGTTAAGTTTAATTACCTTGAAATGACATATAAATAATTCCCAGACTGCTTCAATGTTTCTTAACATGTGTTCTAATCTTTTGCTCACAAAGTCTTTTAATAAAAATGGGCTGCCTTTGAATTCCACCACCTCCATCTGGTTTGGATCTAATTGTTTACCAGTGAATTAAAAAGAAATTCCAATTTACTTAGAAAATGGGAGTTGTGCACTCCCTAAACTCCTGTAGACCCAAACCAATGTGTTTGGCTTTAACGAGCTAGAGGTTGGAACACACTAATAAATTAAACACAGTTAAATGAGTTGGATTTATCATAGAAGAATCGGAGAAGCACATCTTTGAAAAGCCTCTTTTTATGGACATTGGGGCAGATGGTAGTATCATACTCAGCGTTAACTCTTTACAAAACAATATATTAGTCTCACAGTGCTTCTGATCACATGACTATTACAGATGGATCCCCATCATAAGGTTTATTTCCCCAGTTTGAGGAACATTTTGACTTGAGAATTATATTTGAATACAGTGAATACGTTTTCTGAAATAATAAGTAATGGGGAATTTATTTCATAAATAAATAAATGACAGTGTTTAATTTATTGTTGTCCCCTGTACATATTTGTGCATCTTTGAATACTATTGTAGGAGGAAAGATGTTTGTGAACACTTTGGAATTATCTGTATGAATCTCCATGTGCAGTCATGATATATTTTATTTAGAAAGAGTACCTAAGTACTTTCTTAAGAAAATTGTTTAAACAATCAAGATTATTAAGGTTATCGAGGAAAAATAATGAGTATTTTTTTGCAATGAAAAAAAGTTTATCAGCTAATCACCACTTTTGCTCAGTTGTATATATGTTATAGAGATTCCTCGGATTGCAAAATAAGGCCAAATCAGATTGCCATGTAATTAATTCTGACCTTTTCACATGAACATGCAGATTCTTCTTAGCTTTTGACATAATCCTATATTCTGTATGCCTTTTTGGGTATAGATATTATCAGTATGTACAAAACTCTCTACAATTGCATGTATTGCATATATTACAAAGAGGGCATAATTAGTCCTGTCTAATTTTAGTGCAATTTATGGTTTGATATTCATGTTTAAATGTAGCACTACTGGTTCGTTTTTGTCTATTCCACTTATAAAATTACACAAAAACAAGTGTGAAGTATAAACAGGAGTTAGAGTGGAAGTGTTATGAACAGCTGTAGGATTTGGGATGCAACTATAGAAACAGCATTAGGGATCTCAGACTGCTCTGTATGAACTAAGCACTAGCCTGCATAACCTGCAGGTGTTCCCTAGGCCTTCCCTGAAAGAAGGTGGGAAGTTCCAGGGTGGGCTTTGTAATTGTAGGAAAAGAGAGCAGGGGAAAGAGGGGTAGAGCATGAGAGCATATGTTCCCCCAGGCTCAGCAGCAGCAGCTGCAAGGCAGTGATTTATGTTTTTCTCAGAACTGTTACATTTAATCAAATGTGCAGAGCACTGTGAATGTTAAAATGTTCCACATAACGCTGCAGTTTGATATATTTAGCAGAACCCATCCAGAACAGGGATGTCACCAGCAAAGAGCATGTTAATCATCATTTAAACAGATTAAAGAAGATTATGAAAGCAACAAAGAATTATTGTGCATGAATTGTAGATCACTGTAATAATAAACGTTTTTCACCTCCAAGTTAAACTGTTGGCTCTAGAGGAAGACAGCATAGAGGGGAAAAAATTAAGGTCTGGATATGTAAAAGAGGAAAAGTGAAGATAGGTTTGGGACAAAAGTGAGAGAGAGCAGAGGAACAGAGTGTTTTAAAGTCTTAGTGTTTGCACTCAGTGCGTTTTGCTGCCAAGTAGGGTGTTTTGAATAAAAGCGTCAGCAGCACTTCCTTTGAAATGACAGTTTAATTAAATGTCTCTGGTCCTGTCTACGTCTACCTGAGCTGACACTGTGAGAACAGTGCTCAGACAAGCAGAGGGCTCTTTTTGTACTAAATGACATATTTGTTTATTTATTCACTCTGCCTCTGAACTTCCAGAGTTGAGCTTGAACAATAGTGTTTTTTCTTCTTCTTCTTTTGGGCTGTTTTAGAGGTGAGTCATTTTGTACTTTGTGGATACATGACTGGGCCTTTATGTCTCTCTCTCTCACACACATACACACACACGGAGATGGGGAATGGATATTGATATTTATTTGCTCCAGGTGGACTCCTCAAGTGGTCTAGAGACTAATGGGAGCAGGTGGAGCAAGAACTCTGGTCTTCTTTGAAGTACTAGAGGCTTCTGGTGCTCAGCATAGCCCCTTATCGCTAGTGAGACCCCACCAGCCTCCACATTCCTTACTGCCCCCTCTGCCTGAAACACAACCTCTGCATTTGCTGATGCTGTACCAGGATATGTGTGTGTTTGTGTGTCTGTGTTTGTGTATTTGTCTGTCTGTCTGTGTGTGTATGTGTGAGTGAGAGAGAAAAAGAGATTCGTGTCATCAAGGTTGTATGCAGTGGAACTTTTGGCTGTTATCGTCATCTCACTTAAAAGTTCTCTCTGACATTGTGCCATCTATCATGAATGCGTTTTTATAAACATTCATCACGTCTGGCTCTTGATTATTAAGCGTATTTACACATCACCTGCTGGTTTCGCCATTAGCAATATATGTCTCAGTGTTTCAGTACACCTGCATTACCTTTCTCTCGGCTTCAAATAAGTTCTGTTCACTGGGCTGGAAGTAATGTCAAAAGGCATGCCATGTCTATGCTGACAGTTGTCTGCACATACAGCTTGTCACTGTTAGCCTTCCTCCACTTATGTAAACAACTGTGTGTGGGTGACCTTTTCTTGGCCTTCACCCCTGGAGGAGCAGACTACCATAGCTGTGTAGCATTTTTTGAAAGTTACGGATGCTTTTCCGAATGTTTGCGACACTCTTGTTTTTTTGAGCTATACAAGATAAGATAAATGCTTATTTTGTGGCACACCCAAACGTTCCACATGCATTGATACTGTTTAGTTAGATTTTTAGTGTCCCTTATGGCAAAAATTCATTGTTTTATTTGTGTACTGTAGCTGGAATGATCCATTTCTGTTAAATTAAAGGCTAATGAGTTGTCATGGCTAGTATTAGGCCATATCAGGCAACATTTATGAGAGACCAAGGGTATGTTGGGAGTGGCCTTTAGTCCAAACAATAGCCCGTTAGTTGAAGTAGTGAGGTGTGAATGTGTTCTATTCACAAAGCTGAATGTGGAAAAGACTATGGGGAGGCTAGGCCAAGTTGAGCCACTGTAATGATCACGCGCCTAGCAAGCTAGAGATCAGTGTCACCAGTCATCCTAGAGAGCTCGCAACGGAATTAGAGAGCGTGAACAGAGGTCCTTCTGGGTCATTGCTGGAATTTATGTAGAACAAACCTTAGGCAGGGCAGGGAAAGTCAGAGATAAGTGCTGCTTTCACAGCTCATAGCCTCAAAAAGGGGGAGAGGGAAGATTATACTGACATTTAATTAACTTTAATTCATCTTATGCCTGGGCCCCATGCTAAAATTTTGTTGATGTGATTGCATCCACTCAGAGTAAATTTTGGGAATTCACCCAACAAGATTTTCAAAATGTACTCCTGAGCATGTGTCTCTCTCTCTCTCTCTCTCTCTCTCTCTCTCTCTCTCTCTCTCTCTCGTGATTAATCTTTCCCCCTGGTATATGAAGCAAGCTGTTTTTTAAAGCCCTGGGAAAATGTAGTCCCCTCTCTCTCATTGTACCCATTGGCCTGGACACTGCACAGCTGGAAAATTTGATCTTTCTTGTTAGCTACTGGGTGTGATGCTTTTCCCAGGGCATGGAATTCATTTCCCACCAAGGTACAATTCATTTTTTATGTTTGTCAGAGAGACACTTAATAAAGCCTTATAAGAGAGCTTAAGCTACCTCTCTGAAGGGCTTGCTCACTGCTGCCTCATTATTGAGACTGATTTAAAATGAAAAATGTGGAAGAAAGTGCAGCATTACATTTCCCCCCCTATTGTGCCAGCTGTAAGTTTTCTTGTTCTTGTCCATCCTTCTTCAAAGAAGTTGTTGCAGATGTTCTCTCCCCTAAGCCTGAGATAAACATGTAAAGCTAAGTGCTTCTGCTTCATGAACTATATGTGTATGTAGTACCATACCATGCGGTCAAATTCAAACACCAGGGTGATGTGTCTTATGGGATCACAGTGTCAAAAATGTGGGTGTTGCTTTTCCATCAATCCGATTTGTGCTGTTGCAATCACACTAAACATTTCTGAAAGTGGTAATTTTTTTTCTTGGTCTGATGCATTATACAGTCAAGGTAATAAAAATAAAAGTAATAATTACATAGTTAATGGAAAGCAACATATCAGAAACTGTTGGTTCATAACTATTGTGCAGTCTTATGGTATCACAGTGTGGATGCCAGGTAAATAGTAAACTGACTTACTGTTAAGCCTCAAATTTCGGCTACTCTGTGTTAGTTATAAGTTTACGAGTCCTTTTGTTTCCCAGAGTTTAGAGAAAGCCCCAAAAACCTGTGCAAAAATGTCGTTATTGCTGAATTTCTTGTCTATAAGATGCAATCAAATGAATATTTACCAGTTGAACATCATGGGTTTCTGTTGCTGGAAGAAGATTTAGCTGACAAAGTAGTAACAATTGCATCCAATTGTAGGTATAATTTTCACAATCTTCCTTATCATTAAATTATATTTATATGAGTTTTATCATTGCATCATTATGATGTTTTCTCTCAAGACATGAGGGTATTGGATGTATTTGCCTGTTGCAGAAGTTACATGAAATCAATTGAGAGATTAATTGAAAGACTGGATTTTAGTTCAAGAGTTACTTCACAGATTTTCTTGAACATATTAACTCGGCTGACTAAAGGGTGAAACTGTTAGTCACACTTTTCCTTAATTAATGTAATTGTTGCCAGTAAATACATGCAAGTAACGTATAGCTGAAAAGTGTTGATGCTGATCGATGCTGCCCAGTTTCTCTCCAACTGGCATAATGCTGTTGTTTTGATGCTTGTTGTTTTAGATTTAAATATACTGGATGTTAATCATGACTATCCTGCTGCTTGTAAACTGCTTCCCTGCAAAGTTTAGTTCCAGTATATAACATACCTGTTCTAGAGCCAGGAGTGATGGAAATTGAAATTGAAGCTCATGTATTTAAAAAACTTTAAAGATGCAAATTATTTGTACTTATTACAAAGTAATGGTCGACCAGTACATTTCTTCGGGGCTGATACCGATTATTAAGTGTCTAAAAAATTTTATACAAATACAAAAACCACATTTTTTTCTAAAATATTCATAGTATAAGTCACTGAGAATGTTCAAAAGTCACATGTTAGTAGCGAAGCTTTCTTTTTTAGTATGTGGGTGCAAATTAAAAAAATCTAGATACAGAGTAGAAACTGTATAAAGCCTACACTAACCAAATATGTTGAACTGTTAATGTAACCCCAAAGAAAAAAAGTAAACATTGGAGCACTTCCACGGTAAAAAGAGTCACTATTATGTTCTGGCCCCCATAGACTAAATAAAGTTGGAGTTGCTCATTATTAACTTGGCCTAAATATAGGCTAACAGAAAACAGCAATGAAAAATGGTAGCAGAAAAGTGATGCAATCCCAAAGTACATGTATATGAAGTAGAAGGACTAATTCTGCTATTAATAATGCTTTAATGTAATATATATTATATATGTAATTTTTTGTGAAGAATCGACAAGAATCAAATGGGACACAATTGTGAAGTAGAATGAAATTTATTGGATATTTTAAACTTTTTTTAGAAATAAAAAACGGAAACATTGGGCGTGCAAATTTATTCACCCCCCCCTTGTGTTAATACTTTGTAGCACCACCTTTTGCTGTGATTACAGCTGCAAGTCACTTAAGGTATGTGGGGATGGTGTGTTCAGGGTGCTGAGCTGTGTTGCTTTTACGCCAAACATAACGTTTTGCATTGTGGCCAAAAAGTTCAATTTTCGTTTCATCTGACCAGAGCACCTTCTTCCACATCTTTGGTCTCCCAGGTGGCTTATGGCAAACTCTAAACGAGACTTTTTATGGATATCTTTGAGAAATGGCTTTCTTCTTGCCACTCTTCTATAAAAGCCAGATTTGTGCAGTGCACGACTGATTGTTGTCCTATGGACAGATTCTCCCACCCCAGCTGTAGATCTCTGCAGTTCATCCAGAGTGATCAGCCTCTTGGCTGCATCTCTGATCAGTCTTTCCTTGTTTGAGCTAAAAGTTTAGAGGGATGTCTGGGTCTTGGTAGATTTGCAGTGGTCTGATACTCCTTCCATTTCAATATGATCGCTTGCACAGTGCTCCTTGAGATGTTTAAAGCTTGGGAAATCTTTTTGTATCCAAATCCGGCTTTAAACTTCTCCACAGCAGTATCTCTGACCTGCCTGGTGTGTTCCTTGGTCTTCCTGCCATTAAACAGAACTCTGAGACTATCACAGACCAGGTGCATTTATACGGAGACTTGATTACACACAGGTAGATTCTATTGATTATCATCAGTCATTTAGGTCAACATTGGATCATTCAGAGATCCTCACTGAACTTCTGCAGTGAGTTTGCTGCACTGAAAGTAAAGGGGCCAAATAATATTGCACTTCACAATTGTGTCCCGCTAGTTGTTGATTCTTCACATATATTTATTTATTACATCATACTACATATGACAGATACTGTTTATGTAACTTCTGTTATATTAACATTTGTTGCATGTTGTTGCTGTTTTAAAACATAAGATCTTTACAGAGAAAAAAAGTCTGTGGGTGTTTATGTGCATGTTTATTTGCTAATGGTAATAAAAAAAAGTTATTTTATTTCTCAGTCACACTCCTGTTTTAAGTGTTTTTCTTCAGGCAGATTATTTGTACTTATTACAACGTAAGTGTCGATCAGTACGTTTCTTCAGGCAAAATTACTCTTGTAGTTCCACATTACTGCCCTAAGTTACTGTTTTACCATAAGTAATAATTGCAGTTAAATGCACTCTCAGAGCACAGCAGTTAGTTTTCTGTGCTGGTAGCAGAACAAATTGGTGTCTCCATGGTTGAGTGAAGATATCAAAACATGGGACAGTGTGGGAGGAATGAGACCTTGTTTGCTGCCCAGTCACATCTACACTTTCCCATAATCCTTCATTCCCTCCTCCCACTGTTAAGATGTGTAGTAGGTCTCTGTTGATTCTTTAACAGTGCAGAGCTTTTAAACCCCCTGAGCACCTTTCTCAGAAACAGGGTGGTGAGTTAAGGGGGGGCAGTGGTCAATATGCTGACAAAAGAGAAAACCTTTAGTGGGAATAACTTTGATAGAGAGATAGGATTAGCACTGGAACAATGGATAAAGCTGTAATTAATTAAGCTAATTACAGAGTTACAGTGGGGGTGGCTGGGGGGTGGGGATCAGGGGTTAGCGGGTGATTTCTCACAGTTCTTCAGGAATAAGAGGCATGTAATTAGTGGAATCACTCTGGAGGAACGTAGCATCTTGAGCCACACTGAGATGGAATGTGACCCTCTTTCACCAAGTAATTCTTCCAGCTTTGGAGTATGACAATAGAGGGGAAGAACTTGGGAAGGAGTGAAGGGCTAGGGTGTATAAAGTAGTGCCAATTACAAGAAAGTTCATCCTGGTGTCCGCTTTGGGCCTGACTGTAACGTCAGACGTTTCCTGAGTAGCACAGGAAAGGTTTATAAGAGTGCCAGTGGCCTACTGCTTTGTTTAGCTGTCCTTCTGTCTGAGGCAATTTCATCACCAAGCTACAGATAGCATTTCTTTACTGAATTCTGTAATTCTTCCTGTTACAGTTTGAGTGTCAGCCTAATCATCTAGGTAGCCTGTTAGCATCTACTAAAAAGAGTAGTCACCAAAGGACTTTTATGTTTGCCAAATGTAACAGACATTGCTGTTTAATTTAGTTCTGTCTAACAGAGACGTCTGTTTGTGAAACTGCAGCTGTGATGGTAAAAGGGTAAAGGCTGGATAAGTGGGTGTGTTTTACATTTCACAAGTGACAAGTAGAGTAGATGTGAAATGGAATGGAAAATATAGTGTTGTCAGTTTGACAAGAGGAGAGACTAACACACTCAGGAGCTGGGCCAAGTATGTGTGTAGGTGTGTGCTTCTTTGAGTTTGAATGTGTTTACAAAGGATTTGAGGTACAGCTGCACGATATTGGCCTAAAATTCAATGTTTAGTAAAGCTGACAGATGTCACAATGACAATATGAGAAATTATAAATTATTATCAATAAACTATTATTACTACTTAACTAGCCAGTGTATTCTCCTTTTTTCGCGCTGAGTTTGCTTTAGGGCTAAGTTTCACCTACGTTTAACGCCTCTGTGTGCTTGGTAGTGTACTAGTCTTTCATGAGGGAGAACATGGTTCAGTGCCAGAACAAAGGAAAGCACTCATTAGGCTTTGTGCTATCTCTCTGGCACCATGTGTTTGAGGTAATTTGATCTAATTTGTTCTGTCCTTACTGCTTTGTCTACCATAGAAACACATACCGCTTTAATGATAAATATATGATTTATCATGCAGCCTATTTATATAGGGCTTTTCCCATGCTCAAGGAGGCTCAGCGCCGTTGAAGTAGCCATGTAGCAGAGATGTAATGTGAAACAGGTGCCTGGTCCAGCCTCATAGCCGCAATACACTATTGTCCAAGGCTGCGTCATTGTTGTGAGGTAGCATCACTCAGATGGCCGGCCCAAGAAGCCTATGAGTTGCAGGTGGAAAAACTCTTAAAAAAACTCACTGGCAAAAAACAACAAAAAATATATACAAACAAAAAAAACTGATGTAAAGAAGCAACCATATTGCTCCAGTTTACTTACAATAGAACGTGCGTTGTAGTTGAGTAATTCCCTTACTTGTGTCTACTGCTCCCACTCACACAAAGAGAGAGACAGAGATGATTCCTTTGCTTCCTGTGTGTAAATCGGTAGCATCAGCAGCAATTCTACATGCTTGTGGTATGTAAAGGGTACAGCTGGTGTGTGCAGAAGCAGCAGGTAGCTATTTGGGCCTGTTGAGCTCAGTTTCGCCCTGGGCATCCAGACACCCTAATAGACAACAGAGTGCCCCTCCAGCTACTGAAGAGTCAAACGGTGCCCCCAAGAGAGTAGGGATGCGAGCGGGTAGAGAGGGAAGTATGGGGTTTTTTTAAAGCCCTGACTGCTCCCTGGGCGCTGAGGTACGACTGCCCACGCTACAGGTAAGTGTGCTCACTGCCGTCTAGTGTTTCTGTTTACTAGTGTGTGTGTGTGTGTGTATATCAAGTCAAGTTTATTTATATAGTGCTTTTTACAACGATGTTGTCTCAAAGCAGCTTTACAGAGTTTTGAAAACAGACATTTACAACATATATCCCCCAGTAAGCAAGCCAGAGGCAACAGTGGCAGAGAAAAACCCCTCAGACTGGAGGAAGAAACCTTGGGAGGAACCAGACTCACAAGGGGAGACCCATCCTCCTCTGGTCAAACAGTATTTACAGTTTAATAAACTAAATACCAAAGAAAAGAGTCTCTGTTTGAAATCTGGATAGCAAAGCTTTAGAAGCTGCACAGGTAGAGGCAGTCTATGACTGAGGCAGTCTTTGACTGGGTCTTAATGTAAAGTAGGCTTATGCTGGTGCATCTGGATGGCACAGTGATGAAACTGTGGGTGTAGCAGTTGACACAAATAGACAGGAGAGCTGGCTGGTGATGGGTGGGAAGGAGACCCTGATGGTCAGTCCTTCAACAGCGTTCAACAGACGGGAGGACAGTCATTACCTCAGGAAGAGTAAAGAGAGAAAGTTAGTTTGGCTCAGGACTATGACTGTAGAGAATATGAATATTCAGAATTTTAGAGTTTGGCTGGTGACTCTGGCAGATCTAACTATAACAGCCTAAACTAAAAGGAGAGAACCAGAAGGTAACATGAACATGAGAGCACCCTGAGACACTAGGTTCGTCTGAAATCGCGCACTTGATCAGTACGGTTCCTGCTGGAGCATCCTAACAATAATGCATTACAGTTATCTAGCCTTGAGATTATAAAGGCATGCACTAACTTTTCAGCATCAAACATAGACAATGCATTTCTTAACTTTTGAAATGTTTCGCAGGTGAAGAAACGCTGTCCTTGTAATATTACCTATGTGTTGGTTAAATGTCAGATCTGAGTCAATTGTTACACCAAGATTTTTGGCTGCTGAACCAGGAACTACAGAGAAGTCAGCAAAATTTAACATTAAATCTGAACATTTAATCCAAACAGCCTTTGGGCCGAGGAGGAGAATTTCCGTTTTATCAGGGTTCAATAGAAGGAAGTTCTGCAGCATCCAAAGTCTTTCTTACACAATCTTCTATCTTATTTAATCTGGATTTATCATCTGGTTTGGCTGATATGTACAGCTGTGTCAGCATAGCAGTGCAGTGAAAATTGATTCCATGTTTATTTATAACTGAGCCTAATAGTAACATATATAGTGTGAATAACAGGGGACCTAAAACAGAACCTTGTGGAACTCCATAATCCCCTCTCTTATAATTAGATGATACATTATTTATCTTTACAAACTGAAAACGATCACTAAGGTATGATGTAAACCAGGATAACGGTGTTCCTGTGATTCCAACCATATTTTCTAATCTGTCCAAGAGAAAAACGTGATAAAAAACTGCACTTAGATTGAGTCTTACCAGTAGAGATACGTAGCCCTGATCAGAGGCAAGAAGATCATTTGTTATCTTAACTAAAGCTGTCTCTGCTTTGGTGCTGATTGGAATTTTTCATATATATTGTACTTATGTAGATAGGAACAGAGTTGTCAGGCTACAGCCTTTTTTAAAATCTTAGAGATAATTGGACATTTATCTGGGGTCAAGATTTGATTTCTTTATCGAAGGTTTTATTGCAGCTAATTTAAAAGACTTGGGTACATGACCCAGACTAAGAGAAGAGTTAATAATAATAGGTTTAATAATAGCTGGTAATACTTTTTTCAATAGGTTTGTAGGAGTCATATCAAGTGTGCTTGTAGCAGAATTTGAAGAGTTTTTCTAGTTCTGACTGCTGAAGTGGACAAAATGTTTCTAGTCTTTCTTCTATAACCACATTTTGTGCTGTCTCAGCCAAACCAGATGAAGGATAGGTTACTCGTATTGGTAGAACTTTTTGTCTAATATTTTATTATTGAAAAATCATTGCTGCTGTAGTTGGCAGGTATTTGAGGTTCAGTTCCTGCCTGGCTTTTGTTAAGTTTTGCGATTGTGCTAAATAAAACTCTGCGATTGTTTTCGTTGTGATCGATAAGTTAGGACAGGTATGCTGAGCGTGTTTTAATTAGTGCCTTCCAAGCAGAGTGAAATACCTCCAGTTTGGTCACTCGCTATTTGCGCTCTAATTTCCGTACTGTCTGTCTTAAGGATAAAATTTAATTGTTGTGCCACCTTTTTCATTTTTCTAGATACAACATTGTCTAAAGTTAATCGGAGCGTATTTTCTACGTAGTCTGTTGACTTAAAAGTTATTGTTGATAAATCTGGAAGGATTTCAATAAAGTGCTGAGGTGTATTTGCCATTATTGAACGCTTCATGCAATAACGAGGTGATGTATATAAATTTTCACTAAGACTCAATTCATATGAAATTAGGTAGTGATCTGTGAAGTCTGTGGAAGAACAGGAGGATTATGTATGTCAACACCTAAAGTCAAAATTAGATCTAGAGTGTGATTACAGGAATGTGTAGGCCCTATTACATTCTGAGTGAGACCTACAGAGTCTTAGATAGATGTGAAAGCCTTTTTTAATGGATCTGCTGAGTTCTCAAAGTAAATATTATAATCTCCTGCAATCAATACTTTCTCGGTGTTCACTGCTAGATCTGCAACAAAGTCACTTAATTCTTTTAAAAATTCAGAATAAGGTCCTGGTGGTTTGTAAATACTGATTTGGATGAGTACACTTCTGTTAGTGGTCGGATTGGTGATGTTTATGAAAAGAATTTAAAAAGAGTTGAAAGTGAGACTGTGTTTCTGATTCATGTCTAATGAATTTTTATAAATGAAACATATACCCCCTCCTTTACCGGACAGTCTTGGGCTGTGTACATACTTATAACCTATAGGAGTGGCTTAATTTAATGCCAAATATTCCTCAGGTTTAATCCATGTTTCTACGAGACATAATACATCAATTTTATGATGCGTTATTGTATCATTTACAATGACAGCCTTAGAGTTCAGTGATCTTATATTAAACAAACCAAACCTTAGTTCAGAAACACTGCAGCTAGACACTGGATCTAATATTCTTATATTAACTAAGTTATTTAAACAAACTGAGATTTTCTGAGTTTGTGTTTAATTCGGGGCAGTGAAACAGTCTCAATATAGTTGTGCCTAGGTGACGCCTCAAGGCAGCGAGCAGGTGTAGCCTGGTCTGGACAGTGATCAACTACCTACGCTGCTCTGCCGACTAACTAACAGGCTATGGGCTATGCTGCACGATAGCAGAGTGGCACCCTCCCGCGTGGGGTGGACACCGTGCCACCCTATGAGACCCCCTCAAACTTGGACCAATTGTCTATGAAGCCCACATGATTTTCTGCACACCACTTGCTTATCCAGCAGTGTAGTGCCCAAAGCCTGCTGTTAGCTTCAGCACCCTGCCGTCTTGGAATAGGGCCAGAGCATATTACAGCATCACAGGTTTCTCAATCTGTGAGTATATGTAAGTATTTTACTGGGTTAAATGGGTTAAATGCAGAGATCGTGAATTCCCCTCTGGGATCAATAAATTATCAATCTAATCTAATTATCTTCTAATAATCTCCATTCCAAGCAGACGTTCAGCATGGCTCTGGTGGCAGCCGACTCGTTTTGAATCTCCCTCTGAACCGTGTTGGTTTGGGTTATCAGACAGCGCTTTGGATAGAACTGACCTATACATATCAGCCTTGTAACACCACATTATGAGTGGATTAGTGGATTGATTGACAGCAGAGAAAATGTGTCTCATTCTCAAAAAGATTTAAAGCTGTGTCAGAACTGCCATCGACCTGGTAATTGAAGAGCTCCAACTACATGGCAATTATGCATCCCACCTGCCTCTTCAAATGTATGTGAGAGACCCTGGTGACCCAGTAAACTTTACTGTAGTGTAATAAGAAGCAGGCATGACCTATGTGTGTGTAGTATAGACAGTAGGTGGACTGCTGTCAGCAGGTTTGTATCTTTGCTGGTGCCTGGTGGAGTGCATTTGTGTATGGTCCTGAAGAGTCTACTCATCTTGTGGCTCAGAACAGCTGCTTTATAGTCATCCACAAAGCAAGGAGCTATAGGTTTCCTTAGCCATGCCAGCAATAAAACTCACCAACTGTATGTGTGCACTTACAATTTCTCTCCTCCTGGGTCTCCTCTTTTATCTCCGCCTACTGAATGGAAGTTTAAAGCTATTTTTTTTTGAGAGAGAGATCACTACATGGGCATTCATTAATTTTAGTCAAAGGATCCAAGAATAAAGCATACTGCCATTCTTTTAAATCAGATCCTGTCTATCACTTTTAGGGTATGTGTGGTAGTAGAGTGTCATGGTCTTTTGATGTGCTACAGCAGCAGTTCAGTAGGAGCAGAATGACCTTCAAACAACATCGACCCAGCACATAGTTCTAGTACAAAAGTCCAAACCGTAAAATACCTTGCTTCTAAACTTGTCAAACTCCAAATATTCAACCCAACATTCATACTCTTAACAGATCCACCCAACTTGTGTGTTGGGTTGAAATGGCTGCTTTATGACCCATGTTTGGAGGGTTGGTGTGCGGTTTGTGCTGCATTGCTCATGAGTAATTACTGGGCCAACACGAAATGCACAACAGTCTTGAAGTGCAGAGAGAGGCTGAGAAGATGATTTCAGTCTGAGACTGTTTGTATGTACAGTTTTTAAAAAAAGTAGTTCATTTAACCTACCTCAAATGTCTGTTCTCATATCAAAGAACTATGATGTTTTAACTTGAGGCTATACATATGTGCAAATAAACAACAATACATAACTCTTTACTCTATATAACAAATTAAAACTTTCAACATAATGAATTTAATTTATCATGTCTTGTATCAACTATATGACACTTCACTCTCTGTTCATGAGCAAAAAGGCATGAGGTTATGACGTAATTAGCTGAGGTGATCGATGATCAGTATTGGTCTCATTAATTTGACTTCTGCATTTAGTGGTTAAATTATAATGCTGCATGCTTTCTGTGCACTCTCTTCTATTGTATTGAGGGTGTATGTTTCTCATGACATCACTGCCCCCCTGTGGCAACTACTTTTTGGCCTGCTATAGGGTCAAGGACAGATAGAGGAGGGTAGAAAGAGGCACATGAATATATGTACTGAACAGCTTCATCTAGATTATTTGGTTGTATTGCAGAAGTGAAATATTCTACTTCCCCAGGTATTAGAGGTTAGGACATAGCAACAAAAATCTGAAAATCTCCTATTGGCACTCTTTTTGACCTTTCTGTTTATGAAATGCTGCCAGGGATGTTCCATTTTAGTGTCCTTGTGAGGGGCAACTTACCAAAGCTAAGACACCCATACTGCTAATGGGTAGAGTGTGTGTGTGTGTGTGTGTGTGTGTGTTTTCAAAGGCTGCAAATTGATTTGAAAAGTGTGAGAGCTAACAAACAGGGATGTATTTTTGTTTCTCTAATTGCATGGTTATTAACTTGTTAAAAACCAATGAAGCAGAAATTTGTTATTGAGGCCACTTAGACCAGAGTTGCAGTGAAGCATCTCCCTCTCCCTCTCAGACATGCACACAGACATGCATGTTTTAAGTAAAATGGGAAAAATATTCTGGTGTGTGTGTGTTCTAGTAGTGTTATATTTGTAAGGATCACACATTTTGCTGCCTCACTTTAGCACATGTTATTTTCTCCACAAATCACATTTTTAAAGTCAAGTTTGTTTGTATAGCGCTTTTTACAGTGATGTTGTCTCAAATCAGCTTTACAGAGTTTTGAAAACAGACAGTTACAACATATATCCCCCAGTTAGCAAGCCAGAGGCAACAGTGGCAAGGAAAACTCCCTCAGACTAGAGGAAGAAACCTTGGGAGGAACCAAGACCCTTCCTCCTCTGATCATACAGTATTTTCAGTTTAATAAACTAAAATACCAAAGAAAAGAGTCTCTGTTTGAAATCTGGATAGCAACACTTTAGAAGCTGCACAGCTGCACATCTCAATGCTGGTGCATTTGGAAGGCACAGTGTTGTAATTGAGGGTGTAGTAGTTGACACAAATGGACAGTAGAGCTGACTGATGATGGGTGGGGAGGAGGCCCTGATGGTCAGTCCTCCAACAGTGTTCAATAGACAGGAGGACAGTCATTACTTCAGGAAGAGTAAAGAGAGAAAGTTAGTTCGGCTCAGAAGTGCGACTGTAGAGAATATGAATGTGTGGCTGGTGACTTTGGCAGATCTAACTATAACAGCCTAAACTAAAAGGACACAAGGATAACAACACCAACACCAACACCAACATCTCAGTTTACCATAAACACCTGAGTCCATGAACCCCTAGATCTTCTGCCTTTATCTAAAAGGGAAGATTAATTAACTAAAACCTAAACGAAACAAATATGTTTTAAGTCTATGTATGTATGTATGTGAACGTATGTAAATGTGTGCCAGTACAGCAGGTTCTTCATTCTGCTAACAGAGTGGTTAAAAGGTGATTCTTAATGAAATTTGTCTGTAGAATGCTGAGAACAGATTCTTGCAGTTTGCCTTGCAGGTGCATATGAGTAAAGATCTAGGCAGTGACAAGATCAGAGAAAGACTTGTTTGATTTATAAACACTTGTTTCTAATAATATTTACATTTATAATGATGAACTAATTGTTTAAAAATACACATGCGTATGGATATGAATCATGAACTTTCATCTTATTTAATTTGTTTTTTAGGTTAATATTTTTAGTCAGTTCTTCTTAATTTTCTTTAAAACTGATTTTTAGAGGGGTCCTCAACTCAATTATTGCCTGTAAAATACAATCGTAAATAATGTCATAAACTAAGAAGTTGTCATGTGTAACATTCAAAACTAGCATTTTGTAATTGCCGTAGTATTTCATTGCTGTCCTCATTGGACCTGACACTGAAGTCTAGTCTTCATTTTTAACCTTGTAAATTCAAAGCTCAGATGTTTTCCTGAGTGCATGGTGATTTAAGCTGGCTGACCCCTTCTGTCAGTGTTATAACTCAAAGCTGTTCAGGAGTGATTACACCTCCCAGCACTCATTGCCCTGTTTGCTTCAGTTCCTCTTCTCTGTGCTGAATACACACAACTAGACATGTGCCGGCATTCTCTGAGCTGTACACAAACAACTACATGTGTTGGCATTTGCTCATTCAGTCTGCTGCAATATTGAACATGATAATGTTGTTATGCACACTTTAAAACACTGGCACTACATTTTAGTCTGACAAGTACCACTTTCTGTTAAGATGTGCAGAACAGTGCACAAAGCGTTCATAAATGCATATATGTTATGTGTTGTTGATTTGATCAGTGTTCTGGACGAGTAAGGCTACTCTGATCTTAGGATGCATAAGAAAGAATGCTTCCTTTCCACTATCACCCAAATATCTAAGATTCATTTAGGTGGGGTGAATTATCCCCTCGTGTCCTTTCTGGGACAGCATAAAGGCCTACCATCCCTGGAAGATGTGAGATGGAAGATGGAAAATTGGGTGGGTGGTTGGTCAGGGAGTTTCTAATGTTGGGAGATACAATCAGCCACAGTGAGACCCTGCAGCAGTTCAGCCTAAGGTGAGCCAGGATTTCTTGTTATCTGCTGTATATATCTCACTTTTTCTCTCTGTCTACTAATACTGTGCTATTTTCCCCACTCCCCCCACCTGATCCCTCCACTACTTCTCCTCTTAAGGAAGTGATTATTAACCCTTTGTTGTCTAAAAAAGGCAGCAAAAACATCTACATCTTCCATTTAATCTGCTCTTCTGCTTTAATAATGTAATCAACATGAAACTTCTCCATCCTGTTGTTGCGTATGTTTTGAAAATACAAGTGACCTAGCAAAACTAGAAGGGGTGTGTGTGTGTGTGTGTGTGTGTGTGTGTGTGTGTTTTTCCATCCCCTTACATGCTTGAGTAAGTAAAACCTGAAAAGGAATAAAATTTCCTTTATCTTCTCCTAGGAAAATCCTTGCCTTTTATTATTTCTCTAAAGAATAAGTGCCTTCAATTGTCTAATTTTCATTCAGAAGTTGAGCTTACACTCTCTTAGAATTTCCCAGTGCAATTAACAGTAAAGCTGGTATTGTCCTTCATATATAAGTTAAAATAAAACACAGTGGTGCATGGAAACCTTTAGTTCCCACATGCTGGTTTTTACCATCTGTTTCGCCCAATGTGCACACACAAACTGCTACTCTTCCCTGTGCTCTTCTGTTAATTACTGCTCCTAGTCTTTGCTCCCTCCCTTTACTTCTCTACCCACCTCTCCTCCTGCATATCCCCTTTATTTCCTACTTTCTCCAACCCCCCTCCACAAACATGGTTTGGAGAGTACATCTCTAGAGGCCTTAAATAACTCACTACGGTTAGCTGTAGGTCTGTTTTTGCTCAGATTTTGGAATTGGAAAAAACAAATCAGACAATATAATGCTATATATAATTCAGCTTTTCTTTCTGTCCTTATTTTTTCTTATCTGCATTCCCTTGATAGAGAACATGTACTTTGTGCTTGCCTCTCTCTCTCTCTCTCTCTCTGTAGCCATGAGGTCATCCTGATGCAGTCAAAAAAATTTAAACCATAACTTGTGCTGAACCAGAGCTTACTGTACCAAAATGACATTTTATAGCTGACTTGTTCTTTCTAGTTACTGTCGTCATCTAACTCCTGGAGCAGTCAGATTATTGTGTTTCAGAACTGTGATCCTTTCTTAAGTCAGAGGGAGGTGCTCCCGAGTCAGAAGAGCTCTTTCAAAATCCTCCCTTTTCCTGACCCCAGGAGTCTTCTACCTGTTCTCTTTTTCTTTGAATTCAGTGCAAAAAGTGATGCATAGTCTAGTGCTCCTAGAAGAGAGCCCCTATCTCCCACCCAACTTCTCCAGATTCCACCCTTTGCTTGTGCTTGTTGTTCTGAGTCATTGCGTATTGCATGCATATCACAAGGTGTTGAACATCAGATTGAGGATGAGGAAAGATGAAGATGAGGAGTGATGTTCAGTATCAAAAAGAGCTTTGAAGTTGCCTTGTGGGCAAGGCCATCTCTCACTGCCGGGGGTGGGGAGGTCATTCAAACACTTCCAGGCGTTGCAGGTGTGCTCTCTTTCCTGATCACTGTTTACCCTCTACACCAGTCGTAGTGCAACAGAGGATTTTAGAGCCCTCTGACTGGCTGTTGGCTATCTCCCAATGTTGAGGCGATAGTGTTTTGTCATAACAAAGATGAAAGACTTTGACCTTACATTGATGATGCAGCATGAATTTTCAAATTAGAATTTATTTATTCGATTTCTCAGTTCAGCAAATGTTTTTCCTCTCTGTCTTTCTTACTGTTTATTTCCCCTTCACTACATTATTAAGATTTAATTAGAGTTTAATTGTTGATTTTAGTCACCCTTCTATCCCTTCTGTCCATATGTGTGTGTGGGTGTAATAATAATTGTTAATTGATAAAACAGAAATCTGAAATCATTCGATTCTGGTAAAAGTATATGGGTTAATTGTCTAGCTACTACTACTTTTACTGGGGGGGGATACAGTCAGGGATGACATTTTAACGTTTTGTTTTTGCTATTTGCATAACTTTTTTCTTTTTGTCATACCAATTCAACATTTTATTATCAAGCAGGTAATGTTTGTCAGGTTAAAACATTGTCATAGTATAAATTCCCGCTAGATAATCAGCTAATTTTTCATATTATTTATGGCAGGTTTGAGGTTTTATATATATATATATATATATGTATTTATATTTATATATTTTTTTACTTCACACACACAAACATCAAATCGATAACACCTTATTCATTTTACATTTTTATCCAACCCTTCTGTTTAATTAAGGATTCTATTTTGTCTCTAGTTAAAATACTAGCAAGTATAATTTTCTTGTCATTCTTTAATATTTTAGTATTTGAGAGAGGCATTGTGATTCAAAGTCATTTTGTTCCAAGAAAGTAGCTGATTTAAATCGCAATTAAATTTCCAGACCTACACGCACAGTTAGAATTAAATAATTTTTTAATCAATTCATGATTTTAAGCTAGTGTATATGTACATGGTGCATGTGCACTGTGTGTGGCATGGTGCAGCACAGTAGTTGTAAAAGCTTTCATAACTTTGAAGGCTTGCCCTTGTCTTTATGGGTGGTACAATGCTTTGCACCGATGTAGGAACCCATTAGGCTAGCTTTTTATAAACATATTCTAGCAGCCTGCACATGTACACACACTGCTTTTTCCCCCTCTTCCTCTGAAACAAGGTTAAGATAAACAAGCTTAAGATAAAACGGTGCTGTCAGTGGGTAAAGAGGCACTCAAGCCCACCGTGCTCACTACTGCGTCTGTTGACAAATGGCCAGCTCAGAAAGCGCTTTATCTTCCTTCTCAACCTGTGTCTAGTGAATCTCCTAATAACCAGACCTCACTTAACAACTGTACCCTATAAAATCACCAGGCTGGCGGACTGATTATATATGTCCGTCTTTTCTATTGGACCCACTGAAGAATTTCACTAGCAGCTTGTTCGTCCCTTCTATTGTACTGCTAATGGCTTTCGGGAGTTTATATACATATATCTTTATCTTGTGTCAGAATTGATCACAAGTGTTTTAAACTTCTTGTTCACTCAACTTTCTGTTCCTTTGTTTACAAATTAGAAGTCTGTAATAACTTAATGCCATTTTTGGCCATTATTTCGACAAGAACATGTTTTTGCTGATTTCTTTATCTCGTCCTTGAAAGTAGTCTCTCCTCCTTAGCAGTCTGCTGTAATCCCATCCAGGAACATGCCATATGTGTATATGAAAGCAAAGTCATCATTTTGGAGATTGTGCCAGGTTGCACCAGGCTGCAGGTGATGCAGTGTTTCTATGTCTTTCTTGTGCTGTTGCAAACAGAAATGTAAAATTAATAAGCCTGCTTTTCTGATGCTGTAATTTAATTTATTGTTTGAATGCTCTGCTTAAGATAAGCAGCCTGTAGCATTGTAATTCACTGTGCTCATTTGAGTATGCAGAGACCCGCTGTCACTGAAAGGTAATCTTGCAACAGCTATTCACAATTAGTTTTTTTAGTAGGCCTTCTGCGGGTTAAATGACAAGCCTGGATTATCTGCTGTAATGTTTGTCATTAAAATAGTCTTTAGTTTTGCTTGGTGTAATTTGCAGACACCAGTTGAGGTTTGCTAATTTTCCCTATTTATTATTTACCAGCTTAACAATTAACTTATTATTTTGTTTGAACTGTTCCTACAATGTTGAGCTAGATATGTTTTAATATCAGATATTATGTTTCATCTGGTTATAGAAAGACTACCCCCCCCCTTAACCTTTATTTCTCCTCATCCTCCCTCTTTCCTTTTCTTAGCCTGAACCCATTATCTATAACATGCTAAATGGTTTTAATGTGGCATTGCTTGAAGTGAATATGAGTGGAGTAATGGTAACTGCTCTGAATGGAGGAAGGTAAAGGGTGAGTGTCTGCTCCACATTCTTTTTCTCCTTAGGAAAAAGTGTAGTTTTGCTGCTCATTTGAGGACTTAGGGTCTTCACGTGTCTGTTCAGATGTCTTGAGACCTAAGGTTCTCATCTCATAACATCACCATAACTCTTGATAAATTAAGACTAATCCTTAATGATTAAACTAGTCTTCTCACTGAAAAACTGTCTTAAAAGATCTAATAATGCCTGCTGTCAAAAGTGTATATCTTTGTATAGAATAAATAATATGCTATACAAAGGAAATATCCTACAAATAACTGTTTTGCCACCTTTTAGGAGTGCAGTGCACAGTCTACTGTTTTAGCCTAGGAGAGTGGAAGTCTTCTGATGGAACTAGAGCTCACACTGTCTATACACAGCATTCTCAAGAGAGTAGACCTGTGGTCCAGTATCCCTCACAGTCTCATCTTACTGCAGACTCAACCCCAGTTTAATTGCCATTGAACCCAAAGATTAACCCAGATGAACCACAGTCTTATTAATAACTCTTAATAAACCCCAACTAACTGAACCATAATTCAACTTTTTTCATCAGCTTCACCAGTTTCACCATCAGAACCATAGCAGAGTGCCACATTCTCTTAGTATGTTAGCTGTTTTTGGAATCAGTCCAGCTGATGGAAATTAGTACATTGTCCCACCTTAACTACGCATTACATGGTTAATTAGTTGGTTTCGATTAATGGGCACATCGAGACACCCTCTCTTTTATAATAAAGCATTGGTTTATAGCCTATTATAACAGTTTAAGTTATGATTAATTTATTATTTAGGAAATCCATTTATTAAATAAGATTATAATGTAGCATTTCACAGTTAAGACAGCAGTGCCTGGTTTTCTTCTTCCTAGGTGCTGCAAACAGCTGTGTTACAATTTTATTAAATGTTTGGATTGCTCAGGTAATATATACTTAAAACAATATAAGGTGTATAACAGTTGAAAAGTATTCAGACATTTTGTGATAAGTAGAGTGGGCAATGGTGCTATCAGGATCTCTTTCTTTCTGATCTGATTATTTTACTTAGCATTTCATACACTGAAGATCAGTGGCTGTGGTGGTTATGTAAGGTGATTGTGAGCTGATGTTTGTGAATATTGTTTTGAGACGTAACGCTTCTCAAAAAAAACAGGCAACATATTGCATTTCAAATGGTCAAAATAAAGACATTCGTTCATTTACAACATGCCGCATTGCATTGCTGGCTTTTGAAAAGACATTTTATGTATTATTTCTTATCATTGCAAAAGCTTTATGCACTCTGATACTCCCTTACATGTATTTGTGATTTGGCCTGAGTATGTACAGCGGGCTGGGCCAACATGATGGTTTCAAGTCTCTGGCTGCAGGATTATGGTTTACTTTTAGTCTGTTGTCAGGGAGGACATACACCCACAACTCACATGCCCTCACATGTCTTTTTTTTCTTTGCTTTTTTCCTAGCCATATTGCAAATGTGGCAAATCTGTGTGTTACCAATGTGATAGGGATATGGTTGCATACACTGTACAGTTCAGCACAGTATCCAGTGGCACACAATACAGTATTTTGAATACTTTGTTTGAAGAGGATAAAAGGATTGTATTAATGTAACATCTATACATTTTGTCATGCTATCATGCTATTATTTTTTGCAGAAAGTAGTAGAATAAATATTGTTACATGAATTACCATTTAAACTTTTTTGCCTCTCCTTTAAAATTCCAAATAGCATGCAGCATGATCTCATTATTGCATTTTACAAATTATATGTATGAAGTAGATTTTGTGTAAAGAGATTGAACTGGACAGCTCAGCTGATAAGAAATAGGCTACTCTAGAAATATTCAGAGTTAGGCTTTGTTGTTCTAGTAGTCGCACTCAGGCTTCTTATAATTTGAATAGTTCATAATTGAAAACTGCAAAATACCTAATTTACTAAGTTTAATTTACTTAAGTTGCTATGCTTTAACCTTAATATTGTAAACTATTTGGCCTACCAAATCTTTTTGCTGCCATTCCTCTGGAACTTGGAGTAAAAGATTCCAAACGCCCCTGCGATAGTAAGGAGTCTTCTCTTATCTAAAGACTAAGGCATTCCGGACTACTTTAGAGAATTCTTCTAAATCCCAACGGCATGGGAGTAATTATGGCTGCACTCCTGGGCCATTAGATCAGGCCAGGCCTCGTGGTGAAGATTATTATTTAAGAATCAGCTAAACCGTTGGAAAGTCTTGAGTTCCACAGACATTTATCAAAAGAAAATGTTATATTTGGCTGTGTGAAACATGTTTTGAACACATATATAGCGTGCAGTGTATGTTGGTGCCAAGCAGGCAATCTACATAATCATTACACATGTGTGTGTGTGTGGGTGTGGGTGTGTGTGCAAGAGAGAAAAAGAAAACTGTAATGTAGCAATCTGATCCATTAAACTGGCAGAAAATGTGTGTGTGTTTTAAGAAATTGAGCCTGTAACTGTTAACGTAAATATGTACAAGAGGATAATTTTGTGGCTCCTCAGTTCCCTAAGCATTCCACGTTCAGTACCTGAGAGGTGCACAGGAAACAGAAATGACACCACATGCAAACAGGTCTTCTTCTTACCTTTTGGCTGGAAACTGTTCACCTTTCCATTGGATTTCTCCTGTCTTTCAAATTGTAGTTCAAATACAAGTGAATGTGTGTGTGCACAGAAGTGCTTATTTATGCTGGCATACCACTTGCTGGCTAAAGTGTGAAATTGAGCTCAGTTACTTTAAAATATATTTTATTTCAAACTTAGTGCAGTTTTCTTTTCATGAAACCTTTTTTGTGGTTAAGAAATGTGTGTTGGTATGCCTTTTTGTGGAACTAAATAGTAAAATAAAAATTATATCAACTTATGTGTTAAGTTTGTATGCATATTTTATTTGTGGTTTGTAAGTGCTTTATTGCTTATCCAGTGATTAATTGTGTGTGTGTGCGTGTGTGTGTGTGTGGTGTAGGTGCAGTGATGCTTTTCAGTGTGCAAGGCATTTCTGTTAATGTGGATCCTGTTCTGTCCACTTGGCTGCTCCACCAACCTCAGAGACCCAGTGCCAGCCGACAGACGCAACAGGTAGGCAGGTCTTTGTCTCTAAATTCAGTTCAGGACAACATAATTGTTCAAAGAGAATATATAAAAATTTTAGCCACTCAACTACTTTGTTATATTTTTTGTTTTATAATGCACCAAATGTTTTCAGTGGATTAGAGGTCTGGATTGCAAGGAGACCAGTTTAGTCTTTTACTGTGGAGCCATGCTGTTGTGTAATATGTGCAGAATGTAGTTTGGGATTGTTTTGCTGAAGAAAGCTAGATCTTTCCTCAAAGATGTGTAAGCCGGATGTCCTCATCTGTTGCTCCAAAACCTGTATATATCATTCAGCATTAGTGGTGTTTTTACAGATATACAAGTCACCCATGCCACAATGTGCAGATGTACCCCATGACCATCATGGACACTAGCTTTTGAACTGTACGCTGATAACAGGTTGAACAGTCCTTCTTCTCTTCAACTTGGAGGATGCGACATGTATTATTTCTAAAAAGAATTTCAATTTTGCTTCAGTCCATCTTAAATGAGCTCAGCACCAGAGAAGGCGGTGGTGTTTCTAGATTCTGCCTTACATTCAGAGATTTTTTACAGCTTCTCTGAAACTTTTAATCATATAATGTACTGTACATGACAAAGTCACCAAGTATATTGCTATTTTGCATTATTCTTGGGCACAATTGGCCCGCATATTAGTGAATTGGCAACAAAATATTTATTTTTCAAAAACATTCAAATTTAGCAGTTTCACCATTTGATAGGTTGTCATTGTACTGTTTTCTGTTAAATATAAAGTTTAAATGATTTGTACATTATTACAATCTGTTTTTATTTGCATTTTGCACTGCTTCACAACTTTGTTGGAAACAGGTTTGTTTACACATAAGTACCAACGTACTAAGTAGACAATACAATAAGCAGACAATAAATACAGAATAAACTCGATAAACAGAGACTGGAGAGTGGAGAAAAAGAACTGCTCGCTTATATGCTTAAGCAGTTCTATAACCTGTAGCTGCAGACTGCAAACAACCTTGCTACTACTGTATAATTTGTATTGCTGAGTAGGTGCTTGTTAAACAAGTGTGTAGGGAGGGATGTGTGCACATGTGTTTGCATGTGTGTGAGTACCCATCACTAGCTTTGATGAAGTGTGCCCTGGCTCTGCCAGGGTCAGGGTCCGCGTCTACAGAATGTTTCGTTTGCAGCAGGATAAGGAGGTGAAGGACTGTAATCAGTGATAAGAGTACCAAATGTGAAGGACAGGGAGGCTGGGAACACAAATGAAGAGGAGAAAGATGAGAGAGGTGGTAAAAACCTGACAACCAGATGTCAGTGCTGCCATGTAACTAAGAAAGAAAGAATAAAATAATAGTCAAGAATATATGAGAAAACAAGATTTTCTCATTGGATTAGTGTTCAGGTGTTAACCTACAATTTTGGGTCCTGACTCAACATTAGAATCGCTATTAGAATTCAGTGAACATGTTAATTTAAATCATGAGATAGATACCATTGTTTACATCTGTATTTGTGGCCTGTAGGATTGTAATAAGTCCCACAGTACTAAAAATTAGAAAGTAAGAAAGGAGAAAATTATGCTCTAATTCTATCTGAAAAAAATCACAGGTGTTGCTTTCTTTCCACTGTAGAAACACATTTTAACACTTTGGATGTGTAGCCGTCAAGAAGCTGTTATTACAAAAAAGAAATAGACACTAAAGAAGAAATTCAGCTAGTGCTCCCAGAATAGTGAGCTGGCCACCCAGAAACTTGAATGTGTTTGGGATTTCTTAAATAAGGTTATTTCACTTACATTTGAAATCCAGATGGAGGGCAGTAGGTGTGAATAGAGGTGATGATACTGTGCTCTGCTAGTTGTTATGATATTCTGAGAAAAAGGTGCAAACACAATCATGGCATATACCAACACCTGATCCTAATTTTATGAAGAGTATGGTGAGATTAGCTGCTATCGAGGCAGCAGATGTAAGAACCACCTTCTTATCCAGTCATGCTTCTACTCAAGAAAACCAACGAAAACCTACGAAAGTATTAGGGTGCAATGTGGCCTCCTTGGTTTTTTTATCACCCTCTCCATTACTGAAAGTTATACACATACTCTTACACACACATTCATACACACACTCTTAAACACTCATGCTAGTTAGGAAACACAAACAGAGCTTAAAGTAATGAAAATGCCACTCTGGACAAGGGGATTCTGCTATTGTTGCCCTTCCATTATGAGTAATTATAGAAGAGGGTGTGTGCATGTATAGTTATCTGCTCCTCTGCTCTCTTATGTTGCAGACTGGAAGTGGGGTTCCAATTGTGAAACTGAGGAGAGAGGATGAAGCATCACTAGGTAGTACTCCACTGGCTAAGCAGTTGTCTAATCAAGCATCTGACTATGCCAGCAGCCCTGTTAAAACCAAGACTGTAACAGGTACCCTGAAATACAAATACATTTTTAACACACATTCATACACAACGGGGTGGGAAATGACCATACATACTAACCAAAGGACAGACTACTATAGTTGTTCAAGAGTTAAAGTAGTGCTGTTATCTTCCATTTAATGGCTGATGGCAACAAATTTTATTTCAATACAGTGGCATTTTCTGTCAACACGGAAGCTCCAGGCTTTACAGCCCTCCCCTTACACAGAACATTACTGTTTCTAGTTAGTTCTTGAGTCACATTTGTCTGCATGGGGCATAAACATAAGCTAGAAAGGAGAAATATAGGGCTCAAGAGAAAAAACAACATTGTGGACTTGCTTCTGCTTTAGCTCCCTAAATGCAGATCTTGGGTCACTTTTAAATGGAGCACTTATCTCTGGGTTGTTATGATAAGACATTGCACTACTGCAGTTATCTCTCATGTATTCCTCCATTAGGGCATTTGTATGCAGTCCTCTAAATATGTGTAAGAGTGTGTGTCTAAACACTAGAGAGTTTTAAGGCCTCATCTACTATTTAATTATTAAATTTGGCTTGATGGCTTTTGCAGTGTTTACATCTCAGAGCACCAAAGAGCAACACTTAACATCACTTTCAGTAAGCACTGGTCAGGTTTCTCCTGCATGTGTGCACACCCACTTGCACACTTACACAAACACACACACAGTCCAGCAGGCTGTAGTGTGTCAGCCTCACTTATGAAACTGTATTCATTGAACCAAACAAACTCTACCACTCTACCACCAAGTTGATGTTGTGTACAGTGAGCTCAGCATTGCTATAAGGGTCTTAAAAGAGGATTAAGAGAATAGAGATCAGGCACAAAGCTCATGGTCCTGCACTTCAGACCTTAATATGTTTTTTTTTTTTTTTTGGAACTAATTGTTAAAGGATCTAAGCAATATACATCACTTTACAGACCAGACTCAGAATAACAACATTTTTTCATATAATACAATAAACATTTACATTGATGATCACTCACACACACACTTGTTTATAAATATAAAAAAAGAAAGCGAGAAAAAGGAGGAATACGAGCGAATCAGCAGAGCATTACCATATTCACAATTAAATTCAATTTTCATATTATTGACAGCATTATTGACATTGCTTTATTCCATCACTGAACAAATTTCTGCTTCTGTAGTCTTATGTTATTTCTTCCATATTCTGAATCACCCAAAGGCACTGTATCCAGGATTCATTTGTTGGGACAGCAACTTTAATCAGTTCATGGTTATACCCTTGATTGCAACAATAAATAGAACTTGAAAAAGGTATATCTGATCCTTATTATCCAGTCCCTGCAGAAGAAAGAATAGCAAAAACACTAAAGGGTCTTGGGGAATAGGGAAACTAAAAAACGATTGTAGGGTGTTGTAAATTTCTTACCTATACTTCTTTAATTTTATACAAGACCAGAAGGTAGGAACAAAATTTAAATTAGTTCCCACAATTTTTCCAACAATTACTAGATAAGGAAAAGCCAATCTTCATAGTTATATGTGGTGTTCTAAAGTATCTAACGATGAGCTTCCATTTTAATTCTCTCCAAATACCTGCGCAGGTGGTTACATAACATTCTGAACAAACTTCTTTCCAATTCTCTGTAATTCAGTTTCCCACCTGATTTGAGAGCTTGGTATAAATTTGAAATTGCCTTGCCAGGTGCCTTCATAAAGTATTGCTCTAAAGGAGATGGCCATTTTATTATCAAGATTTTCACAGGAAGTTCCAATTCCTGCTTAAGTTGAACAAAATACTTTAGAATTTGTGAGTCAAGGTGATGGATATAGGCTAGGCTTTGTCTTGGCCAGTTCTTAGGCCTTGTCTGAGTCCAGATGCAATGGGGAAAATTTATGCATAGATTTAATTGATGTTAAGGCAGACAGAGAAGTAGTATGTTTTTTGTATTTTCATCCAAACTGAAATTGTATTCTTTGTCCAGGCACCAATCTTAATAGATGTCAGAGTATTTTAGTTAAGGCAGATGCTATTTGCACCCGGGTATATCCAGCAGTGTGTGTTATTTGCACCCGGGTATATGCAGCAGTGTGTGCTATTTGCACCCGGGTGTACATAACAGTGTGTGCTATTTGCACCCGGGTGTACATAGCATTGTGTGCTATTTGCACCCGATTATGGTTTTAGCAGAGATTAGTACTATTCTTTTGTGTTTTGTGACAAAACACATTTTACTTACAAATTATTATACAAAAGGTGAAGATACTTTTGTTTGGGGTTAAGGGGTGGACCTCAAAGTTTGTTCTTATTGAATTTAGTTTTTTTTCACTTGTGAGTCTCAAACATTTTAAATTCTAAGAGCATCATAAAGAAAAACAAAGAAGAGACTCATATAAATGTGATAAATGATAATGTTAAAACAGAAGTGAATTGGGGTTTTTATTATTTACATCATGTGGTGGGGGGGTTGGCTCACAAGACTACTCTTTATTAGTCCCTGCTGCTATAATGCGATCCCGAATGTATAGCCAGATCTCATTCACTTGGCTTTGCTTCATGGATGCAGGATCAAATCTGAGAAGAGCTTCAGCATTTGAAAAATCACGCACACACACACACACACACACACACACACACACACACACACACACACACACACACACACACACACACACACACACACCCACACACACACACACAGTGAGCACACATCCACTGCAAAACACCTCCTGAAATTCTGAAATGTCTTTTTAAGAAGCTGATTAGTTAACCCTTAGAACTCTAGATTTGTTATTCAATTATTAATTTGCAGAAACAGTTGTGAATTATTTGGTCCCACAGGGTGAAATTTTGGTCCTATAAAACTGATGATAATTATGATAGCAGTGTTATTATTGGACACGTGGGCTTTCATTGTCTAAAGGGTTAATTCAAATGTTTTGTGGAACAGGAATAGCATTAAAATCTGCAGGTCAGGCCTGGAGCATCAGGTTCCACTATCTTGCTGAATTTCAGCCTAAAACATCTCTACAAACAGCTGTATATTACATTGTAGCAGTAGCATTCACTGCAAACCCTGACTTTGTCCAAGTAGACCAATATATACACAACGTTTATTGTCAAAGACAACTTAATAAAGAAAATAAAGTTCCTCAAGTTCCTTTTCGCTTTTCAGGGGTTGCCACAGCGAGTCATCCTCCTCCATCTCACTCTCTCCTCTGTCCTCACACCAACTACTTCCATGTTCTCTCTAACTGCATCCATATATCTCATCCTTGGCCTTCCTCTTTGTCTTTTTCCTGGCCGCTGCATTTCTAGCATCCTTATACCAACATCCTCTGAAGATGTCCAAACCATCTCAGTCTGGCCTCTCTAACTTTATCTCCTAGTTGTTTAACCTGTGCTGTACCTCTGATGGTCTCATTCCTAACCCTATCCATCCTTGTCACTCCCAAGAAGAACCTCAACATCTCCAGCTCTGCCACTTCCAGTTCTTTCTCCTGTCTTTTTGTCAATGATACTGTCTCCAAACCATAAAACATAGCAGGTCTCAGCACTGTCTTGTAAACGTTTCCTTTGACCTTTGCTGCCGCTCTTTTGCCACAAATCACTTCTAAAACTTTTCTCCATGCACTCCTTTCTGCCTGGACTCTCTTCTTGACCTCTTTACCACACTCCCCATTTAGGTTCTGGTGCAACCATATACAGGGCTAAAATAACATAACAAACACATTAAGTAGTTAGCTATCATTTAACCAGAAAATAATCCAGTAATTAGCGGAGTCTGTCAGTACATTCACTGCCAATACAACTTAGAAAGCTATGAAAGTGATCTTAATACTACATATTACAAGCTTCAAAACTACCTCAGTATGGACGAAAAATTATTAAAAATAGCCAGCTGAAATTAGAAAACTACTAGCCAGCAATTAGCTAGCTAAATATATCAGAATAAGAAACAAAATACAAAACATTTAACTTATTAACTAAGATAGGTTAGATACAAGTTGCCTAACTGCCTCAAACTTTCATTCAAACAAATAACTTAAACTGAGATCCACCAAAACATTAGCTTAGCTTATTCATTGAATTAGCTATAGCCAGTAGTTTGATGGTCGAGTAAAGCTAAACTGAAAAATGTTTTCTTGTTAGCTAATGAAAAAAACTATAGCTACATTTATCGCAAACTGGAATTAACTTTTTACCAAATTCTTAACTATACATAACTATTAACCAAATTCTGCTTACCATTTCCTATGGTCTCCGTTTCCCATCGGTTCCTGTAAATTTGCACCTTTTTGCTCCCTTGCATTCATTGGTAGGCATGCGCAAATGGGTTCCCTTTCTTTTTTTTAATTAAGGGGTGAAAATAGCCTTGCTGTGTGGCAAATGCTACTATGTCTTCTATGGTATGTTTACAGTTTAACCTTTCAATGTCCAACCATTTAGTTGTAGCATCATAATAATAGCCACTATGGGCTTCAACTGGGCAGCCCAGTAATACAACTTTAGATCTGGGAGGGTTACAGTTATTACATCTTATACCATCAACTTATTACAAATACCGTTCAGTATATTTCAGTATATTTTTACTTTATTCTTTCTGACTCGCTGTAGTCTCCTGTTGCTCCTAGCTTCGTACCTCGACGCGGCGCACGGCTCAATGTGCACAGATCTGATTGGCTGAGGAGCGCCTTCTTACAGCGCACGCAATTGGTCTCTGCGCTGTAAGAAGGCGCTCCTCAGCCAATCAAATCATGTTAGATTGATGACGGTCCGGACCTTCGCCTGAGGAAATCTCTAACTGGATCTTACTGAATTCTAATTAAACACCCCTGCTCTAAAGGTTCGATGCAGATAGCAAAGAAGGCTGGTGACAATGGATCCCCCTGTCGTGTTCTTCTCTCAAGGGTGAAAAAATTCTGATGTATGTCCGTTAACTCTAATTGCGGCTCTCAGCTCCAAGTACAATATACAAATCCACTTTACCAAATTCCCATATGTATTAATGTTTGGAAAAGAAATTTCCAAGAAAGGCGGTCAGAAGCTTTTTCCGCATCTAAGGACAAAATGAAAGCCTCCTCCTCCTCAGCAGCGGGCATGGCACATAAGTCTGTGAATATTACTGCCTGAGTGTCAGCCAATTATAAACTGGCTGACACAAATTTTCCACACTGAAATATGTGGAAAATTAGTAATAATCAACTGAAAGCTCTTTATGCAGTCCCAGTAGCCAATAAAATACCCAAGTTAGAAATACTGAAATGCTTTTCAATAAGCTGTAGTAATGTTCTCAGACCACCTCATATTGCAACAGAAGTCATCGGGCACATTCATTAAACATAAAGTATGTAGGCCGCTCACAGTATGATGCCAGAGGTCGATGGTAAAGCTCTAGGTGCAAATTAAAGCCACCCACCAGTGAAGTACAGTGTCTCCTCTTCGGACAGTGCTGTGATAATGCACAGATCTTGAAGACCCTCAGCAGCTTCCCAAGCCGAGTTGAAAACTCTGACTCCTTCATTAGCACGCAATTTCAAAATGGCAGGATACTTTGTTCAGGATGCACTGAACTTTAACACAAATAATCTCAGGTTTGCATTTGCCGGTTTTTAGTGGAGAAAGCGATGTGCTTGCTCAAGCTTCAAGGGAAAGTCATGTGGCAAGTTTAGAAGAGTTCTCAAGAAGTCCTCAAGCCACTTGAGTCTTCCTTTACACCATACAGTTTCGAGTTGTCTCTTCGCTGGGCATTTTCCAGTGCCTCACATCGGGGTTCCAGCTGTCTATCTCCCCGCAGGAGGTAAAAGAGCAGCTACGCCGTGCGGCTCTGTCCATCCTCAGTAACGCTTACTTGGTCCTGCACCTCTGAAACTCACAAACTGTTTGGTCAAGCACAGCGACATTTTTCCTGTGAGTCATTGATTTCTTTCCGGAGCTTTTTTATCTAAGTGACAATGGCTTCTGTGTCCATCGCTTGTTCAGATAGCTTCGTGTTAGCATTGGCCAAATTAGCTAAAACTCTCCTCTTCACCTACTGAAGTTTGGGGTCTAGTTTGTGGAGTAGGTTTGAAAGGAAGGAACCACACTAGAAGGCAGCCATTTGGTAGCTGATGTCACCGGACCCCCTTATATTCTAAAACTCAAAGACTCTCAACACAAGTTATATCTAATGACCAGGACAGTAAATCATACATTTTACTGGACAAACTTGGGTGTTTAAATTTTGTTTTGCTTGTGCATCATTGTTATATTGCTGCCTCTGCTTTTGTGTATCATGCATTAAATATTCTCCATTTGCTGTTGTTCCTAAGAATGTTTTTCATATAATGCAACCAAGACAGCAGAAGCCAAATTATCCCTATTGCTTCATTTATTGATTAATTGAAAAGTTCCATAGTGCATTACTGTATTAACTCTGGGTTATGAAGAGTGATCAGATGAATTGCAGTTTATTGCAAGTCATTCTCTGCCATGAAAAATTATCCTATCACAATTATCGCTGCATTCCAGCCACTGCATTTCAGCCATACAAAATGGCCTGAGAACATAATTTCAGTGATGACCTTGTTAGCTCAGGAGAAAAGATGAGGACAAGACAGTTTCTAATCATGCTGATTAGAGGAGCAGGCTGGTTGCTTTAAAATGGTAGTGGTGCTTTAAAGTAAGTTTTCTCATGTTAACCAAGGTTAACACATGATCATTGCAATGCATCAAAAGGGTTTTACAGGCCAGGACAATGCTGCTTAGCAGCAACTTTTCTCAAAACAACTCTACATACAACTTCAAAAGTTGTATGAGTGTAATCAAAAGTTAGTCAGGATGTGAGCTGAGTATTTTTAACATTAAAAAAAAACAATACAGCTGGGCCTAACTCCACTTCCCTTTCTGCTGCAGATTCCATCCTTTCTGTAATTAATATTGTATTGGATTTGTGTGTAAAGTGCTTGCACAGTGCATGATTTAAGTCTAATGAATAAAATGTGAGTTTGGTATGTGTCTGCAGCTGCCAGCACACACCCCACATAATTCTCTTCATTAAAGTATTCACTGATGTTGTTGCTGTCCAAAAAAAAAAAAAAAAAAAAAAAAAAAAAAAAATATATATATATATATATATATATATATATATATACATATATATATACATTTTTATGTTTTTTTGCATAATTTGACATTACATTACTTTGTGCTGGAAGTGAACATTTTCCTGTATTTCGGACATACGGTCTGTACATTTTCTGTTGCACTCTGATTTAGAAACCACTCTTTCATCAAAAACATTTACAGCAGACAGCAGTAAATATTGAAATCAGTTGCTTTAGCTGACTTCCCTTTTGCCTTGGTGTCTTCTTTTGTGTTAGAGGGTGAGTGAATTGTGTGAAGGTCAGTCAGGTGTTTGATTTGTGTTAGGATAAGGTGGTTTCTTTGTGTGATCTTGGAGGTCACATATGTGTGATGATGATGTAATGTATGTAATTACTAAGCATCACACTCAGCGGGCCCCTTAGATTGATTCTGGTATATTTTATGAGCCAGCGCTCACTTGCATAAAACGTGTCAACCTGTTTAGTGACGTTTCTGTTTTATTAGTTGTTATGTATAGACTTCCCATGGTAAATAGTTGTTTTTTACAGCAGAACTAAAGTCAGTTGTACCCAGCAGTTATTCTCCTGTCTGGAGACTTTAACATACATATAAGCCATCAGACAGTGGCACATTAGAATTAATTAAAATCCTGGAGACATTTGATTTGAAGCAACATGTGTGCAGCTCTACTCACAAGCTAGGTCACATCCTGGATCTGGCTTTCACTAAAGGTCGAAAATCTAACATGTCCTGCATCTATGACCTGTTTTTATCAGATCATTTCTGTATATTATTTAATCTCAATATGTAGATAAGGAAAGGAATGCCTGAAAGTTGTTTTAAGAAACACTAAAGTAACTCAAACAGTTGACAAACTTAAAAATATTTATAGGACATCAGATACAGCTCTGACTTCCTCTTGTAATGATCAGGTCTCTGAGCAGATTAACACAAAAAATAATGCTATGGAAATATTCAGGCAGTCCTACCTCTCTATATTATAATTCTTAACATAAAGATAATACCAAAGTCCTCTTTTCCACCATAGACAAAATTAATACTTATCTATTATCAAACAACTTATACTAGAAGTTTCAATCAGGTTTTCTACTGAGACAGCATTGGTTTGTGTTGTCAGTGACCTCAGGCTTAGAGCTAATGTACAAAATTCTTCAATTCTGGTCTTAATGGATCTTAGTGTAGCTTCTGATACTGTCGATCACAAGATTATAATCCAACATCTTGAATGCTGGGTTGGCCTCAGCCAGGGTTTTAGAATGGTTTAAATGATATTTAACAGTTTGTGGTCTCACTACAATTTTTTTTTTATCAAGAAAATGTAATATTTCCTGTGGGGTGCCAAAAGGTTAGTCAGTTTTAAGGCCTTTGCTTTTCTCATTGTACATGTAACTTCTAGGTGATGTCATTAGGAAGCATGATATAAACTTTCATAGTTTTGCTGATGACACGCAATTACACATTTCTACTCCTTCTGATAATTTACATTTGGTCGACAGACTTACAAGCTGTGTGTCAAGTATTTCTCAGTGGATAAAAAAACTGAAATACTGATTCTCAGTTCTTAAATTCTGAGAAAAATGTTTTATGACGGGCTTGATTCTTTACTAATATTAAACCTGACGTAACCTGTGTGTGATCTTAGACTCTGAGCTTAGTTTTATTCTGTATGTAAATGTAGTAACTAAAGTAGTGTAGTAGTTTAAAACCCACATTAAAAACCACATTACAAGTTAGTCATTCACTAGGAACCTTGTAAGACTCAGCTATTGAGCAAATAATGATGTATAGATTATTAAGTATTAAGTAATTCTCTCTGAGACTCAGTAGTTATTGTTTAGTTAATGGTGAACTACCCTCGTCATTAGTACATCTTGTTAGTTAATAGTATATACTTAAATGTTAATGCGGCACTGTTCATTAGTTCTTACTTAGTTCCTCAGTAGTTACCTATTACCTATCAGCTGTATTGTAAAGTGTTACCTTAGTGGATATGCATCATGTTTGCCTCATGTTGGCCTGTCCCTCAGTACTGTAACCTCTTGGCATCTGCTTGCTTTTGCTAGGTCACCACCCCTAAACATAGTTGCAGTCTGTTCAGATTATAGGCTCTGTAATCAACACATTTGACCCAACCACCAACAGCAGGGCCTACTTCTTACTCCCGTCTTCTTTGTTTTTCACCAGTGGCTGTATGACTGAGCAGAGTTGTTTTTTTTCCTCTCCCTATGACCTCTTTCTCTCAATCCTCTGCTTTATTTCCTGTATGCAGTAGAGACACAAAGGGAGACACCACAAGCAACCTGCACATAGCCATACAGCAATACAGAGGGATGTAAAACATTGAAATATATATTCTTTTATTACTACGGGAAAAAGTAATGTGTCTATGTCAACCCACCTGTATGTTTTTTGTTATGTAATACTGAGGTGTTTTTGTGCTGGTGATTTCACTCTTTTGGTTCAGGACATTGCAGCAGCTGAGTAGCTATCTGCCTAGATTGCCCAGTGTTGCTTAATGTTTTAACTGAACAGGCAGTATCTGAGCTAGGCTAGCAGCTAGCCCACATAAGCCGGCCATACCCACCATGGTACTGGCCAACGTATGCTCTTTGGACAATAAACTGGACTACATGTGCCTACTACAATCAACTCAGAAGACTGTGAGAGACTGTTGTGTTTTTGTGTTTACGGAAACATGGCTCAACAACAATATCCCGGACCACACCATTAAGCTGGAGCGGCTAACATGTTATCAAGCCAACAGAGCTCTCACTGAAGGAGGTAAGACCCACAGCGGTGGGCTCTCTGTTTATATCAATGATGCCTGGTGTCTCTATGCTACTGTGGTCTGCAAACACTGTTCACCGTTAGTTAAGTTTATGGTTATTAAGGGCCGACCCTATCTACCGAGAGAATTTACAGCCATTATAATCATCACTGTTTATGTCCCTCCGATCTCTAACAACAACAATAGGAAAAAGGCACTGAATGAACTTTATCAGCACGTCAGTAAGCAGCAGTCAGCCTATCCAGATGCTTCTCTCATCTTGGCTGGGGATTTTAGTTTCTTTCTTTTTTATTGAGTTTTGTAACAAGGTGATACAACAATGCAATTGGGAGCAAAAGATGTATACACCTAAACCCCTAATCCCACCCTCCCCATTTTTCTTAGAAACCTTAGATAAATGAATAAATTAATAAAAAAAAAGTAATAATAATAATAATATTTTTAAAAAATCACATTCTCAGGAATAGCAACTTAATTATCTATAGTATGTCTTAATCTTCTGGGTCTAGTGTGTCTATTTTATCCCTAATATAGTGAAGAATAGGATTCCACATTTTGTGAAACAAATTCAGAGAACCCTTCAGGGAAAATCTAATGTTTTCTAATTTAACACATGCCAAAACCTCTCTAATCCAACAATCATATGTAGGTGGGAAACTATGTTTCCATTTAAGTAGGATGGTACGTCTAGCCAACAATGTGGTGAAAGCAAGAACCCTTTGCGAGGTGACTGATATTGATGCTCCAGGGTGGACACCAAAAAGGGCTATTAAGGGATTAGGATCACCATCTAGGTCTAATACCTGATTCAAAGTGTTAAAATCAGCCAACTTAGGAGAGGTCCAGAACATGTGGAAATGGTCTGCGGGAGAATGTTTACAGGGCAAACAAGCATCGCTCCTGTCAGGAAAAATGCGTGCTAGTCTCTGATTTGTAAGATGTGCTTTATGAATCACCTTACATTGCAACAAACCATGTCTCGCACAGATAGAAGACGAATGAACTCCCTTTAGTATTGAACACCATTGTCTATCTGTGATAGCAACCCCCAGGTTCCGTTCCCACCCCTCCCTACGTAAATCTACCGCAGGCAGTTGAATTTCATTAATCATGCCATAGATACGTGAAATAAGACGCCTCTGTGTCCTATCGAGGGAAAGGATTCGATCAAGAACAGATTCAGGGGGACGATTGGGGAAGTAAGGAAAGAGGGACTTTACATAATGTCTGAGTCAGAACGTGAGGGGGGAAACATAGGATTATTCAAGATGGGCATACTGACAGAGGCAAAACATAATCCAAAGTGTCATCTAAATTGAGACCAAATTTTTATGGCATGTATGACCGCCGGGTTAAGGAATTTATTATTGGGTAGAGGAATCTTTGCACCAATAAGAGCATGCAAAGTAGATTGAGATGTGAAGATCTCTGTCAATGCCCAAGGACAATTCTCAGCAGCATGCTCACCCACAATCCAAAACAAAAGCTTCTGAATGTTACAAGCCCAATAGTAATGTTGTAGATGAGGTAGTGCCAAACCGCCCTCTGATTTGGGTAGTTGTAGTATGGATTTCCTAAGCCGTGCTGGTCTATTGCCCCAAAGGAAAGATCCTATCAGCCCATCCAACTTACTAAAGAAAGACTTCTTGATAAAAAAAGGAATATGTTGAAAAAGATATATAAATCTGGGCAGGACAAACATCTTAATCAAGTTGACCCTACCCACAAGAGACAATGGCAGAGAGGACCATCTTGAAAAATCTGACTTGCATTGAACAATAAGTGGAATACAATTTTTATTGAAAAGATCTTTAAAAGACTTAGTAAAGGTAATTCCGAAATATTTAAACCCATTCGCTACTGTTCTAAATGTGAATAAAGACTTTGGTAATGCTGAAGCTGCTGAATTAATACAAAATAATTCACTTTTCTGCAAATTTAGTTTATAGCCAGAGAGTTCTCCAAATGTTTTAAGGGTTTCCAATATGGGAGGGAGAGATGTGACAGGGCTGGAGATATAAAGTAATAGGTTGTCTGCATATAAAGACAATTTGTGTACACAGCCTCCTCTTTGTACACCCTCAAACTCCCTCAGACTTTGCAATAGGAGAGCCAAGGGTTCAATTGCCAAGTTGAAAAGAAGTGGAGAGAGAGGACATCCCTGTCGCGTGCCTTGCCCCAGAGGAAATGTAGGCGAACATGACCCATTTATATAAAGGGAGGCAGATGATGAACTATATAAAAGACGAATCCAATCAATAAAATCAGAGCTAAAACCAAATTTCTTTAAAATAAAGAAAAGGTAGTCTCTCTCCACTCTGTCAAACACTTTCTCTGCGTCTAATGATACTACAATTTCTGGAACAACAGATGATGGAGAATATAAAACATTAAGCAGCCTCCTAGTATTAAAAAAAGATTGTCTCCCTTGAATGAATCCAACCTGATCGGGGGCAATAACTTTGGACATTATGGGCTGAAGACGGTGAGCCAAAATCTTTGCTAAAATTTTAACATCTACGTTCAAAAGAAGCTGTCGACAGTGTAGGCGGCAGGATCACCGTTAAGAAGGAGTCATTATAAACCCTTACCAGATAAGGAACCAACAAATCAGAAAATAATTTGAAAAATTCTCCCCTAAATCCATCTGGGCCAGGGGATTTATTATTACACAAGGAGCCTATCGCCTCACGTACCTCCAAAGCTGTAACTGGACAGCCCAAATTGGTTAACAAAGCCTCCTTCACTTTAGGGAAAGTCAGCTCTTCGAAATAATCATGCAATTTCTGACAAGTGGGAGGATTATTAGAACTATACAGAGCTACATAATAATCCAAAAATGCCTTGTTAATTTCACTGGAGTCTGAAACCACGTCCCGTCATCAAGCGAACCCCCGGGATTGACTTAGCAACACTAAGTGCTCAAGCTTGTTTCGCCAGTAGTTTCCCAGTTTTGTCACCATGCTCAAAGTATGACTGTCTGGTTTTCTTTAATAACGTCTCAGTCAAACGGGTAGTCAATAAATCATGTTCAGAATGTAACTGCAAACGTCGTTTATATATAACAAAGGGGATGGATTAGAGGCGTAGTCTAAGTCCAATTGACGTAACTCCTCAGAGATTGAATTTATTCGAGATCTTTCTATTTTTTTAACATGCGCTGTGTAGGAAATAATTTGTCCACGAATAAAAGCTTTGAATGCTTCCCACAAAGTATCACTACCTACCTCTGGATTGTCATTAAGGTCAAAATAAAAAACTAATTTGTGCACTAAGATAAACTTTAGCCTGATCATCCGAAAAGAATTGAGGATTAAATCTCCTTGGCTGGGGATTTTAACCATGCCTATCCAAAGATTGTGTTACCCAAGACATATGCACCACCTCTATACTAAACGAGCTAAACGGCTCATTTGCTCAGTTTGAGGCATACAACAGCATGCTTGCACAAAAATCCCCTCCCCCTCCTGACGACCAGTTGCTGACACTGTCTCCGTACAGTGTGAGGAGATCATTCAGCAGGATTAACGCTCAGAAAGCTTCTGGCCCTGACAACATACCTGGCCGTCTGCTGAGCAACTGAGTGGGGGAACTTGCAGTTGTCTTCATAGATATCTTTAACATCTCGCTGAGTCAGGCCATTGTCCCCACATTTTTCAAAGCCACCATCACCCTGTCCCAAAGAAGGTGTCGCCTTCCTGTTTTAATGACTGCCGGAGCGAGGTGAGTCACCTGGCCTTGTGGTGCAGACACAATAATCTCTCTCTGAACGTTGATAAGATAAAGGAGTTTGTTGTAGACTTTTGGAAAAAGCGCACCCAGCATGCTCCTCTGACCATCAACGGTACTGGAGAGGGTGAGCAGCATCAAGTTCCTGGAAGTTCACGTCTCAGAGGGCCTATCCTGGAGCAACAACACAGCATCATTAGTCAGGAAGGCTATATAGTAGATGTAGTAGAAGAAAAAAGGATTAAAACAGATGATCACTACAGTATATTAAAAAGACCCTAAGAATTTCTTGTGCAATCTATTGTTATACATTTTTTGTCATGTGGGCTTAGAAAACAATTTATCAATGTCATTTATTTAGATTAATTAAATAAACAATGTGTGAAGCTGATGTTGTCTTCTTTTGTACATCAAATGTAAAATTATTATATTTGCCCCCCTGTTATTGTGTTTAAGCAAAATTTGACTGGTGATTTATGATTGAGCTTATTTTGGGTGCATATGAGCTTAAAGGAAACACGTTTGCCTTATAAGCCCACTCTGGATTTGTAACTTTGTTTGTTTTTTCTAGAAACACTTGATCACTTTATGATAAAATGTACTACAAGTGTTAAAATGAAATATTAATCTTCAAATTAAAGGCCACTTTTTGGGCATAATTTATTTATCTGTAAAACCATGATGTTTAATTAGTGGATTTAATTCACTTCCTCTAAATTATATACATCAAAAACTCACTTGACTACTTACTGCTGATAAGGTCCGTATACCAGTGTGTGCTTATATCTGATTGTTTGACTAAAGTCAATTATGTTTGTGTTTTTGTGCGTATGTAGAGTCTTGCCCATTTTCCATTCCACTGAAGGTCATGCAGTCATCTGCTGATTACTCAGTGTCTTCAGAGGAACGTATGAAAGACCTGATTGTCCGTTCCTGGGACGCTGTCAAACGCCTCACTTTGCAGGTAAGCTATCCAATACCACTTTACAAAACACACAAAAGACCCATTATAGCTTTACCATACAGTTCATATTTACACAGCCTACTCACTAACATAGTGGCAAACAAAGCCTCTCAGCTATCCTAAACAGTCTAACAACACACTATTACCATTACCAACCAAAAACAGTTTTACTTAACATTGCGTAGCACCACGCTGCTAAACACAGTATTAATAAACACCATCCTACCTTAACCACTAACTTCATGTTACACTTGTTAAACTCAAGCCTCTAACTGTAATATTAGTTGCTCTCATCCAGTACAGAAGGCTGTCTTTGACTCCTTCTGCTTCTTGTTGCATCTCAGATTGCAACCATTATAAAGTCTTCTCTTAGCTTATTGACACTTTTTCTCTGAAAAAAAGGCAACAATGTTAATGCTGCACATACAAATATAAATTATTAAACCTCTAAACTGTTCTACTCGCACTACTAAAGCAGTAGCGATGAGAAGTACCATGAGATGTGAGAGACAAATAGACCCAGATGAGCCAACTGGTAAACCTCTAAGCTGAGTGTGCAGTAAATGCTGTAATTTGGTCCTGTCTGACATATATAAAAATTTTCCAGAATACCACAATGACTGCCGGAATGACTTCTATAGTTTATATCAGTAATTCAAAAAAGTTACTTGTGTTTTGCATACAGTGAAATTTGACCTCTGCATTTAACCCATCCGTGCTGTGACACGGGGCAGATATATATTAGTGGGGCAGATATATTTGCAGCAGATATTAGCAGCAGATTATTGTCAGTTGCCTGCAAATAAATCTTTGGTTTGACTTCTAAACAGGCAAACAGTAAATTCATTGCCAAACTATTGCCAGGTTGAATTACAGCATCAAATTATAGTAGTTGTAATCAGTCGATTATGACAGTATGAACAGTATGACAACTTTGGTGTGTTCTGAGACCCTTGTTTAAGTTATAAAGATTCTTTGTTGTTCTCAATATCTGTGTGACTGTAACTATAATTTACCATGTATATGTTATATATACCATAAACACAACAGTTTAAATAAAACTGTTAAAGTAAAGAACTTGCTTTAAATGTATGTAAGTATGTACTTTACAAATGACAAATTCTGTACTGGAGTGGAAGTATCCTTGCAGTTATCTTTAGAAATATTACTGTAGTGAAATAGGAGTCTTGATACTTGAGTTAAAGTAAAGAACTTGCTGTAAATGTATGTACTGAAATGTACTTTGAGTTATTGTAGCTGCTGTAATTATTTTGTTATTTTGCTGTACAGATTTTATTAATAATTGTGTGGCTGCTGACACACTTTTTTTTTTGTGATTGGCATTTGAAGGAGGTTATTAGTGAAAGGTGCACTTTTAGTGATTAAATGCTTTCTCTGTTGGAGAGTACTGAGCAATGACAAATAACAAAGATGGCTTGGGCAGTTGCTAAATGTTATACATGCAAAGTGGTGAAATTAGCTGATGTAATCGACTACCATGAGTGCTACATTTTAACAAAATATACACACATACACAATTTCTTTCTCACACTACACTGTTGCACTATACATCCCTGGCTCAGCCCAATTATTAGCCCAATGCTTTGCTGAGTGGCAGTGTTAGTTAATTGTAGTTATCTTACAAGGTTTGGATTAAGCGCTTAAATCAGGTGTGCTGGTAAAATTAAACAAATCGATGTGATGACTAATCGTGTCACACTATGTTGCTGTCTAAAATGTTCATGTTTAAACAAATGACTTTTAACTCTATTTGTGTGTTTGTATTTTTTCTCACTTCAGATTTAAGGCTATATTCGGACTGTAGGTAAATTGAATTTTGTTCCTCAAATCAGGTCTTTTGAGACGACTGTCCACACTGATATATGCAAGTGATTAGATTTGTGTGTCCGGACATCGCCAACTTATCTGCATGGGTTGCTGTGGTAGCAATATAGACGTTAGTGAGTATATATTAAATTCCAGCCCTCTATCACTCTGGATTTTTTTATTTTATTTATTAATTTTTTCAACCTGTCATGTCTGGCAATTTTCGCAATCCGAATGCACTGATGTACCAAACATATTTGCTTTTACAAGAACAGCTCTATAGGTTTCTATAGCCTGCTCTATAAAAGAGGAGAGAGTGAAAAACAAAAGAAGAAAAAAAGTAAGAAGAAAATAAAATAAATAAACAATAATAATATGAATAAGTAAATAAACAACTAAATAAACAAACAAATGAAAGAAAAAAGGAATATATATATATATATATATATATATATATATATATATATATATATATATATATATATATATATATATACATACACATATATACATCTTTACATATCTATACCTATGCATTTACATATATACACCCACACACAATTCTATTATTTGCAGCAGTGTGTATATGTGCCTCTGTCATGGAATGTACTTAATAATGAGGGCAAGAAACCGCAACCATGCCTCCGTGGATCCAGAGGCAGATAGGGAAGGACCCAGGGGACCCAGACCATCCACAGCCCATTAGGAACTCGGAAGACCTGAGGCCACACATCCCGATGGCCACCGCGTGCACACCACAGAGGAGGAAAGAGGGAGACCCCAGAAGAAGCAAACCGCAGAGCCAGGCCCAGCTGTCCACGCACACACACAAGCACACATACGCCCACACATCCCAGTCGCACACGCCAGTCGCACATTCATGCACACACACAGACCATACATGAACACCTGGTGTGGGCGAGCGGATATTGGCGCCAGGCCAGCAGCAACCCAGGGAAGCAGCCAATCCAGCCCCGAACAGCCAGCCAGTCCCCACCCCAGGCGGGGTGCACGAGACCGGGGTGTAGAAGACCTGCCCACCCCCTCCTCCCACTCAGTGATGCGAATGTGTAAAATAAAAAGAGTGTGTGAAAACTACAGTGCAATTAAAATTGGAGGGACAGATGCAATATAAGCACTAAATAACAGTACCCAGTCACACTGCCCCCCAAGGCCCTCAATGTCTAATATGTAAATAAAATTGAGGGGCAGGCAGCAGTGAGCAGACAAGTGGGGTCACCTCAGCAGCGTCACCCACCGCCCACCACACGGCACACCTGCCCTCCAAGGCCCTGTGTGTAATATAATGTGTTGTGAACTGTATGATGCAAAGGAGAGAGAAGAGGAGTGGGACATCATGCAGCACAGCGAGCAGAGCCGGGGATGCGGCCCTACTTACTGCAGCACGAGCCCCCTGTCCCCAAGACCTACGTATTTGTAATGTGATGTTTGACTGAGTGGGAGGATGGGAGGGGTCAGGATAGGACCGAGAGGCAGGGGACTACTCCTCGGAGGAAGAGAGCTAGCTACTGCTAGCTCACTAGGCACCCCAGTTCCCTACTGACCACGCTCCCAGCACACAGACCCCTCCAGCGCCCGGAGGAGCCCAATTGGGAGACGGGCCACCCTAGGCACCAGGACCCCAGACCCCACACCCCGGCCCCACAGAGGCGGCCAGCCACCCAGACGGGGCCAGCACCCACCACCACCGGCCCCCCAGATACACACCAAAAGTCCGTGAGAGCATTTATCCAGGCCCCCGCCACCAACAACCATGGCCTACACACAGAAACCACAAAACTGCAGCCACCGTCTCCAGTCCAAGGGCCATCAGACACCCCAATCACCTGCCCCCCCCAGCCACCTGTCAGAAACACCACAAGACAAGACTACAGTTGGTCTCACCCATCATGTTATGGAGCTGATCACTGGGGACCAGAGAGATTCAAATGTAGCCAATTGGTTTTTAGTGGTGGCAGACATTCTTTCCAGACTAATGTGGTCTAAAAGTAGTTTCTGTAGTGAGCCATACATAAGTCATTTTTTGATTTCCACTTCATGAGGATAGTTTTCTTAGCGATGCAAAAGGCAGTAAGAACTATATGTGATACATTTGTATAATTATATTGTATGATTCACTTATGTCACCTAAAATGCCCATCTTTGGTGAAACCGCAATTAAACCATGTGGATAAGTCTTCACATATTATCTGCCAAAACCTCTGAACAGGCGTGCAAGACCATATAGCATGTATATAATTCTCAGCATGATTGCCTGAGCAGTTAGTGCATATGTTTGTTTCTCTGAGGCCCATTTGGAACATTCTGTGCCTTGTATAATGTATTCTATGGAGAGTTTTGTATTGTATAAGTTGTAAATTTGGGTTTTTAGTCATTTTGAAAGTATTTATACATATCTGTGTCCAGAAGTTTTCATCTGGGTTGATGGAGAGGTCTCGTTCCCATTTTGTAATTGGGAGGCATATGGAATCATTAATTTTTAATAATAACTTATATATTTTTGACAACAACAAGGGTATAGAGACTTAGAAAATCTGTTATCAATACAGGAATTTCTAATTTTAGATTATTTAGCTTAAATCTTGCCTGAATGATGGACCTCAACTGTTGATATTCAAGAAATTTGCTACTGCTAATTTCATATTTTGAAATAAGATATTAAAATGAATAAAGGTCCCATCATGAATAACATGTTCAAAATTCTTTATTCCTTTCTCTTGCCATTCTGAAAAGTTCAGTACTGCCTTATATCTGGATTGTTCCAAATGGGTGTCATTTTACATGGGATTAGTGAAGACTTCCCACCAGGCTGTCAGGGTGGCTTTTAAAACAATTATTCTGTTTAATACTGGAGCTAATAAAAGGTAAGTCAGAGATTTTCAATTTTGCACAGAATGTTTGTTCTAAATCCAACCATGGGCTGTCTAAAGGGTTTGACTTGATCCACCTTAAAATATACTGTAATCTATTGGCTAAAAAATAGTGATAGAAGTTTGGAAATATTGGAGTCTAATGACTTAAACCAAGCAACAGAAGGTTTATTAGGGATCAGTGAGAACAGATCATTGATTTTAGGCAGAATCATCATTTTTATTGTGGCAACTCTCCCCAAAAGAGATATAGGTAGAGAGTTCCAACGTGTGAGATCCTCCTCTATTGTTTTTAGTAGAGGAATATGGTTTGATCGTACCAGGACTGACAGCCTGGGGGAAAAATTTAAACTTATAATTTATACCTATCACTCTGGATTTGACATCGACATAGTTTGTCATGTTGTAAGTGCCGCCAAAGAGATTTTGTAATCCGATGTGAGTGACCAGATTGTGCTGTTATTTAAATGCAGATCCTTTTGAGTGGTATTTATAGCATAACTTGGCTATACTTTTAGCTGTGAGGGTTGCTGTAGAGTTTGTTGGCCGTGTAAAGGTTTTCTCGGGGATTAGCAGCATCACTGGACAAATTACACTAATCCTGTACTGGAGTGAACGTATTCTTGCATTTACCTTTAAAATTATTACTGTAGTGAAATAGTAGTCTCCCTCTCTGTTTATACTTGAGTTAAAGTAAATAACTTTATTTGTATGTAAGTACTCAAAAGTACTTTGAGTTATTGTAACTGCTATAATTATTTAGTTATTTTGCTGTTTAGATTTTATTAAGACTTGTGTGGCTTCTGACACAAAAACTTTTGTTTGTTTGTTTTACAGTGATTGGTATTTGCAGGAGGTTGTTAGTGAAAGGTGCACTTCTACTGATTAAATACTTTTTCTATTTAAAAGTACAGAGAAATGACAAAGTAATGTTTGTGCAGAAACTGTGAAGAGTAAACAGAAGGTTATTTTAGTGGAATAAACAACTTGAAAATACATTATTTTAATAAAGCACTAATACTTAAAAAAGACCACTGACCACTGGTCTGCCACTGGTATTTGGGATGTGTATACTGTGGACTGACCATCTGGTTGCATTGACATGGTATGACTTGTAGACACCTCAGTTGGGGATATAGCCACACTCACTTTTTTTTCAAATAAATGGTTCTCCATACCCAAGTTTGTGTAGTGTAGTGAATAAGAATTTCCAGTTTAATCTGTCAAAGGCTTTTTCTGCATCCAGGGTTACAACTGCTGTTGGTATGTTTTGGTGAGAGCTGTAATCTATTATGTTAAATAATCTGCGCATTTTGGTGAATGAATGTCGACCTTTGAGGAAACCAGTTTAATCAGGATGTATTAGATTATGGATTACCGTTTCTATTCTGTTGGCTAGAGCCTTGCTTATTATTTTTGTGTCTGTATTCATTTGTGATAAAGGTCTGTAACTTGAAGGTAGAGTGGGGTCTTTGTTTGATTCAATATGAAGGGAAATAATTGCAGTATTTATGTTTGTTGGTAGATGGCCAAAAGTGTTTGGTTCATGATTTGATGAGTTTACCTTTTTTAAAAAAACACTCATTCCTTCAACAGTTTCTCTTTGTAGGATAGATCTGCAATTCTGTCCTCTATAGGCTCTAATACGAGCTAAGCAAGAGGTGATTCTATTTCAGGAATTTTGCGATAATTCTTTTTATTTAACACATGAATGTGTTCGACCTTGGCAGAGCAGTACGTTGCTACCAAAACTGAAACAGTGTCTTTTGCAACAGAGAAGCCGTTGCCATGGAAAAATGAAGTAACACCGACTGCTGCAGCTGCCATGCATTAATGAGGAGGATATTTTCTCTCTCTGCTGTTTTTTCTGGGAGTGATGGTTTGTGTTTGGTGTGGTTCATAGGGAGCAGGCCAGATGGTTTCCATGAACAGGATCTGACCTCCGGGCTGGAGCGCCTCACTCACACTCATTACTTCACCCTCTGTCCCTCCTCATCTCCTCCTCATCCCATTTTAACCCCCCTTTGGACACCCCCACTGTCTCTCCCCCTCTCTGTCAGATCTTGGAATTGTCACATGATTTGTGATTACTGTTCTGGTTTTGCTTTTCTAAATTGGGTCTGGATGCTGGAGGAGCTGAGTGCACGGGTGTAACTTGTCTTCCACTTCATCCACAAGCCTGTGACAAGTCTGTGAAGACCCATGATAGCTCTTGACCTTTTGGTGATGTTGAGTCTGACCTGCTGCTCAACTGAAAGTACCTATTTAGTTATTGTTCAGTGTGTGTAGTTATTTTTGAATGAGTGCTGTGCGTTGTGTGTAATTGATTGTCCATAATGATAACTGTAACATATTGCATATAACATTTTTTTAGAGCCAAATCAAAAATGTTATGTGAGTTAGTGGTTGCCCTGTCTTCCCTTACCTATGCAAGATCTCCGTGACCTCATTTGCCTTCTCTGTAATGCGTGTTCACTTAATACTAAGAAACCAGCACATGACACATCAGTGTTGAAATTCTGAAGACTGTACTGATTTTTGTAAAGCTACATAGTCAAAGTAGAGAAAATGACTTGTTACTGTATCCCTGTCACATCTTGTGCATTTGGAATTGAAAGGTGATTTTTAAATGCAGTGAACTTCTGTGGGCTGTTGTGTTTGTTGATGGCTATATGTTTAGAGGCTATACCAACTGTGTTAAAACCAAACCGTGGAACTCCCTTTCCTCACACCTGTGCTCAGTGGCCACCAGCACCTAAGTACGAATAGAACTTGGATCAACATACACAGCTATTAAAGCACAAATGAAGCAGTGGCAATAGAGCTAATGGGCCGACCTGCACAAACAAACCAAACCAGTGCTGCCCTGCAGGGTTCATTTTTCTTTATTGCCACCTTAGCCATCAAGGCCATGACTACTCGTCAGCTTCTGCAAGCAGTTAGGCCTGTGTGTGTAGACATAATGTTGAATTTCAAATAATATTCATTCTGTATGACCACTCAGGAAAGGGCATCTTTCTTCTCCATTGCCTTTTTCTTAATCAGCATTGCAGTCTGTTCTGTTCAGTTCATTTTTGTGTTGTTCTGCTTAATTGTTACCTTATTTAATGTATTTGCACTAAGGAGGTTAGAGCCAGTGGGCTGAGCGGATTGATCTTCTTTCTTGCAGACATACTGGGTGTATGTCTCAGGGCTTGCAAAGCTTGTTTTCTTTACTGTCCCCTGTCCTGTCCTGCCATGTCCTGTCATCTAATCTTTTATCCTTTCAGAGATGGAGCAAACTATTTCTCCAAGCCCTCTTTTTTGGCTACTTTATCACAGTGGGTGGCCTGTTGAGTGCCAAAGTGTTGTGAATTGGTGGGAAAGTGCATACAGCCTTATTTGTCAAGCCAGTCCTTAGTGGTTTCATTGCTGAGCAGGAAGCTTTTGATACCAGAGTGATGTGATTGTGTAACCATAGCCATGTGTGCTGTCCCACAGCCGCCCTCCTTTGCTTTGTCTCAAGAGCTATGATGGATTAACAAGAAAACTTAAGAAGGTATTTCTCACTTCTTCTTCCCTACAGCAGTAAGCAACAACAGAGCTTTACAGAAACATGCACAGACACACACAGCACCAGAGAATCACTGTCTCCGACTGTTAATCCTGTTCAGAATTCCCTGAGGAGGAGCCAGCACAGTTGCACCTTCCATAAATGTCTCAAGATCTTCTATAAGCTACTAAAGCAAATAAAACTTTTACACATGCCTAATCCTCTGAGTGAAAAAGAGCTTTAATGCTCTATGCAGTTTTATTGCACATTGGTGAGATTTTATTTGATTGTAATTATAGCTCACTTAAGAGCTCCTTTAATTAGGGAATTTGACATTGTTCATGGAGTTGCATCTTCCATATCTGTGTAGAGGGTTAAGACAGTTTTTTCCTTGATAACTTTCTCAACTTGATGACTTTAACTAGATGTTTACCTAGAGGTGCACTTTAACTACTCAAGCAAATAAATATAATCACATTATGTTTTTTATTATGTATTATAATTACATATGTTTGTTTATCACAAAAATTATCAATATTGTCATATTAACCAGTGCTAGCTTTAGTTTACTATTGACTTGCTGCTGCCAGACACTGCAAATCCTCTGCAGGTACTGGTTGAACACATATAAAACAAGCATGTAAACAAACAGGTGGGTTTCTACACTCTCACGTTTTCCTCTAAAACCTGTCTATTTGTGGACAGTGAGTGCAGTTGAATAACGGGCAGCTCCATTTAGAGCAGGAACTCTGTTTAATGTGGGCTCAGGGCCTTTGTCTTATTGCCAAATAGAACTACTCATAACAAAAATTTGTAAAGACTGTGGCAACAAACTTCTTTGTAGCCATGCCCAAACATACTCAAACATATACACACCACCTCGAGGGCCAGCTGTGTCAGGTATGAGGACTGCATAAGAGTGTGGGTTTGGAACTGAAGGATGCCTGCGCGAACAGTAAGGGACACTCATACAAGAGTGGCCTTTCAGCAGCAGCATTACAAACACGCACACAAAGACGCATACAAAACATTCACCATAACTGTAACTGTAACCCCGGCACTCTGGAAGAGTATCAATGACAGAAATCTTTTTTCTTGTTTTCTCTCTCTGTCTTTTAGCATCAGAAGTGTAACAATGAGCTGTGAGGCTAGCTAAAGGGTTTTGTGCACAATTAAATAAAATGTGTTAGAGACGTGTGTTTCTGCTTTTAAAATTTATTACCACTGCTTGCTACTATATGAAAGCTAGGAAAACTAGCAAAGCTGTCAATTCAACCCTTTCCAGAGGCTCTTGGGAGGATTGTGTATGTGTGTTTGGACCTGTGCAGGAGAGTGCAGGTGGATGTTGGGTGTTTCTTTATTTTCCTGAATTCGTGTAGGTCTCTATTAGACTCGCAGAGGCCTGTTAGTGCTGGCTGATCAGTAGAGCTGTTTTAAGCATGTTGCACTGGATCCTCAACATTTTCTCAGTACCAAGTCTCTGCACGAGACTGCACTATGTATAACACTCCTTAAGTGTTATACTCTTTAAGTGTTATACTCCTTAAGTGTTATAACACTCCTTAAGTGTTATACTCTTAAGTTCCAAATAACTTACTTTTTTCTATTAATATATTTTAATTCATTTTTTATTTATATGTTTACATTTCCCCTTCCTGCATAAACTTAAAGAAATATATTGTTAAGTCTTAACATTTTTCATTTAACGCTAATCTGCTACTTTAAGTCTTGGAGCTGTTTACACACACTTGTTTACACACACTTTTTCCAGCTCCTTAGAGGAAAACCCATATTTGAAAACATTATTGTCTGCTCTTAATTCTTTGTCCAACATTAAGCCTTTATCATTCTGAACAAAAACCCTTTGAGCAAACTGATGTCCCATTGGTATGAACACCCCCTGGCCCTGCAAGCACTTTCCACCCTGAATCACTGCATGGTCATGCTCAAGCTAATGGACACACACTGACCTCTCTTGCATACCTCTGGTCTCTTGCATGGCCTCAGTAGTCTTTCATGCTCTTCCTCACTACTCCTCACCTTCCGCCTGCCAGCAAGCTTTAAAAAAAAACTCTGGCTCACTGTCCCTGCATGACCTTGCTATCCTTGTCTTTCTCTTTCACACACACACACAAACACTGATAAACTGCCACATTTACATGTTTGACTAATTTAGCTTTTAGCTAAAACCTGGCACTGTCTGAGAAAGGTAGTGCTTAATGATGTGCAGTAGTAATCCTATTAACAGCAGTGACATTGATTGCATTCTCATAGATTTACACCACATTGTCTGCACTCCTGTTTACAAATCTCCTGCATGGTTAATTTCAGGCGGAGATCAGATCGTATTTAGTGTACATGGTCATACACATGCTTAAAACATTTAAATTGTAGATAAACGTTGTGCACTAAATGTATTTTTCTGTAGGTGCATAATTTCTTGACTAAACAAATTGTAGGAGAATTTTCTACTACTTCAAGATTTGATCTTCAGTCTTTTTTTTATCAAACCTAAGGCCATTCACTTAAGTTACAACCACCTAACAAACAAGACTTGTGCCATTTTTCACATAAATGTCTTTCTGTTAAAGATAATAGGTTTTTGTTTTTTTTTTAATATGGCATGTAACACGTACTTTTAAGCAGTGCTTATTCCATACTGCGGATGAGCAATGCATATATCTATCTTAGATATCTACATCTAAGCTGTCGAAACATAACTGTGATAACGAATGTGCTGGTGTTTAAATGTACTCTGGTTTTACACAGAACTTTAACACTAAAGCAAAGAGGAAACAGTATTTGACAAGCATGTTAATAATATATCCCTCTGTCTTGCCCACTAATTAATTTACACAGCCTTCTATACTGTTTGGTCATGTAATTGTTTGATATATTAATTTATTGTCATATAAGATTGAATAAAGAATTCTTAGACGTTTAAGTTAAGGATGAAACCTGATTCACATAAACACTCCATCGTTTTTGGCACAGGTCGTAAAAATGGGACAAAAAATGGTCATGGAGAAAAGACTTGTGATTAATTTCACACTGAAATATAAGAGAGAAATATAATCTTTTTTAACAAAAAATGTTGTATAAACAATGGCATCCTGACAAATTTTAATCAGTAGCTGAAGAATTTCTTATTTATATACACGTTGTTTTTTTGTTTTAAGTCCACCAGAATGTGACACATAGTGTAATATTAAGGAAGATAAGAGAATTATTGACTTGACTGTATACTATATACCAAGGAAACACATGAACAAACACAACGCAGCATGCACCATATATCAATATTCTCCCATACCATGGTGCATAGGCACTGCACACGGGCACTGTGTCTCTCTTCCCTTTGATTAAATAAGCATCCAAAGTGTAAAAGCAGAGTCTCATCCGAATAACAATTGTGTTTGTGTGTTCCCTGTCTGTTCCCTGTCATAGGTGGAGCTGCAGTCATGTTGTGTGTTTGTGCCTAATGAGACCCTGCCATGCCCCAGTACCATAGTGTGTGGTGATATTCCAGGCACTGTGCGCAGCTGGTACCACAACCAGGCCTTAATGCCAGGGACTTTGGTGGTCTGCTTGCCTCAGATCAGTGTGATCAGTGCTGGTCATAGGCACATGGAGCCCCTACAGGAAATCCCTTTTACCATACCTAGACCGGTCCTGGAGGAAGGTAAGCCACCTACAGTTTGGGTACCCCTAATTAAAAATTCTGTTGCTGTGACTAGCTAAGCAAGTAAAAGATGACCTTATTTTCCAAAAGATATTAAGATAAAGATAAATACCCTGCATGGTCAGTACTAAATCACACTTCCTATCAATCTTTCAGTTCATATTTTATTTGCCCAAATGTATGCATGCTACTATATAGCATTTACATACAGTCTGTGGGGCTATGGATTTTGCCATTTAGTAATCTAACTGGTTTATGAATACATTATATACATGTATGGCCAAAAGGATGTAGACACCTGATCGTCACATGTATAAGCTTATTGGACATCCAATTAAAAAACATGGGCAATAATAATGAATTTTTGATTGTACCAGCCTTCAGTCTTCTAGGTGTGGGAATTTGTTCCCATTCAGTGTTAAGAGTGTTTGTGAGGCCAAGCGGTGATGTTGGATGAGAATGCCTGACTTGCAGTAAACATTCTAGTTCATCCCAGTGGTGTCTAGTTCAAAACAGAGGTGTTTAGTGGGGTTAAGGTCAGGGCTCTGTGCAGGCAACTGGAGATCCTCCACCTGTCAAACCATGTTTTTACACACCTTGCTTTGTGTAGGCGGTCAAGCAACAAGAAGAACGGGCCTTCCCCAAACTGTTGCCATCGTAGCATATAATTGTCTATAATCTCTTTGTGTACTGTGCTATTTACCTACACTGGAACTTGTGACCAAGCCTAAACCCTAAAACTTGCACCAGACCATTATCGCCCCTCCACCAATGTTACTGTATCAATATGTATTTTCCAGTTGGTAGTGCTTTTTTTACCGTCCACCAAACCGACTCCGTCAGAGTGGCGAATAATGTCACATGGTTTCCAGGTTCTAGTACTCCAAAGTTCAGTGGTGGCATGCTTCACACCACTCCAGCTGATACTTGGCATTCCACATAGTGATCTTAGGAAACTGCCTGGCCATAAAATCCTATTTCTTCATGTTCCCAATGCAAAGTTCTTGTGTTCTTGTTGGAGTTTTGGAACTAGTAAATTGGTGATTTTTATATACTATGTGTTTCATTGCTTCTAGATTCCATTTTACAATAATCACACAGTTGTCTAGAAAAGATCTAGCGCAGTGCAGAAATTTCATTTTTGTGGCAAAGTTGGCATCCTTTGACAGTGCCTTGTTTAAAGTCACAGAGCTACTCAGTAATACACATTCTACTGCCAGTGGATATTGTATGGTGATGTGCTTGATTAAAAATACCTTGTCGCAGTGGGTGTGACTTAATAATTTGCATTGTTCACATAGTTTTGCCCATGTAGTTAATAATAATAATAACCGTATAATAATATTTTTGTAGGTATTATCATGCAAATAACCCACATGAGGATTACTTAGAAGTATTCTTTTTTGCCATTTAAACAATAAGCAAAACTTCTCATGTCCAGTTAGTGAATTGATTATTCAATAAAAATACAAATTAATTTCTTTCTGTTAAAGTATTATTATAAAAAAATGTAAATTTGCTGGTCAGTGTTTTTGAAGTGTGTCCATTATGGATTGATTGACAGTGACTTTATATTTTTAGATGACACAACAAAAATATATTGAATATAATATTATTATATAATATAAAGCACTGTGCTTCCGTGTCATTTAACCTTAAGGCTGTGCATGCATGCGTGTGTGTTTGCGTGCGCAAGTGTGTTGTACTGAAGGACTCTTAAATACAGATTTGGTGTTAAGCTGACATGCCATCTGTGGCTTGGGTGGACTGTCCCTCTCCCCATAACCGCACACACACACACACACTGTCTTTGACAGCAATGATGTAAGCGATGAGGGCAAAAGGGAAAAACAGTGATGTCACAGAACTATCCTTTGTTAAAGTAAACAGTGCATGTTTTAGTATGGCACACAATTATCATCTGCTGTTCTTTGCACTGAATATCTAAATTCTACACTCAACAAACATATAAAATAACATACAGACACAGAACACTTATTTCAAGGAACAATAAGCAAGTCACTGGGAATCAAAATGAGCTTTTCTGTGTGAAGCTGAGATTCTAAAGCTTTCCAAAATATCATCCCTACACTTTTTTTTTTTTTGTAGAGCATAGAGTATATACACTTCGGAATTCTAACTTTATATTGCTTTACAAAGCAAGGAGAGTATTTCGTAAAGTATCTTTGAAGCAAATAATGATTTTCCAATGGTCTGAAAAGATAAGAAAGGGGGCATTTGAGGCAATCTTAGTTGTGAGAGCTTTATTTATTAATTTTCATATTTTTCATAAAATGTTAATGTCTCATTTTCAACATCTGATGTGTTCTATGTTCTGTTATGAATAAAATATGGGGCTATTATATTTGCAAATCATTGCATTCTGGTTTTATTTACATAAATTTACATTTTACACAGCATCCCAACTTTTTGGGAATTGGGGTTGTAGTTTACAACACGACCACCATGTATGCCCTTTGATGTATGCCTGCCATACCTCAACAAGCACTTCAACCAACTTGGTATTGCTTCTGATTTTTAAAGTTGAAAGTTACAAATTAGTAGCATGAATACCTGTCTTGTAAAACTCAGGATTTATATTTTTGCACGGTCATCTGATTCAGACTGTTATACAATTAAATATGGCAGCTAGTGTCTCTAAAACAATTTTTACCAACAGTGGTTCTGGAAGCCCGCTGCTTTGCACATTATAGGGTTTTCCTTAAACTAAATTATCCCTTCACCTCCAGGGCCAGGATTGAGACACTCAAAGGGACTATGTCTGTAACAATCACCTATAACCTGGTCCCTAAAGACCTGAAAAAATGTTTCTATGGTGAAAAATTACATATATACATAAATAATAATTGTCAAAATTCATGAATCTCTTCTAGTTTGGTTAAACGTGTGTGTGTGAATGTGAACATGTATATATGTCTCTGTGTAGGTGATGCATTCCCATGGACTGTGACAGTTGGCCAGTTCAGTATCTATACGTTGCTGGGGCATCAACGTTCTTTGTCCCTGCTGGAGCCAATAGGCTGTACCTCCACCCTTGCTGTGACCTCCCATAAGCTGCAGCCTGGGCCCACAACAAGCTTTACCTCTCCTGACTTCAGGCACGCGTTCATCATCTGTCTGCATGTAGACTTGCAGCCGCTTCATCTCAAACTCTCCAATCCACAGGTATAACACTACTTCAGTCTTTGGCTGTAATGCAAACTGACATACATTTGCACAATTTTGTTCCATGCTGGATTAACGCAGATAATTGTACTTCACCGTTATAGATTAGAATTTTAAATATTGAATAATAACGTGTTTGCTTTAGCCTTCTTTATGTCCTGTAGCTCATAGAGGGGCACTGGCAAAGGGACACAGCACACAGTAGAAGCAAGTGAGCCATATTTTCTTTATGAATTAATAACCACATATTGGTTAACCACATTTTAAAATGTAGAAATTGTTTTTGGTCCTGTTTTGGAATAGGTTGTGTAAAGATGTGTAGAGTTCTGTCAAATTTTATTTAAAATTTTTGTTTTATTTTACTGCTGAGTCACATTTCACATTTTATTGGTTAAAATCTTGGTGTTTGCCATGTCTTGTGATTTATGCAGAACATGACAACAAAACAGGAATATTTTACCACATTGGTGTAGATGTTATGTTTTGCTAATATATTAAACCAGCGTTTGCCACCTCAATAAGCTGGCCTCTATGTAAGACTAGCATTAAGGTTTTGACTACCATTCTCGCCTGTGGTAATTGGCAATTTGGCGTCAAGTATTGCCTGTGGCAGTCAGGAATGAAAAAAAGTTTATATTCCTATAGGTTGAGTTTTGGCTGACCACCAGAATTGTCAGGTGGTCAACATGGGTTGTTAGGTGTTCGAGACCATGTGTGTTGAGCCATGTGTGGTTAAATGCTATGCTAAAAGTAGACTACATTTAAGCTGTTGGTAAACTAGAGTGCTTTAAGTTGCGGTGGAAACTGTGAATAATGTTGTAGTGTAGACTATCCAAGCTGCATGTTGTTTTGTTTGTCTGAAAACAAACAAAAGAGCTCATTTTAAAGTTTAATTCAATTTGTGGGACACAGATGAGAAATGCAAGAACACTGACTACTTATTTTGATTTGAGAGGAAATGCCAAGACTCATCGCTTGCATTTTATGAAGTGTATATTTGCTTTGACTAAAATGAAATCAATATTGACATATCTGAGTAAACATCTTAGAGTGTATGTTTTTGTGTATGTGCATGTGTGTTTGATTCCTGAGGGCTGTTGCAGTTTCACTGATCAGATACATACTTAAGCACAAACTCTCTCTTTCTCTTTGTTTCTCTCTAATGTCACTCTCTTTGTCACATATGCACATACGTTTGCTCTACAGTGTGCTCTTCGTGTATCTTGCTAAGCCTCAGTATTAGACAGATTGAGTGCAGTGCAGGGATGTGAATTGTCTAAATTAAATGCTAAACAAAAGTTGGTCAAAACAAATTATGTTGCATAATCAGAGACAGAGAGATCAAGAAAGAGACACAGAGCAGGATTAGTTTACATACTTCAAAGTAATATATAAAAGTGTGATCTGAATTCTGTAAATATTTTTCTCCTGTCCATTGTAAGTTACAATTTCTGCATTACCTTTTATCTTCTGATCCTATTCTTTCCTGAACCCCATTTCTCTCTTTTTTCTTATTTTCCTGCTACATTTCCTTTCTGCTCCATTATTTTACTTAAATTACTTGCCTCTTTCCTCTTTCCTGCATTTTGTCTCACAGTCTCTAATGATATGTTAATTTTCGATTTGTCACAGTATAAGTCGACAAGCTTAGTTTGGCTGCTTCAGCTCTTCAGCTCTTTCCCCACCAGAGAGGTTACATTCCATGTGTCCAGAGCCAGTTTCAGTAACCGAGGATCTGTCCGCCTAGGCTGTCGCCTTCGACCGTCACCTGATCCACATAGCACCGAACCCCTATTTCCCCTCCTACAGGTGGTGGGCCCATGGCAGGGTGGACCCATGTATCTCCTTCAGGCTAAGCCCGGCGGGGCCCCATGGGTAAAAGCCCGTCCACCAGGCGCCAGTGTGGGGTCCCAGTAACCCTAGTCCGGGCAAGGGATGCTGTCTCTTTGATGTTGTAGTCATCATGGGGGGCGGGGGTTATTTGGATCACTCTTTGTCTGGTCCATGACTCAGGACCAGTTTGCCATGGGAGACCCTAACGGGCTATTGCCCCTGACAACATTGCTCCTAAGCTTAAACAAGCACACAAACCCCTCCAAGGGTGGTAATCCAAGGACATGTTGACATGTAACTTAAAAATTGTGCAATGTGCAGTGTGTGCTTACTACATACATGTGCTCCCAATTTTTAAAGAATGTAGATAAAAAATTTTATTTAGCAGTAAGAACAGACTTTGAACTGGGTAGCTTAGCATTTTTATAAAATATTAATTACACAAACTTTGAGACCTTTTTTTCTTTTGTGATATATGATGAAAGATGGGTTTACACAAACAAGAAATATCAATGCTGTATTATGATAAATACTGCCATAATTAAATCATTTCTTTTAGATATATAAATATATCTCACTTTGAAATGAAACACTTTATTTACTACTAATAATAAACTTTATTTGGAGGATGACTAAAAAATGTACACACATTTGTACTCACACATTCTGCAGACATTTTTGTTTTCTTGAAAAAATGTATTTGAATACCCCATTTTTGGAGATACTTTCTAAACATGACTGGGTATTAGTGCTCTTACAGGTGTGGAAATTTACCACAATTTATTCATTTGTTAAAGCTGCATGATGATCATAGTGTATTCATCTTTATGCTCTTTCTCAGGTGCAGTTGTTGTATGAGTTATTTCTAAGTTGGAGTAGGGTTTGGGAGCGTCTGCAGTGCAGACAAGTTCTTCGGCATGCATCAGGCTTTTCAGACCCTGTCCCTCAACCGGCTGGACCCCCGTCTCCTGTCCACAGCAGTGCAGGCACAATGCCCCCTGACATCAGCACCCTCAGCTCACCTACAGAGGTGAGATATCACACACTCATGCTACATTTACATGATCTAATGTAAAAAATAAATATGTATCACATAGCAATGGAAGTATTGCCATAGGGGCCACTGAAGAACTTTAGCAGTTTCAGTTTATTTCAGGAAAGGGCAGGAAGACATTCTGTTGCAATTTTTTTTCTTACAAGACATTTACCAATGGCTCCTTTGGAAATCAACTTCTGATTTATTTTACAACAGTCAATGGCAAAAACTGGATTTTCCTTCACTGTCATATACCGTGTTTGCTATTTACTGTCACAATGTACACCAATGTTACATCACTAGCAACTATGGGCAACCTGTGATTGCTTGCATACTACAAAGTAAAAAACAGATTATTGTTGCGCTCCAAAAACATACAATATAGATTACTGTAGGTGCGGCAAAGAAAAAAAGTTAGAATCAAAGTGGAATGTGAAAAATATTCCCCTGCTCAACTGAAAGGTCTAGCAAAAATGTATTCTGTGAGTGTAACAATATTATATTAACCCCTGCTGTGAAACAGTCCACTATGGCATGTTAGTAAAGACATACCCTGCTTGAATGTGAGTGGAACACATATACAGGATGATTGGTATGCTTATTGGCATGAATGAAAAAAAACATATATATATATATATATATATATATATATATATATATATATGCTGCTTTGTCAGATTTTTCAGCAGTTTTTTTTTTTAGTTATAAGCTCTCATGCCAACACCTGCAGTTCTTAAGCAGAGCCTTCCTACAGTAACCTCCTTTTCATAGAGGACCGAATGACACATTATACACAGACCTTGGTGGGTGTATACCAGACTAGTACATACACACCTTCAGAGTGTGCAAGAGTGTGTGTGGTTAGCTTCAGGTTGCAGCCTGTATGTTCTGCCTACTGCTGTTATCTGTGATTGACGTGGATGATGTGGAGTGTGGGTGCTCCCCAGCCCAATAAATGGTCTCCATTGCGCACCACACTTGCTGTCTCCTGTGTGTTCCGTCTGAAGGACAGGGCAAGTACTGAACCACCCAGTAGCATCTCTACCCCCAGGAGCAGTCGCCCCTTCCAAGCATCTATCACAATGCAAGCACTTACAAGCCCTTTGGCACAATGTCAAATGTCGGATGGAGTGGGTTTTGGGTCACTGGACTGTTGAAACTTGTTCTTTAGGATAACACATCACGCTGTTCTATCTGGCAGTCTGATGGGCAAGTCTGGGTTTGGTGAATGCCAGGAGAATGCTATCTGCATGACTTCATTGTGCTAGCTGTAAGGTTTGGTGGAGGAAAGATAATGCTGTGGGGATATTTTCAGGCATTGGCCAAGGCTTCCTAGTTTCAGTGAAAGGGAATCTTACTGCTTCAGCATACCAATTTCATACATTGCTTCCAACAGTTTGAGCAAGGCCCTTTTCTGTTCCAGCATGACTGTACCCCATTGAGTAAGGCAAGGTCCATAAAGGCATGGTTGAGTAAATTTACTGTGAAAGAACATGACTGGCCCACACAGAGCTCTGACCTCAACCCCATCAAACACTTTTGGGATGAACAAAAATGGAGATTACCAGCCCACCCAAAGATGACATCCTAGTAACACCTCTACTCCCATCTCATGGGAAACAGAATGGAAGAACAGGGGACCTCAGGTGTACCATGCTGCTGTGTTGGCAAGCTTGTGTGTGTCTGTGTGTGTGTCTGTGTGTGTCTGTGTGTGTGTGTCTGTGTGTGTGTGTGTGTGGGGGGGGGGGGGGGGGGGGGGGGTTGGGATGAGAGTGCGTGTGTGTGTGTGTGCAGAGATCAACTCCATGAATGTAATTCTGATGGTACTGATTACCCAGTTTTCATTAGGTCGGGAGGGATTTGCAGGCTTGTGGGTGACAGAATCATTTGTGAGTGTTTGCTCTTATGTTAACATCAGAGGAAATTTTTTGTCCCAAGAGAGGGATTGAGCTTGAATGCAGGAGCCATTTGGATGAGACAGCCTCTATGTTCCTCCTTAAACACACATAACGCACAGTTACACTTAATTCTTCTCAGCAAGTTGTTTGGCTACCTGCATACCTGAGGTGCAGGCACTGTACTGTGTACTTTATTCTATGCACTTTAAAAAATGCAGTCTCATGCTGTTCATGGATACATGCTGTTCTGTCCCCCTGAGCCAATTGCTCTTACCTGTCTATCATAAATCTTTTGTATTTGTTTTGGTTTTTTGTCTCAGAAATGTTTTTGTTGTTGTTGTTGTTTTGTTTTTGTTTTTTTCCCCAGAATTTCCACCTACTCTTCCTTTTTCAAAAGATCTATTTTACACCACTGCACTGACAAACAGCTGTACCCAAACCCTGGTTTGATATTTAGAACCCTGCTAAGACCTGTTTTGGTGCTGCAGTCAACTAGATGAAGATTCTGTATTTCACACTCATACATATATACAAGTCTGTCAGGACATTCATACATGATTATATACATTTGTATGGTAGAAGCTCAGTCTGGAGGAGAGACTGGAGCAACCAAGCCCCCCCCCCAAAGGGCGAACAGTTTACTTACATTTGGTTACCAACACTCCCATGTGCAAATTTGGAAAACTGGAAACAAAAAGAAACCAAAAAAAAAACCAAATTGTCATCATATGAGAGACCTCAGTAAATAAAACAAACTCCCGCCCCGCCTCCTTCTTAAAGGCTTACCCCTAAGCATCACTCTGCCACTACCCATGCCAGTCTGGCACACAAATATATACATTTAAATCATTTTCAAAACTTAATTACATGATCCTAAATTTACTTCTCTCATGCCCAGTGTAACATTACACAAATGTTTACTCTGCCTTGTCTATTTATTGTGTTTGTCTCTCAGGGTGACTCAGTGCCTGCTGGTGAAGACCCTGCATTCTGCGAGGCTGTGACACTGGAGCAGAAAACAAGCAGCATCGGGGGGGCTAGTGGGAAAGTTAGCCTGTGGATGCAATGGATGCTGCCCAAATTCACTGTCAAGCTGTTCTCTCCGGACCCCACCACCAAGATAGGTATATGTCTCACCCTCTCAGATGCAGTGAAGAGCTTCACCTATAACTCTTGTAATAAGGCAGTGAGGTTAGTTCAAAGCATGTATAGATGCACACAGATGCATTCCTGCTCACTGATTGAAAGGTGACTATTCTTTACGCGTCTTATGCTGTTGTATGGCCTCAACAACCTAAAGTATAATTTCTAAATTACAAAGTTAGAGCAAGTTGCACCGGAGAGGGAAGACGTGGGAAGTTGGGGGTCTCTCTGATGCCTGCATCATATCTTACCTATCCATGTGTAGCAAGATCAGATAAGCTTTATAGATCATGGGCTAAAACACCATTTTAAGTTTGATTTATTCAAGTACAAAATAACCTGTAAAAATATATTGAAAAAAGAATTCTTGAGCAATGCATAAGTGTGTCTTTCCATTACCCCTCTGATCTGGTTAGATAATTGTCTGGAGTAGCTGAAAAACGAATTTGTCTGCCTCTGGCATTAAAGACTACCTCCAATTTTAGAGGTACTCCATTCGAAACACCGAATCATCTCACAGTAATAAGCAAACCAGTCAACATTTCAATCCATTCCAAGCTTCATTCAAATAAAAATGCAGGATATTAATAACTTAAAGTTCTAAATCTAATTTGAATATACATATGGATGTCACTGGACCTTTACTCAAAATTAAATAGATGGAGTAAAGCAAGAATAAGAACAGTGACGCATAGATCTCTCTTTTCCATGACCATACCTATATTTAAAAATCAAAATTTCAAATGCTACATATTCTCCCTAATATAATCATGTACCACTTTCCGAGTGCCATTTTAATTAAAATGGTATGATGTTGCACATTACCTTTTTCAAACTGTCATGCTATAACTAGACTGCATGTACTATACTGTACTATCAACCTGCCTGGCTGAACTGATTCATGTATGTATGTCTGTGGATAGAACACACTCCACAAACTGTCCTGTTAAAAAAAAAAAAGAAACTTGCTCAGACCCTTTCAGAGACGCCCTCCTCTATCAGCACTAGGAACACTAGGCTGATCTGTGCTGGTGGTGCAAATGTGTCAGAGGAAGCAGGAAGCTCTCTTGTCTAGAGCACAGATGTCTGGGTTGCAGAGCAAAAAAAAGGCTCATGGGGACAAGAAATAGCATTACTGGACATGTAGTGTTACTGCAGTGTTTGACAGAGCTTTGACATTGCCCTTTAGTAGTGGAAATACACACACACACAACCTGTTGCTGATCACAGCAGGCCAAGGTACAATAAAGCAACATTTGGTCTGTGTGGCAAGTAGGTTGGTTGAATCAGTTTTATATGCCAGTATAGTGATGTTTCTGCTGATGTTAAGAAGAAATGCATTCATGTTTTGACTGTCTGCAGTAATTTCTGTCAGAGGTTTTTTTGAATTTGAAGCTTCCCTAAATAGGGCAGCAATTGCTGTGGATTACATATTGTCAGTTACATAGTTACAAGACCACTATGCATATTATTTAAATGTTGCTTGCAAGTTTTACATTTTGTAAATGAAAGTCAAAGATCAAACTGTCTGCTCACAATAAACAATAAAATAATATAATAAATATAAGATAGGATCATAAATATTAAGAAATCTATGTATAGGTAAAGGCAGGATGGAATAAACAGATAAGATCAAATATATTCTGAAATAATGCTATAATATAAAAAATAAACAACACTAAAATACATAAATTTACAATGTAGAAATAGAAAATTAATATACATGTGCAGTGGGAACAAATTTCAATAAAGTGCAAAAATGTTCAGCAAGTGAATGTAGAGTGATGTATAAAAGTAATGAAGAGTGATGTGCGTGGTTTCAGAGATGTGTGTGATCAGTGAGCTGGAGGACCTCAGTGCTTCAGTGGATATGCAGGATGTTTATACCAAGGTGAAATGTAAAGTGGGCAGCTTCAATATCGACCACTACAGGAGCAGGTAGGCCACATGGTGCTGATACGGTGCTCTCTTTCTCTCTCCCTCTCTCACTCTCTCTTTCTCTCATTTTTGGGGAATATTTTCTCCAGTGAGAGGTTTTAGGGTGTGCTTTTGCATCAGTGTTTTGAGGTAGGGCTTGTGTATGTTCTAGGTCAGGTGAGAGCTGGCATACAGGCCATTTTGAAGGGGTGTTTCTACAGTGCAAGGACAAAGCAGTGGTGAGAGCTCACAGTTCTAAAATGTTACGCTGCTGCTGACGTTAAATCGCCGTCACTATCCAACTGGAGACCTGGGGCAGAAACACATACTGCTACTCTGCAGCGCATAAGCGTAGTGTGATTGTCAAATACGATATTATCTCTGCATTGTCAAAAGCATCAAGCTTCTTTTTTAAATACACTGCTCAAAAAAATAAAGGGAACACTCAAATAATACATCCTAGATCTGAATGAATGAAATATTCTAATTAAATACTTTGTTCTGTACAAAGTCGAATGTGCTGACAACAAAATCACACAAAAATCATTAATGGAAATGAAATTTATTAACCAGTGAAGGCCTGGGTTTGGAGTCCCACACAAAATTAAAGTGGAAAAACACACTACAGGCTGATCCAACTTTGATGTAATGTCCTTAAAACAAGTCAAAATGAGGCTCAGTATTGCGTGTGGCCTCCACGTGCCTGTATGACCTTCCTACAACGCCTGGGCATGTTCCTGATGAGGTGGTGTATGGTCTCCTAAGGGATCTCCTCTCAGACCTGGACTAAAGCATCCGCCAACTCCTGGACAGACAGTGGTGCAACGTGACGTTGGTGGATGGAGTGAGACGTGATGTCCCAGATGTGCTCAATCGAATTTAGGTCTGGGGAACGGGTGGGCCAGTCCATAGCTTTAATGCCTTCATCTTGCAGGAAGTGCTGACACACTCCAGTTACATGAGGTCTAACATTGTCCTGCATTAGGAGGAACCCAGGGCCAACCACACCAGCATATGGTCTTACAGGGGGTCTCATCTCGGTACCTACTGGCAGTCAGGCTACCTCTGGCAAGCACATGGAGGGCTGTGCGGCCCTCCAAAGAAATGCCTATCCACACCATGTGGACGTCAAGCCCTCATACCATCCTCATGGAGCCGGTTTCTAACCGTTTGTGCAGACACATGCACATTTGTGGCCTGTTGGAGGTAATTTTGCAGGGCTTTGGCAGTGCTCCTCCTGTTCCTCCTTGCACAAAGGCAGAGGTAGTAGTCCTGCTGCTGGGTTGTTGCCCTCCTACAGCCTCCTCCACGTCTCATGGTGTACTGGCCTGTCTCCTGGTAGTGCTTCCAGCCTCTGGACAATACGCTGACAGACACAGCAAACCTTCTTGCCACAGCTTGCATTTATGTGCCATCCTGGGTGAGCTGCACTACCTGAGCCACTTGTGTGGGTTGTAGAGTCCATCTCATGCTACCACGAGTGTGAAAGCACCACCAACATTCAAAAGTGGCCAAAACATCTGCCAGAAAGCATAAGTACTGAGAAGTGGTCTGTGTCTTGCTTATTGCCAGTAATTTCCACCATTCCATTTGCACAACAGCATGTGAAATTAATTGTCAATCAGTGTTGCTTCCTAAGTGGACAGTTTGATTTCACAGACGTTTGATTTACTTGGAGTTATATTGTGTTGTTTAAGTGTTTCCTTTATTTTTTTGAGCAGTGTATATTTAATAAATTATTATTTATTATTATATTAAATTATTATTTACTTCAGCAAGGGGTGTTAAAACAATGGTAAGAACTTTATAAATATGACAAACAAAATGAACATTGAATTTAATATACAGTAATAAAAAAAAACCAAGAATAACAGTATGACATATTAAATAACATTTATGAATATAAGATTAGTTATTAACACAATAATTATTTATTTTGTCTTTATTAACATTTTTAAAAGCAAACACAACATTTTCCAGATACGGAGAAAAGAGTCAGTATGATCAACCACAAATATGGCCAAAATCTTCCCATAACCTTTTTATTAAATCACAGTGTCACAATAAATTAGTTTTGTGGTGTATATCACAAAAGGAGTAGTTTAGATTAAGATCTTTTTATTAAGTAGTATCTATGTAATATTTTAAGTGGAACTTAATGGAGTAAAGTCCAGATTTTCTTTCGGTTCAGATCATTTGAGTTTGTAAACCACAAGGACCTGAATAGTAATTCTAATGTTAAAAGAATGATAAAAATCATAACACACAAATTGCTTTAGTTCTAAATGCCATTAGGACTGTGGAGTTTTATATGTGTGCCTTTATGAAAACCAGGCACAGTTACAGTTTAGTCTCAATATCCTTAAAATATCCCATGAGGGGCAGTTCCAATTCCCCGTATTTTGTATTGCAACTCCATTAATAAGTCTGATGCAAATTTCCAGGTCCAAAAGCTCCTGCAGTTTAGTCACCATTGTGTATTAAAAATGGTTCAATCCACTCTAGTTCTTTCTCAACTCTTAAAACAGAGTAATATCTGTGTGTCACTCCTGGTCTTAAAACTGAACTCTCACCTGCGTGATCCCCTTAAACCACTTGGAAGTTGGAAGAGTGGTCCAAGTTTACCTCTCAGCAGCTGCTGAATGTGACAAAATCAAGGTCACCACATAATACTATAATAATTTCAATGTTTATAAACAGGTGGATAAAAATGTATTCATATAGTTTTCAGTATAGTGTTTGTCATGCAACACTCATTTGCATGCTTAAATTGAGACAGGAGATAGCTGTTGCACTTGTTATGTCTCATATCATAAGATATGCCCAATATCTTTATATCACTAGGGTAGAGAAAATCTTTTCAGAATGTTTAACTAACTAGCTAAAACTCTTTTACAAAGAATGAATTGGATGATTGGATTAATAATATAAACATATAAACATACTCAATGATAGGTTAGGTTAGTGGGAAAGGAAAGTAAAACATGCTAAGATACTATTGGTTAGCATAATTTTTCCAGCCTGCTGGAACACAGTGACATAGCCAGACATCACACGGTATTTTGGCGGCAGGCAAAAATCATTGCAGTTCAGTCATTGATTACAGAGGAACAAGATTTTTTGCCAGTAAATAAGCAACAGATGCTCAACCCATTTGTCCCAGACATCTCCAAGTTTGGGTAAGGCCCTTTCCTGTCCCAGTATGACTATGCTCTATAAAGGCATGGTTTGCCAGGGTTGTTGCGGAGAAGCTCCAGTGGCCTGCACAGAGGAGCATCCTATGCTCCTCTCCTGCACAAATCAGGAGAGGAGCATAGGATCTTTTAAACTTGGCTCGCTCTTTACTAAGAAAGAGGGACACTAGCGGAAGTAAGTCAAGCCTAAATAAAATACTCTAGGCTTTCCAGTCAGTGTACAAAGTCCCCTCCACAGACCTTACCACATAATGTTTTAATAGATTGGGATTAAAATATATGATGTTTCTTGGTAATTGTTTTAGTACTTTAAGCCACCTTAAGCTGGCCAAGACTACTTTACACGGTGAAAATTTAGCTGTAATCTTTTCAGTAAACATGGTACAAGAAGCTCAGCTATAACTAATACAATTACTAGGAGCATTACCAGAGTATTTTGTTTTATTTTATTTGATATGTGGCATCTGTGTTGAATAAAATAATGCAAAATATTGAGGTAATATGTGATGTATTTTTTACCCCACATCTCTATTTCAAATGTTTCTACTGCACAATACTAAGATTCTTTATGAAATATTTTTTTAATAAACAACACTTTGTTTCCCATAACACAACAAAGGACAAACTAATGCACTTCTTCGTTTGGTTTTGTTTTCAAATGTTTTTAGTAGTAAATGTATAAACATTTGTTGCATGCATAGCATGTACATCAAGTTAGCTAGCCAAATTATAAAAAATTGTTAATAATTGTTTAGTATTGTTTGTTTGTTAACTTAATTTTTCATTGCAAGATAATATCGTCCCCAAATTAAAACAGCTAATATTGAACCCCAGTAGAAGCTTTGCAGATGCTACGCTGTTTGTTTTCTAACTTGAGATCTCCCTGTGCCTCCAGTGGCTCTGATTTCTTGGAATAGTAGATCTAATCGGTGTCTAAGTGATTCTGTTGGTGCTGGCAAGTGGGTATACTTATTAAACGAAGTGATTCAGTAACAGTATTCAAACAAGTCCAAAATTAACTTTATACAAAAAAGCGGATGAAGATATATATTATTACAATATTTACTATATTTACTATATTAACTTTTGATATTATTAGAAAACAAAACACATTTAGTGTATTTCTGCATAAGGATTCCCTTAAAACACTAAGTTGGCTAGCCAGATGATGGATTTTATTCTGGTTGTGAATGCAGTAAAACTTACTAATGCGCTATTTACTAAAGGACTACTTAATAGATTGCCTTTTATTTATTTATTTTAGTTTTTCTCATGTCATAAGCATGTGGCCTGGTCTTTTCCTGACTTTTCTATATATCCTATTGTATCTAATCAACTGGAAAAAAAAACATTAATAATAATAATTCTGCTTTTTTTTTTTTTTTTTTTTTACCCCTTTTTTGTGTATTTTTGGTCCCTTATCTTTATTGTTGGGGGTCCAGTGGGAAGGCTGCTCCTTTGTGGCCAGGTGTCTGTGGGGGTGTGCTGCTCTCCTGTACGGACAAGCTGAATCGACGTACTGTGCTGCTTCGCCCAGCCAACCGCCATGACCCTTTCAGCCACTTCTCTGCCTTCTTTCCTCCTGTAAGAGCCTTTCTTAACAGCTCAAAGTCTCCACCAGCCTGCACACAAAAAATGAAATACAAAACATGCAACCTAATTCAACTAATTACTATAGAATTACTATATATTATCTGATTATATATATATATATATATATATATATATATATATATATATATATATATATATATATATATTATCTGGGTTTTTTTGGCCATATAATAATGTTTTAAGCAATAAAAAAGATCATGATGTCACAGAGACATTTTTATAGTGAGGTTGACATCCCACGGCTGGCCTACTTCATTGCCGCTTCCGTAATCAAGGAACAAAATTTCTGTACCCAAAATCGATTACAGTTAACTTTTTTATATTCTGATTATGTAACTGTATTCTAATTACATTAAATGTATTTCATTGCCCAAGATAGAGGCAAAGAAGTATGTGTTTTTGTGTTGCATGTGTTGGAAACACATTGCTGAATGCGAGTTTTGACGCAGTGATTCTGTTCTGTATTTTTGTCCCTAATTGACTTCCAGGCAAATCAATTACATTGTAATTACATTGTAAAACTGTAAATGATTATTATGAGGAACCTTGAACTTAGAGATCTAGTCACTGTTGTTTTGTAAATTATATAAATGAACTCTGTAATTTAGTGACACTTCTTACAGGTGAAATCTTCATTCAAAGAGATCAGTATGCCTTCCAGACCTACTGCTCTAAAATTAGTGAAACCTGTTCAGACTGGCCACACCATTAAATTTACATTTATGATAAAGGAAAAACATGGTGATTGTATCTTTAGGTCAAAAAAATCAATATGCCTTTTTTAATTGTTTCTGTAGTCATAGTTGTGGGTTTATGCTGTTATTTCATTAACTAGAACAACGCTTCTTTTAGCCCATGTGTTTTTAAGTTTTGACTTGTCTCACTGTTTACCTATTTGAATAGACAGCAGCTAAGGCATTGGAGGTGTGTCATCAGGCACACGGCTTCCTGTCCGTGACATACACACAGGCCGTGACTCGCAATGTTCGTCACAAGCTAACAGTGCGGCAGGAAAAAAGGATAGGTCCTCAGAGGCTGAGTGAAGATGGTGTCGACAGCTCCCCTCAGCACTTGCATGAGATCTTGCTGACGGCTCAGCCTTTCGATTTGGTACTGTCTTGCCCCCTGCTAGCCAGTGTGGCTCGAGTGTTCCACACAACCCCACCCCCGCCATGCTGGGGACCACTGAGAGAACACCGCTCGGCTGGGCAGCCGATGAGGGCCCATGTCTTGTCCTCCAGCAATATGCCACTCATTTATGTCAACACCAGCATAATCCGCATCTTCTGCCCCCTCCAGGAACCACATTGCAGTAGCGGTAAGCTTCTAATCGTTGTAACATATTCTCTTTAACAACATATTAAGTAACTTGCTCATAAAGTAATTAATAAAACATCAGTTGTTTGTATGTGGGCGATGTGGATTTATGGGTGGGTGTATGGTTGTTTGTGTGCAGACCCTAGGCAGAAGGAGAAGAGAGAAGATACACTTGTGCTAAAGATAGGCTCTGTCAGCATGGCTCCTCAGGCAGATAACCCTCTCACCCGCACCATACTGCGCAAAGACATCTACCAGTGAGTACACCCCAAACACTTATACTTGCTCACACTGAAGTCTGCATGGTCGAATAAATACACCACAGAATTCTCAGAGGTCCTTAATAAGTATTAAATTGTTTTAAATAATAAACTGCATTGACATTATGTTACAGATGCAGGGGCATCTGTTTAATTTTTGTAAGCTTCTCTTAAGCAAGCAGACAGAGATATGACAGTGTGAAGATTAGTACATTTAAAAAGTTTTTATATTTGTTATGTCATGTAAGGGTATGTATTCTGTTTTCAACAGTACAGGCATAACTAATTTTTATTGTTTTTTGGTAAATAGTATAGTAACTTTATATTATACTGATGGAGCTGCACTTTCTCTGGCTTCTTAATCACATTGTTACACAAAATCAACTCTCTGAACAATCATGTGTCCGTATTGTTCTTTGGGGTCACAGCAGAGATCGTTCTTTCTAGAAACAACTTTGTTCTTTTTTTTCTCCAGCTAAAAGTGTTCTTACACACGCCCCTCTTCTATTAACCCTGTAGCATTAAATGCAGGGACATGTAGGACTAATATGCTGCTTATTTCTCATCATCTGTTTTTGTGGGGATGATCCGAAGCACCAACAAATCATGAAGCTTTGTTTTTAACATGCAAGTCGGAATCCTCTAATGTATGCCCTTCAGGATGTACAAGTGCTGGTTTTCCATGAGAAATTAAAGTCTAAAGTCTGTTTATAAATTATGTCATGTTTTAAAGTCCCCAACAGAGTTTTATTTTTTGAGACATTTTTTTCACTAATGTACAGTATGACAGTATTCAGTTTATCTCTTAAAGAAATTCTTTGCAGATCACATACACTCCTATGCTGATTGTCATACCTGGGTTAAATGGGATCTTGCCAGTAAAGGTTACCAGTTTGTTCTATATCTGCAGACCATTTATTAATGGGAAGAGATATTGTATTGTCAATGCATAGTAGGCCAGGCCAACTTTGAGAATTTATTATCAGGATGTTCCCTTATTAAAAAATCGGAATAATCTGTGATGCCCCTTCCCTTTTTGAGTATTTAATATTTAATTTTCCTTTTTTTTTATTTTACTACTTTTATAGTTATTCATCCATTTTTTTTATTTACTCAGAAACCCATGAAATAATACTAACTTATATTTAACACAATAAGGAGACAAAATAGACAGAAGTGGCACCCTCTTTAATTTTTTAAATGGAAGAGGGGAGCCAGCGACCCAGCTGTAGCTATCTGGAGCCTTCGCAAAAGGAAAATACAAGCCCCAGACTCCCAGACATTGAATCTTTGCTGTATTAAATACATTGAGTATTTACCACTTTCTGCACCAGATTTGCAGTCATGTTGAAGTGGACAGAGCACGAGCCAACCTTCAATAAGCTCAAGGTTTTCTAGTGCAAAAAAATACGAAAAAAGTGACCCACGTTGGCCGCAATGCACCTCGCATTTAGCCAGAATGTAGCGATTTCAAAAGCTGAGAAGTTATTTTAACTGTGTTATGATGTTATGCAGATTTTTTCAGCAGCAAAGGTGGTCCTCCAGCCCCACCCCCCCATCACCAGCAGGTGAATAAGAAAAACACGCAGCATGTCCGTTAAACAACAGACATTTCCAAAATGCTACATTAGAGAAGACATACATAGAAACATTAGAGACGATTTAGAAAGGCTACATTCATACACCGGAAAACATCCCCTCTTCTATGGAGACATGTGAGTGCGTTTGTGTGAGTGTGTGTCTGTGCCTTGAACCTGCTGAGACCTAAGAGTGCTATTTGATTGACTGCTGTGAACGTTTCCCCGAAGTGCAATGTTTCTGTAATAAATTGCATGCTTTGTAAATGTTGTTGTGTTGCGACACAACTGGCCACCATAGTGTCATCACATGTCTCCATTTTCTGTAGCCTATCTGTCCTTTTGATTTCAGAACATTAAATAAAATTCTGCAGCAGCGGGTGCCACAGTTCTTTGCCTCAAAGAGCGTGTGCGATTATTGTGTGTCAATTGTCAGCATCAGGTCATGTGTTGGTTATGTGTCGGTATAACCCTGGCTCCCAGACCTAATGCGTATATTTGTGATATTCAGGTTGTGTAATTTGGAGTGAGGAACTGAGGCTTTGTTAATTATTTTCTTTAAAGCATATTTTATATTTTGGGTATACTGAAAGTGGCAGTGAGCTGGTAAGTTATATTTTTTTAAGGTAGTAAAAGGTCATGAACAAGTCATTAGTGAATTAGAGACTGGCTACTCCTCTCTGACTCAAAGCAGAAAATGAGAAAGGTTTATAGTTAAAAAGAAACTATGGGGTTGTTCCATAGTGGAGTATACTTTGAGTGTGAAAACTTAGACCTAGCAGTTAGGTTGGTACATATTGTGTTGTATTTGAAACAACTTGTTGATTTAATCATTTTATCTATGAATGGGATACTGGTAATATATAAATTTTTTATTAAACTTTTTTTCAAGTCTATTTGTGGTTGGTTATTGTCAAGTGTGGAACATAGATTAGCCGGTGTTTTGGGCTTCGATACCTCCCAGTTGTTTATGTTTTTGAAGGGTAGTTGATTTAATGCTAGCCTATTGTTCCAATAGAACTTTGGAACAAGCTTTTTCAAGAGAGGGGAACCAACTAATAGGAGGAGTGACAGGAATCGTAATAAACAGATAATAGATTTTAGGAAGATGTTCATTTTAATTGTTGATATGTTGATATCTGGTTCAGGAGATTTGTGATTTGGCAGTATAAAGAAGTATAAAGAATTGCAAAGGATTATCTGTCCTTCCCTATGGTACCATTAATAAATAAAATGGTCCTATTTGTCTGTCAAAGTTGATTAAACATCTGTGGGACCACCTAGATCATCATATTTTGCTGTATGGATTCTACCCCATGCACCCTATAACAGCAGTGGGATGCACAGCAGGCTTCAGATACTTGTGAAAAACTACCAGGACCTTATTGAGTCCCTCCCAACCCGTTTTTTTGCTGTCCGTTTTTGCACTCTGGAAATGGGTGTCCACACAATAGACCAAACTAAGAATTAAGTTTGATTTGTCTTCTCTAAACAAAGTAGATATAAAAAGATATTTAGTTATTGTTATACCTTTAGCATATCAACAAGACATTTTGAAGTGTTAATTGTGACAATTAAAGTCTCTAAAGTTAGTATGTAATATATATTCCTCTGTATTGTCTGTGACTTTTTGTAGTATATATCTGCTTTATAAATAAGATGAGCAAAGTGACAAGGTGGCAGCACGGTACATACAGCAGCCTCTCTGTGTCCAATAAATGGTGCTATTTTTGTGTCATCACAAAACTGGAATACATTAGACTACCCAGCATAAGTTTATAAACTGCTGCACTTACGTTTTTACTGAATCTTAACTCAGCAGCATTCCCAATGCCAACAGTCAGCTGGACAGTAGCAGCTCTGGTGGGTAAAACACGAGGAGGAGTGTAACTGTTGTCTCCACATATATCTTCAGCATCTCTTCTCTGTCCCAATATGCTTCAATGTGCTAAAGTGTGATTAGAAATATTTCCATATAGTAGATTGACTCAAAGTCGTGTTGTTGATAGATAAGTTTGCAATGTGAAGACACTAGCTGAATATCTTTTACCTGGTGGACAGAGCTAGCACAAAGTTTACTGTGTATGTGTGTGTGCAATGTGTTCCTTTTTGCTGTGGGCTCGACTGACTTCTGTGTACAGCTTGTGGTTCATTCCATAAATGCTAGTGGCCTCTGTGATACTATTCACAAGGCTTTCTCCCCTGTGAGAACCTCCACCACAGCATGCATGCAGCTGTTTCTTCAGAGGGAATAGAGCTCAAACCAAACCTATTACTGCTTTGCATTTACTTATGACATACTCACCAAACCCTTACTTCTCTTCTGCCTTTTCCACTACACACATTGATAGAGAGGCTCACAACAGAGTTTAAGCCTGACATCAGTATCCCTGCTGCCTGCAAGGCAGAAGTTCCGCTAGTACCTACATTTAGAGGTGTGTATGAGTTATAGGTTTGAGAGGTTAGCCACATATGGCCAGGTTGTCTTCATTTTTTTTTCCTCTTGGCTGTGCAGAGAGAAGGTGCTGAGTAGAAACAAAGTTTGTTATGTCAGCCAGTCAACATCAGGAGCTGTAATACCAAATTTTCATCTGCCCTTCCTCTAGACCTTCCTATAAACATTCCACCAGAGAGAGAGAGAGAGAGAGAGAGAGAGAGAGAGAGAGAGAGAGAGAGAGAAACAAATGGAACAATGTATACGATCAGAGATGTAGATCAGAGAAAGGGAAACTCACATTCCTTGTTTCTTGAATTGTCTGACTAAACTAACTCTGTAGTTTCAAATGATCTGCATATAGCTTGATGTAGAAGAGTGTAACATAATGTGCTGTATCATGTAGTATGTGTAGAGTAGGTACTACCTACTCTACACATACTACATAATATAGCACACTATGTTTGTTGTAGTGCAAAACAGTAAACAGTGTTGAGCTCTCAGGCTGGTGATGATCAGAAGTGTCTGTGTTCAGAGTTCAGCTTGGTATAGTAGAGTGTGACATGCGCTGTATTATGTGGCATGCGTAGAGTAGGTTGTAGTATGTTGTAGTGTTCTTAGGCTGGTGGTGATTAGAAGTGTCTGTGTTTGGCTCAGATTCTTGGTTTGGACAACTTGCTGTTTTCTGCCTCCAGATCCTGAGTTGCTCTCACAGTAACTCAGCCAGCTACACAGCCACAATCCAGAAAATTATGATCTTCAACAAATATGCTACGCTTTCTGTTTTATTAAGGGGATTGCCCAACTTTTGGCAGAAATTAAAACCATTCAGAGTAACAGCATTTCCCTGTTATGAGCACATTAAATCATATGTGTTTTTTGTAGAGCATTTGTGGATGTTTTGTATGTGTGTGTGCATATGTGTGTTTTGAAAGTCACAATAGATCTTTACATCAAGATTAAGTTTGAAAACTGTACAGGCTAGTGGTTATCTGAAAGACCATGTAGACAACAGAAACTTGCTTACCCTACATTTTGCACAAACTTTGTTAGGTGTCCTTATAGAATTTGTGTGGACAGGATAGACTCGTTCTACGTTTGATAAGTAGTATGTTTGACGTGTGGAGAATATTGGGCACAACACCTTTATGTGTCCCCACATAGAGCTTGTGTTGTGTCCACTGTTTGTACTGCTGCCCCTGCAGTTCCCTACTCTAACACACTCCTGACAGACTTTCCTCACACAAACTGCTGACACAAAAGGAGGCTGAGGATGATGTAGAAAGCATCTGCAACCCAGGTCACTAATTCTTTGAGTCTGTCTTGCTTGTTAAAACAAGTGTGTTTGAATATCTTATAAGAAATAGGTTCATACTGGGTGGTAGTAAGCAGTTAATGAGTTTCAAGTATTTTAATTAGTACAACCACTGTGATACCAGCAGAAGTTGTTTGAACCTGTGGTATTGTCTGTCCTGATTTTTTTGGCTTTATTAGGACGAGTGCTATAATGTGGGATTCATGTTCGACTGGTAGTGTAATATGAAGTTGTAATCTGATGGTGTTTTTTGCATTCATTTTTGCATTGCATTCTGCATTCATGATATGTTTGTTAGAAACACAAATACCTTTGGATGAGCCAAGCCAAGCTTCATTATGAGCTAGTAAGTGCATCCAGTTCGGAGTGTATGCTGCAGTTCTGAACCAGTAGCTCAGTAACCAGTAGGGGAACAGTAGCTCCTCTCAGGGCTGGAAATATAAGTTCAACTCCAATTTTACAGAGCAGTAAAATACACACACACCCTTAAGCAAATGCAAGCCCTTTTAACAGTTTAATCCTGCTCCTGGGGACCCACAGCACTGGAAAGTATCAGCTATTACTTGTGGCAGGACACCTGATCAAGCTCATCATCTGATCTATCAACGTTTAAGTCCTTACTGAACTGTATGGTGGGCAGGGAATAATAAAAACTGTGCAAGGCAGTTGATTGGAATACAAACAATATGTATGTGTATATATCCCTTTTATATATGCCTAGTCTCTCTCATGTGAATATTGTCTTCACTCATTCCCACTCTCACTCTTTCATTCTTATTCAAACTTGTTTCAAAATAAATTCCAAAGAAAGTCTTATTGTTCACCCTCAGCAAGCTAATGAGATTATTTTAGCAAGATTGAGATCATTGGGTATTATCAGATGTTAGAGATCACTGTGTGTGTGTGCATGTTATTTGTCATGCTTAGGGTAGCTGGTGATATTTAAATTCCCTTTTTTTAGGGTCTGGTCTACAGGGCATGTCCTGCCTGGATAGCTTTGATGTGCATGTGACGCCCAGCTGTAGAAGTATTGAGTTTCCTGTTATGCATTACTGCTGCGTCAGATAAAATAAAATGTGTTTGTCATGTCAGCCAGCAGCACCTTTAAACAATGTTGTCAGTCAAACAGCTGATCCAACCCTCCATGTTTTATTTAACCTGTAGAATAGCTTCCTTCTATTGTAATTTAAGTTACTTCATGCATGTGTTGACTGATTCATTTAAGATTCAGCCAAAATGACAGCTGGGCTTAGACTATGCAAGCCCCAGGCAGCATTTGAGATTGCAGTACTTTCTTTGTGTCACCTTATTGTGCCTCAGGAGAACTGAGAAGCTCAAAACGCACAATTTGAACATGCATATTTAACAACATAGTACCCTTATTTATCTGGGGTTTCTCTGAACTCTTACCTGCTCCGGACTAAAAGATGTCGTTTATTTTTTTAAGAATAGTGATGTCACAGAGGACTTTAGCTTTGTGACATCAATATTTAACTTTAAAGTGTTTTTGTACAAGACCTTTTTAGCCTATGCAAAGCTTAAGTCTGTGCAGCAGAATTAAAATCTCAAAAGCTACAATTATAGATTTCACCATACATCTGTTAGCGTTTAAAAATAGTGATAAAAGCCGCAAGTTATGATCTTGTCCAAGAGTTTACCATGAAGCTATAACAAACCACTTGTAATATGTTTAAGCTACAAAAACTGAGGAATGGACTGTGACTTTCATTGCATTAAATCTGACCTGGCCACACAATAAATGTATTTGGTATGTACAACATATACACACACATACAGTTAGGCCCATAAATATTTGGACAGTGAAACAGTCTTCATGTGATTTGGGCTCTCCATGCCAACACATTGAATTTGAAACAACTGGGATGCAATTAAAGTGTAGAGGTTTAATTTAAGGGGTTGAACAAAAATATCCTATGACATTTTTAGAAATTTCAACCATTTGCAATCATTTTCCTACAAAGCCTCCTCATTTCAGGTGCTTAAAAGTAATTGGACAGATTAACATTACTGTAAATAAAATGTCCATTTTTAATTCTTTTTTATTAGAATCCTTTGCATGCACTGACGGCCTGATATCTGGAACCCATGGACATCACCAAATGTTGGGTTTCCTTCTTTGTGATGCTTTGCCAGGCCTTTACTGCAGCTATCTTCAGTAGTTGCTTAATGCTCAATCAGGTTAAGATCTGGTGATGGACTTGACCATTGCAGAATAATCCACATTAAAAAACTCCTGGGTTGGTTTCACAGTATATTTTGGGTCACTGTCCATCTGTACTGAGAAGCGCCGTCCAATCAACCTTACTGCATTTGGTTGAATCAGAGCAGAAAGCATATCCCCGTACACTTCAGAATTTATCCATCTGGTTTTATCCATTTGGTTTGGTTTAGAATTTAATGAGATCCAAGTCAAACACACCACATGCGATAATTCATTCATAAAACAGAAGATTCTCCTCTTTTACATTAGTTCCAGGCTTTCTTTCTTTGAGGCGTAGTATGACTTTTTTGCTCCTACAGTCTGAAAGCACAGGCTACTACTTGCTCGACATCCTTATACTGTGCAGCCCTCTATATTTCTTTCTTGTACTTTTCTCTATGTACCACAGTGTCTTGAGGTTTGTTACAGGTTGCAAAGCCTTACTTCACCATTGCACCTTTTATGGCAGATTTGAGTGGCCCTCATTGGCTGCACGTTGCCTCTCACACTGATGTGCTTCTATATATAAAGCCATCCTAAGCCAACTCAATATTTATGTGGTTATATATCAAGAACCCAGAGTACTTACTCCTTACCTTCTAATGATTGTTAACTACTTAATGTTCCCAAAGTTCGCACTGAATTCAGCAAGCACTCCTATATGCATTTTGCACCCGCTACTTCGAATTCACTGCAGAGCACTCTGAATTTAGAAGAACGTATTTCTCTTGGAACATTCAGAAATCTTGTATGGAACCTGGAATCAGTCTCTTGTCGTTGCTGCTCTTGCTTTGTATGAAAGTTTTATCATTCAACCCTATTGATCCAACTAGATTGTATTTTGTATATTTTGTTGTTGTTTGATTTGGTGTTTTATGGTGTAATTGTGAATTGTCTGTTTCAATTATTGAAACTTAGGTTTTATTCTGCTGTCTTGGCCAGGCTTCCCTTGAAAAAGAGATCATTGTGTCTCAACAGGACCAACCTGGTTAAATAAAGGCTAAAAATTATAAATATCATTCTGTAATATTCTGTAAATAATAATTTTTCTAGCTCCTTTCCATGGCTCTTTACAATCTGTATTCTTTATTTTATTCGTTGTAAAATATTCGTTCTACTGCTTTGTCTTTACCAATTCTCCCTCATTCTTTGTCTCAATCCACAGTTTTAACAAATATTATTTGCATACTGCTCAGCATAGGGTAGCAGTTTCTTAATATGGCCTGGTGTATTTTCTTCTCTGTGATACCTTTCTTCTTTCAGTGCAAGACTTTGTGTTGGTATGCGTAGTTTCTTTCTTGCAAGTTACTTTCATTCTACTTTGTAATATCTTTATTTAAACATTACAACAGATATTGTCACAAAGCAACTTCACAGAATCCAGGTCCAAGCCCTTCCCCATGAGCAAGCCAGAAAAAAATAACTTTTACAACTATATGCACACATGAATATTGAGGAAAAAGCAAGAACACAAGTCCCATAAGAGTAGCAGGGAAAACCACCTCAGTGTGTTCAGTTTGTGAGTGTTTGTAAATGCTAGACAAGAAACTTCTGTGATTAAGTAAGCAAGCAAAAGCTTCGGACGTGTCAGTGGCATGCAGGCAAAGCTTTCCGCAAAGCACTGGACAGGGCAGACGAAGCAGCAGCATCAGATCATAGAATGGGCAGTTGTTGAGCTCAATAAATAAACACACAGAAAATTAGTTCTGTTAGGGGTGAATGGGAACTGTATATGGTGTTAAAAAGATGTAGCAGTGATTCCAGCTGAGCTGGCTATTACAGCATAACTAGAAAGGGAAAGCCAGAAAGTAACAAAGACTTGAGAGCTCCCTAAAATGTCAGCGCCCCTATGCTCCACAATCAATAAACTTGGGTGAGCAAGACTTGAGTTTTTTGCCTAGATTTGAAAATCGAGGCTGTGTCTGAGTCCTGAACACTGACTGGAAGGTTGCAAGATTCTTAGAGAGGACTAACTGGCAAAAAATCTTCACATTTTCAATGTAGTAAATATGGTCTTCCTTGCCTCTGGCAACAACAAAACATGGAAAATCAACATGTGTAGGAGTTTTGTAAAACAAACCCATTTGACAGTCTTATGATGGACAATTTACTGCCCTTTGTATAAAAGTACCCATGACATGTGCTTAGATCCTATTTGCTGGCTTCTGCATTGTAAACAGTCTTGCACAGATTGCTCTATAACCCTTACACTTTGTTTGAATAGGTTATTTTACTTTGCTACGCACTTCATCCAAAAATATGTCATCATTTATCAGTTGTTCTAATATAGCCTTCTGTTAGCATTTACATACTTTAACCTTAACTGACATTATGGATGCATGGATCCTCAGACGTGGTACAACCACAGTTTGGCCTGGTGTACCTATTAAGCTTTTAAATCTCTCTCTCTCTCTCTCACTCTCACTCTCACTCTTACTCTCTCTCTCTCTCTCTCCATCTCCATCTCTCCATCTTACCCCCTCCCCACTCCCATTTTTGTTGGCCTCATGGTCTGTTGGTCTGTAAACTGTGTTTATATCCTCCTTATTATGACATGTAAACTGAATGGGAGATAAATGACTTTAGCAATTAAGATGTTTAAATCAGAGTGCAAACACAAAGAACACTATTGCTGCGTAAATAAAAGTTATTTCCCCATTCTCACACCTCTTCTCTTGTTGCTGTTTGTAATGCCAATAGTTACATCCAGAGTTCCATGTTGTGCCATGTTGTGCCTCTATGTTGATGTTTCAGCTCCAGCTGTTTGGGAGAAGGCCATGTCCTGCTGTTAACAACAGCAAATTAGTGTTCTCCTGAGAGAGAGAATGAGGCTCCTTCTGTTGCATTGCCCACTGAAGATGTTTATTGATTTAAATTATATTAAACTCATATTAGTGTCATTGATTTCAAGTGTGTGTTTGTGTATGTGGGTTGCCTCTGCTTGTGTGTATGGGTGTTTATGTGCAACTCTGTGTCCCAGATAGACATTGGTTGGACAGTGATGTCACCTTGTGGTGCTTTATGATTGGTCTTTAATTTTCTCCCATAAACACCAAACTAGGCCTGAGGTGCTACTTCCAAAATGCACCCTGAACCATGCTTCTGCCAACACATTACTTCCATGCTCCCTCACCACTCCCACTTAGAGCCCTAATTACCTTCATTTCAGATGCAAATTAAGGGCAATTGGACCTGACTTGAGTAATAAATCTTGGCAATGTTGTTACCCAGAGGTCTCTAAGCACAGGGCAATTTTAAACAGACCACCATCAGTTAGAGTAATTGCACTTGCAAACTCCATAAAACTGGAGGCATGTGAATTCTCTCTAAGCCTGGAGGGGATAACAAGGGAGGACATGAGAGAACAGTTTGCTCTGGCTGTCAAACTCAGGCTGTAATAAGCCTAATTTCAGCCCCATTGCAGTTTTAGCTGTGACAATTGTGTTTGTCAGTGTGTTAATAATGGTAAATACACCTGACGTTTATCAGCCCTGCTTGAATCACAAAAGAAGCTAAATCAAAATATGTAAAATATTTTGAAAACCTTTTAGAGAAAAATAATTCTGCTGTCCATTTTTGCTTTATAGATGAGTTAAAACGATCACTAAGCCTGGCTAATCTGTGTGCAGAGCCCAAAAAAGCTTTGTGAGAAATCTTTAAAGCAAGGGCTCCTAGTGAAATATATCTTAACTTTGGAAAGGATGGCCCACCTCTGCCTGCACGCGTACATATGTAGATGCAGGGGTAGATGTATTGGCTGTAATGGCATTCTTTTTTGTGGTAAATAAATGGGTAGTTGAGTGAGAGTTAGTTGTATCAGAAATGGGGGTTATTAAAGCAATGACTTGCATGCTCGACATAGCCAAATATTATGGTTTTTCAGAGACACCCCAAAACCCAACTCAATCAGAGATGTACTAAGACTACAAAACCCACACACCACATGTTTCATTCTGGGCAGTTAAATACCTTTACCTCCAAGCCACCTAGCATAGTCAAGACTTCAACAGATCACCACCCCACTAACACCAACATCCCTCTCTCCTCCAGCATGAATCAAATCAAATCAAATTTTTTTGTATAGCACTTTTTAACACTGATGTCACAAAGCAGCTCTACAAGAATTTAGTAATAAGAAAAGTTCAACAGAGCATAAATAAGCATAAGAAGAAGCAGAATATTATAAAGTCATAAAAGTAATAGAAAGAACTAGTGAGCAAGCCATAGGTAACAGTGGCCAGGAAAACCCCCCTCAGAGCTGGAAGAAGAAACCTTTGATGGAACCAAGACTCACACCCTCCCTGATCAAACTGCTCATGCAGTACTAATACAATGACTTTACCATCTTGTACTTCTATTTAACTGCTCAGGTCTGCTTACATAATCATAATATGATATAACTAAAATAATTTTAGTACAGATGAAGAACAGTGAAAGTTATGACAGTTAATGAAGGTAAAATGTTAGTTGTGTCCATGTTAATTTCAATATATTTTGTGGTGGAGTTTGGCAATTAGTCTAAGGCTATGTAGCTGGAATGACACCGGTAACAGCAGGGCCCGACAATCAGTCTGGTGGGTGACTTGGGTAGTACGGGAACGTGACGATCAGTCTTCCGTTGATGTCAGTCTGGACAGGTGGGTAGTCATAAACTTTAACAGCATAACTAAAAGGAGGGAACCAGAAGGCAACACAACAACGGGGGCACCCTGAAACACTGGCATCCCTCTGCTCCATTGTCCATAAACCAGAGTGACGCCCTGGATCTACAACCTCTATCAAAAGGGAAACATTAATTACCTAAAGCTAAACTAAACAAGTAAAGCTAAACTAAACAAGCCTAGCCTTGAAGATGGAGTGCAGCGCTGATAAAACTGGGCTGACATGATGAAAATTTCTGGTTTTGGTAAGGAAAGGACCCAGGCTGCAGCATTTTAAACAAGTTTAAGTTTTCTGAGGTTCCAACTGGAACATGCTGACAACAATCTCCTATTAGCTAACAGCCTAAGGTTGCTTCTAATGTCCAGCACTCTGGCTCCCGGCAAGCAGCTAACTGTGACTGTTGGAGCCCTTAAAGGACTGGCTATTTTTACCTGTCAAATTATAGAGTCTCCTATAACCAGAGTACTTTTAACATGCTCCACATTGGGTGCTTCGCTGACCAGGGTAAATCTGTTAGACATGAGAATTTGGGGTGAGTGGTGTACTAGTGGGCTAGCTTTGGCCTTAGCATTAGCATTAGCCTTAGCTTTCCAACCATGCCTCTGAGACATCACCCATTTGCCCCGCTGTGTGAACTATCCTTTATTAAACCCCGGAGACACATCTCTAGCTGGTCTAGCTAACTAACTGACATTTAGCACAAACTCTGTCCTTATCACTAGAGGTTGAAAAGGGGTTTAAACTAAATATGCCACTCTCTGAACAGACAAAGAAACTCAGAAGCAACCATGATTAAACAGGTACCTTTAGTTGATTTAGACACACCAAACACAGGCTTTGTTGCAGTAACAAACAGCTATTCCACTCTCCGTGAGGAATAAACTATAAACTCAGTCTAAAAGCAGTTAATATGGCCAGAAGAAAGCAGAGATAGTATAGTATTCTTGGACAGTATGCTGCTCAGTCTCTGAAATTCAAGTAATTCAAGTACATTTTCCTGTCTGTGTTAAAAAGTAAAGCATTATCTTTGCTTCCACACTCTTACACACAGAGAGAATGATGAAAAGGGCATACAGAGAGGATGTTGGGTACTTATCTCTGTATCTGATGGCTACCCTATGTAACGTAACTAGGGGTATTTATTTAATCCACCAATTAATTAATCGAATTAATTAATTTAGATGAATCAAATTTACCCTTATAAAATATTAAGTTTCTGAGGTTGAGGTTGGTTTGAGTTCAGGGATCCACACACTGGTAATAATATTGAAAACACACCAAGACTAGCTTATATAAAAGAGGCTTTATTAGATAAACACATCAAAAGTATGTATATATATTAAATAAAAAGAAAAAGAGATAAAAAGGGGTGAAAGAAAGGAACCTAGACTAAAAGAAAGCAGAACTTGCTATGCACTCGGACCGGACCACGACAGATGTTTGCGCATGCGTGTGCCTTACTGCATTTCTGTCTGAGGGAAGCGGCGGCGGTCTCGTTGGTGTAGACATCAAAGGCATCTCCGCTAAACTGGGCGACGCGCTGGTTGCCTCGGTGCCGGCAGGCCGGGTGGACCTCTACTGCGCATGGGCGGTTTGGTTGTTTCGCGCACTTGGGCTGCAGGGCGACGCGCTGGTTGCCTCGGTGACGGCGGGCCGTGCAGACCTCTACTGCGCATGTGCTGTTGGGTTGCTTCGTGCGCCTCGGTTAGATGAATGAAGCACGACTCACGTGCGCACGGTGAACCATTCACCAAACGAAACTTAGCTGAACTTGAGTGACGGGCTGTGTAGACCGTCTCGGCTGATCTTCATTCTCCGTAAAAACTACCGTCGTGTGGAGCTGTTGCGAGTTGACCTCAGTTCAACCCCTGTCGGCTCTCTCGCGAGCGGCTTGGTTTAGGCCATGTCGTTGCAGTTCCGCGGCTGAAAAGCCCCGGATGAAGAGAGAAGTCTGCCTCTAAGGGCCGACGCCCTGGAACTCCTTGGAGTTCCAACAGCTTGCCGTCTTTGTCCAGAGTCAAGGAGAAGAGAGAGAGTTGAGAGAGGTTTCTCTCGTTTATAGAGTTCCTGAAGGGGGAGGGGTGACGTGGAGGCCCCCCCTCTCATGCACATGCATCACTCGTGTTTGTCACGAAGCCAAGCGCATCACACTATCCTGATTGGCTGAGGGCAAAGCAGGCATCTTTTGAACTTTGAATCTTACATACCAGAGGAGAATGCCGATTCAAACAGAATTAAAGAAAAGAAAACAAAAGAGTAGATTAAAATGAAAATAAACATAAATCTCCAATTGAAATCAAGTGTCCTGCGTTCATCTGAGCTGCTGTAAATGTTTTGGTAAACGTAAGGATTTAAGTAGATCTTTAAGTTTACTAAATAAACTTACAAAACTTTTAACACACCGCTAAATTCTACCACTTATAACCACAATCAAACTTGTATATGAGGTTATGAAAACATTCAAACATTCAAAGGTTCATTTGGCGTAAATCGAAGAATTTAGCTTGGATCAAACTCAGAGAATTTGCTTGGAAAATCGAAGGTCTTGGAGAGAGAGAAGGAAATTAAAAACAAAGTGTAGACATAAGGTGGACACATAACTTTACATATTTCACTGCCACAAATAGAGGAACATTTCTATGAAAAGTTAATTTGGCTTATAAAGTCTGGTCTCTGCTAAACTGGTGTCAGCAGGATGTGGGGGTAGGGGGGTCATAAATAGTTTTAGCCCTGTCTTATCTGATATTTAGGCAGGATGAGAGGGGGTGGTGTGTGTCTGTATGAGAAGACTTCTTGTCTCTGGTCTGTTCTAGAGGGGGATGTTGGAAATCGCTGGTTGACACAAAGTCTTAGAACAGACAAAATATGCTGTTCGCCAAATCAGAAAAAGTCAATGTATGGGTATTGTGCATGGATCGTTACACCTACCTCACACAATGCATCACATGCACACTCAACCTAAATGACAGCATGCATAAATCTCCATCCCCATGGTCACAACCTTGGCCTTTACGTTTATTTTGTAACACCAAAAACAAAATAATAGCATTAAAGATACATAAAAATGCCAAACTGTTTATTATTTTTGGATGTAAGTGAGTATAAAATGAAAGTATATGAGTACATAAAGATACACAGTTCCCTTTTGAAAAAAGCAGTGCAGCTCAAAATCTGTACCCCAAGCCAAGTATATACAGTGGCTTGCAAAAGTATTCATACCCCTTGAACAGAAACCAACAGAAAGTAGCACATAATTGTGAAATGAAATGAAAATAATACATGTTTTTTTATTTTAATCAAATAAAAATCTGAAAAGTGTGACTTGCAAAAGTATTTAGCCCCTATATCAATACCTTGTAGAGCCACTTTTCACATCAATTACAGCTGCAAGTCTTTTGGGGTATGTCTCTACCAGCTTTGCACATCTAGAGACTGAGAATTTTGCCCGTTCTTCTTTCCAAAATAGCTCAAGCTCAGCCAGGTTGGATGAAGAGCGTCTGTAAACAGCAATTTTCCTGTTAATGGGATTGGACTTTGACTGGGCCATTCTATCACATCAATTTTCTTTAATCTAAACCATTTTACTGTAGCTCTGGCTGTATGTTAGGGTCATTGTCTTGCTGGAAGGTGAATCTCCTTCCCAGTCTAAAGTCTTTTGGAGCCTCAAAGAGGTTGCCCTGTATTTAGCTTCATTCATCAGCTCTGACCAGCTTCCCTGTCCCTGCTGAAGAGAAACATCCCACAGCATTGCTGCCACCACCATGTTTCAAAAGGGGGGTGCTGTGTTCAGGATGATGAGCAGTGTTACTTTTCCACCACACATAGCGCTTTGCACTTTATGTCTGACCTGTCTGGTGAGTATGTTGGTCTTCATGATGCTGTTTGTTCACTAGTGTTCTCTAACAAACCACTGAGGCCTGTCACTTTTTCAGATTTTTATTTGATGAGAATTTTAAAAACCATGTATCATTTTCGCTCCAAAATTATGTGCTACTTTTTGTTGGATTAAAAATCACATGCACATACATTTACGTTTGTGGTTGTAAATTGACAAAATGTGAAAACTTTAAAGGAGTATAAATACTTTTGCAAGCCACTATATAAAATAAAGTTATACACTCTCTCTTGCACTTCCCAGACGAGCAATGAATTTGGGAGTTCTGCGTGACCCAGGCTCAGAGGTAGAAGATCGTCAATATCAAATTGACCTGCAGAGTATCAATGTGGGCACTGCACAATGGGAGCAGCTCCGGCCAGAAGGGGAGGGGGCAAAAGGGGCCAGTGCTGCTGAAGGTGAGAGAAGTTCCCAGAATCCTGCGCTAGAGTGGAACATGGCCAGCAGGTAAGTTGCATGCCAATGTAATAAATTATTTGATTGATTTTGTTGTTGTAAACATGACCATGTTTCAGAATGTGCACTGTTAAAATACTATCTGTTTCCACAGTTTCAACAGCATGTGCACACAGTGCACAGAGTGGTGTGGAGTGGGAGTGGAGCGAGATTTTGAGTTTTTTCTCTCGCTCTGAAATTACACTAATGCCGCTCCACCCTATGAACCAGTGTTTTTTAGAAAGCTGACTACCTCTTGTGATACGAGTAAAGGATAAAAATAATTTTATTTTGCCAATTGTGTTACGCATTAAAAAAATTTTTTGTTAATGCACAAATGACATGCAACATTCTAAACGCACCTGAAAGGCACATAGACTATAAGCAAGTTTTTAATTAAGGGAAAAAAATATAATGACATGTAATAAATGTGATAAAAAATAATGACAATCCATAGAAAGAGTTATGTAAATATCTGTAGATCTATACATATAAAAACTATTATATACAGAATATTACGGAAAGAACATTGCTAAATTTAACTCCTGTACAATTATGCAAATAAACATCTGTCACTGTAATGCAGTAAGAAGAATTGCTTGGTAAATTTAATTGTTCACTATGAACCTCCCTGAAGTTTGGTGCCTTTTTGTGAGGTGGTGGAATCAAACCAGATGATTATGGTTAATGTAAAGATGTTCTCAATGATTGTTAAATGGTCGATGGCCTAAACATTTTTCATTTAAGGAAAAGTGACTCTAGAAGAGAAATGCATGATATTAAAACTGTTGTGATGTCTTTACAACAGTGTTCACTGGCATATAGTACATCTCTGATCTCTCATTTTGGTATACAATGGGACTGGAAAGAAGTAAGGGCGATAAAACGTGTATGATATCCATACTGAGCACTCCAGCTTTTCTGCCTCTGCTTTGCCTCTTTGCCAGTTTAAACAGAGCCATTTTGCTCACTGTTGAGTCACTGTTTCTTACCTATACACGTGTTGCATAAAATGTATTTCATTCATTTTAGCGATAAGTGATATAAAATAAAGTGTATTTAGTGCATACTTTCAAGACATAAATATCATGAGAGTAAATTATATGGAGTGGACATGGCGCAGAGCAGAATAGAACAGACAGTACACTTGGAGTTTGACTTACATATTATGAAAACAATGCAGCTTACAGTTCAGATGAAAAAAGTATGTTAAGCACATATTCCTGTAAACTTTACAGTTCACATCCAACTGATCTGATATGTGTTTTTAGACAGTTACTGGAATGGATCTTTTGTGGAATTGCATGTAAACATGCTTTAGTAAGGATCTAAAAGGACCAAATGCGACATGTTTAAGCTTTAAGTAACAAATCAAATGCAGATCAGATATATAAAAGAAAATTGGATCCGACTGCTTGCCTGAACACAGCCTCCAAGCCTCCACTTGATTTGCATTTTAGATCACCCTGCCTGTTGTAAAGTTAACAAAAACTGAATTGTATATGTGCAAGGTCAGTCAGATACAGCAACCAATTGCCATTAAACTACAAAAGCTTCTAAAACATCTTACCTTTAAGTTAATTAAAGGTCAGTTTACCTTTCATTCCCTGTGAATGGCTTATTTAAGAACTGAAAGTGTGTGCGTGTGTGATCAAATAGTAAAGTACATTCACAAACATATAATATTGGATTTATTGTTTCTTTGAGGTCTTACTGTACCGAATCATAATTATGAGGTCTGTCATTTTTTATGAGGCTGGGAGCTAAAACAAACAGTGTAACAGGCTTTTTGGCTCTTTACAGTATTTTACTCATGTTGGGAATCTAGTGGAGCCCAAAAATCACACAGTGTATTGCCAGGAACTTCACATTCAGCTTCTGTCAAATAAACCTGATCCACAGTCCCCTCTGTAGTATCATATAGCTTTTCCAATGCAGAGTTATAACATATATATTACATCCACTGTGGCTGATGGACACCACAGAACTACTCACTAATCATGTGTGGCTCACCTGAGGAATTTGCTGAATGCTTCCTGTTAATTTTGTCTTTCTCTGAACATTCCTCATTTTCTTCACCTGTCGTTTATGTTGTTCCACTTATTTCTCTCTCTCACTCTCTCTCTCTCTTGCTCTCTGTCTCTCAGTTAGATCCAATTAAATTCAATATGGCTTTATTGGCATTACTGTGTGGGTACAGTATTGCCAAAGCATTGTAACAATGACAATAACAACATAAACAAAGAACTAATAATAAGATTTCTAATGTTTAGAAAAAAGAATTATCTTTATAATTATTTTAGCTTTGAAAAAAAAAAACTCATATGTATACTTTATTGGGGTGTCAGTGTGGTAGGGTGGGGTCAGTAGGATGGGGTATGGAAGGGGGGGCAGCCATGAGTTTTTATCACTACTATATCTCTTTTCTGTCACTCTCTCTGTCTCTCTTGCTCTTTTTCTCTCTCTCTCTCCCTATCTCCCCCTCACTCTCTCTCACACTCCCACTCTCTCTCCCACTCCTCAACCCCTAAAATCTCAAAACTGTTTTTAGAGGCTTCTGGGGACCTGTTACAACATTTATAATGACCTGAGAATGAACAAGCAAAGTAAGAGACTAACTGCAATTCATTTAATGTGTTGATGTATGTCTGGTGTGTTTGTATAGCATTCAGAGGCACCACGAGAGAAGAGCGATCCTAACTCCTATCTTGACCGACTTCTCTGTACGCATCACAGCCGCTCCTGCCATCATCTACAGCAAACCTTTAGCCCCTGACAGCAACTCTGTGGAGGTACCAGAATGTGTGTGTGTATGTGTGTGTGTGAGAGAGAAAGAGAAAGATAGAGTGTAAGCCACTAACTCTATTATGTTTGGATGCCTGGGTGTACTAGACTTTAGATAAAAGCGTTAGGGTTAAAAAGTTATATGAATACATTTATTGATCCTTACTGAGAAATTTAGTTGCCATAATGGCAAACAAGGAATGCATACATAAAAGCCTTGTTTACAGCTGGGGTTTTCATCTGATTGTGATCCAGTTGTGGTGGTCATGTCATATCATCTTATCAACACACAGGATGTTTGAGTAACCTTTTCAATAATAGTTTCTGTATCCAGTGATTGATCAGATCTCAGTCTTCCCTGAAATGTTTGCATTTTTAATTGTGGCTAGTGTGGTGCCATATAGGCTAAGCCTATATAACTTATAACTTATGATGTGTTCAATACTTTATTAAAAAAGTGCAATTCTACTGTAGAGCAGGTCAGGCATTTTAAGTTGCTGTAAAAAAGAAGGCAAACCATGAAGGTTTTGCATAGCAGCCACAATTAAAGCACTGGCTAAAGAATGATATGACTTAAAATCATAGCCAGAGGCAGAGGGAATGCTGTGTATGCCACAGGCAGCAAAGCACTTTGCTGCTTCCGTGTTCATAAACCTATATTTTAATACACATGAAAACACCTAAAATAACTTGGCAATATACACAATAAATGGCAGATGTATGTGAATGTAGCCAAGCTGGACACAGTGCGTTTACACATGCACAAAGCAGACCAAAAATGGTTACACTTGTCTTTTAAATGAACATACAAACAGCATCTGTATCTACAGATGCATTTTAATGCTAAGTGTAACCAGAGCCAATGAAGTGATATATAATTACACATAATTACGATAATAATTTTTATTTGACAGTAATCTGTTAGGACATACATAGCAGCTGTTAATGGCTATTGACATCATCTATGCAGAAATACATGCACACACAAATACATATTCTTACCCACAACAGCTAATTTGTGTGAGTGGTTTTGACCACGAGAATTTGAGGCTGCATGCTTGTACAGCTGATGTTTTTGGCAGAAATGGTATGATCACCTCATTCATCCCCAGACATCCCTCTTCCTCGGCCTAATAGCTCATCTGTTCCACATACAAATTCACATCTTACTAGTCTGGACACACTTCATTAGATCACAGTCAAAAAGAGTGTATTTTTTAAGTAAGAGGATATGTGGTTGCATGCATGTGTATTTTACTGTGTTTATATGTATGACGTAAAAAGTACTTTAACTTTTAATAAATCCAGCTGAACTGAGCATTCTCGCAAGTAGACTGCCCTACACCAGGCTACACAATGCACAGTGCGGGGGCATGAGCTTGAGAGAGGACAAAAGGTGAAAGAACCAGATGTGGGTGTGGGAGGACAGCATATGTAGGTGCTGAATGTGTGGCCTGAATAGAACAGTTTCCTGTTCTTCCCCCTATGTCTCTCTATCTTTATCTCTCTTTCCTATCTTCCTCTCACACATGATCTCTTGCTGTCTTTATCCGTAGGAGGCAGTGGTGTGTGGCCACAGTTTGGAGGTGAACATTACTTCAAGTCTAGAGATTTTTCTTAGTGTGTCTCAGGTTCAGCTCCTCCGGCAGCTGCTGCAGGCCAATGTAAGCGTTGTCAACACTCCAGAGAGAAAAACTGAGGTAAAGAACATCACAGAAATATATGTTAATATTATAACTAACACACACACAGGTTGTAGCATTATATGTTGAAATGCAGTAGTCAAGCAGCAGCTTTACTGCATCCTCTGCCAGCATCTTATACTGTTTAAAAGGTAAGGGGGTGCAAAACTGCATTCCACTTGTGCATGATTTCTCTCCTATATATATTTAATTTCAACTTTAGTTGGGCAGTTGCGTGTAACCATCTCTTACCGTAACATGCACATGTAACCACTTCCTTTTGAACTGCCCACATACAGTCCAGAATAATTATTAACACAGTTCAGCAGATATAAGAACTACCTTGTCCTCCAAGCCTCTTTCTGCTCAGGAAAACATACAAAACAACAGCAACAAGAAACTTGAACGGGACGCATCTTCAGTCTCACCCTGACTGCAGACAAAGGCTTGTAAGCTGTTTTTGCATAGTTTTTCAGTCACTTTTCCTCATGAGCATTCAAATTTTCCTACTCAATAAAAGCTCCTTATGGTTTCTCGATTAAACTGATTGTGGCATTTCCTGGCCACCATCTGAAGTTCGTACCATATCGACCCAGTGACATGATGTCATTTGCAAATAGCGTACAGTGGCAAGAAAAAGTATGTGAACTCTTTGCAATTAGTTGGATTTCTGCATGAATTGGTCATAAAACATGATCTGATCTATAGCCCAAAAGTCCCATGTATAGGCAATGTGCTTAACCTAATACCACACAAGCAATTATAATATTTCATGTCTTTATTGGACACATCCATTCACGTTGCTGGTGGAAAAAGTAAATGAACCCTTGGATTTAGTAACTGGTCAAACCTCCTTTGGCAGCAATAACCTCCAACAAGCATTTCCTGTAGCTGCTGATCAGACCTGCACAATGTTCAGCAGGAATTTTGGACCATTCTTCTTTACAAAACTGCTACAGCTCAGCCATATTCTTAGGATGTCTGGTGTGAACAGCTCACTTCAGGTCATTCTACAGCATCTCTATTGGATTCAGGTCTGGACTTTGACTAGGCCACTCCAAAAGGTGGATTTTTTTTTAAGCCCTTCTGTAGTAGGTTTACTTTGATGTTTACAGTCATTGTCCAGCTGCATCACCCAACTTCTACTGAGCTTCAGCTCGGGGACAGCCGTCCTGATATTATTCTGTAAAATACCTTGATAAACTTGAGAATTAATTTTCCCCTTGATGATGGCAAGTGGTCCAGGCCCCGAAGCAGCATAGCAGCCCCAAATCATGATGCTCCCACCACCGTACTTCATATTTTATAACTGTTGTGTGGAGAACAACCTACAGCCTCAGGTCTGCAACTCCCATGTGAATCTTAGATGGTTTGAGCCTCATATGTATACCCACAGAAACAGAAAATGTCCTTAGACAATAATAGATGTGTTAGAGACTTGTAGCAGTAAAAATAAGGATTTTTTCCCCCAAATATGATAATCTCTGTGGCTCTTTTCTTATTCTTATTCTTTTATTTTTGATATTAGTGGTGGCAGTAATTTTGCCAGTAAGAGTGGTCAGCACTGCCTAATACTACCATGTTCCTTTTTTGCATTACTCAAACTGCAGAGACCTCTGGTGGCCAATAAAAGTGTTGTCTCCAATCCTACATTCCCTAATAAAGTATATAAGAATATATAAGAGAGTGTGTATCAGAGTTGATTTACTCAGTATATTCGTCCTTTCAAGCATTCCATACTCACTGGTTCAGGAAAAAAATCTCATTGTTCTGTCCAAATTAGTCCTGAATTATGAGCTGTATGCGTAGCTTTGGGCTCTGATTTCAAATGTTCCTTGCAGCTGGCTTTTGTAGTGGCAGCTAATGAATTTCTTTTGAAGGATGAGCCATGCATTAATGCCAGTCTGCTTTCTGCTGCACTGCCTCTGCTAGAACAGCAGCATTCCTGTTCACTGAGCTGTGAGCCAGCCGCCACCCTCTGCACCACACTCTGGGAAAATAGCTTTGAGGATGTGGTGTATGGTTTTACCTCATAGATTAACATGCACTTCTAGTCTCACCAACTATTAAATAGTGGGAGTCACTAGTCCAGCTTGTTTACTGGCATAGAATCTCAAGAAAGCTTTAGTCTGCCTTTCCCCTGTGTTATACTTTTCTCCCTAAGATTCCTTGCTACACCTGTCCAGCAGCTTGTTGTACTGCAAAGACCAAGAGAATGTTGCACAGCAAATATGTCATATAGTCCCCCTGGCATAGCAAGAATTCCCTGCGCTAGGCTGAGCTCTGCAATGCATGTCATCAGCAGTGTTTCGCTGCAGTCCCAGCTCCATACACATGGTCCCCACATTCACACTGGAACTTTATCCCGTTTGAAGTGGCAGCCGTTTCATTGTGTGCCAGCGGAGCTAGAGGGTGGGGGTGGAAGACAGTTGACTTAGGGGCAGGCAGCAAAAGCAGCCAATCCGGAATCTGATGAATTTGGGTCCAATATTTGATCTTAGCTTATATGTGATTATTGCTTATTCTGAGTATTGGAGTGAGTCTGTTGACATGCTTGGTCTGTCTCAGTGAGAGCTGGGAAATAGAAACTCCACAGCTTCATACACTGGCACTTCCAAACCTGCCAGTCAGCCAGCTGCTGCTACAACGGCATCTTTCTCCAAACATCCCAGTTATGGCAAGCTTAAAAAAACAGAGCAAAAGAGAGAGCAAGTCATATTGCCCATACCACAAACCTACCATGACTATCTTGGAGATGATGAAAAACCCCAGATAAGTACATAAATTACAAGATTTTACCAAAAGGGGTGTTGGTTTTTTCTGATTTTCTTTGTCTTTCTTATTAATATGAAAAAACGAAGTTGTCTCAAAAAGAAAAAGCTAGTCTACACTAGTCGGAACACCTTCACTTGACTATAAAAAATAGTGTTCTAAACTATGGTAAATGTTTTGCTTCCAGGAAGATTATGTTGCATGAATCAATTTAATATTTTGTATCTGTGAAATACAGTCACGATTTATTTGGCCTAATATGTTTACTGAACAGACCAGAAAAACGTTCGGACCAAGAAAAAATATTAATTAAGAATTAGAAAATGCAAATATGCACTGTGTTGCTGTGTTATATTGCCGGCACACTTTATCACACTGCTGATGTCTTAAAGCATTTGCAAGTTACATCTAGTGATCCGCACTGCTGTCCTGATTATGCCTTTCTGTTGGCAAACTCATCACCATTGTCATCTTCGAACTTCAGAATCTTTACAGCTGGTTCCTTGTTGGGGTCACAAAACCCTCTGGTACTCCAGTACTCAGGGTCAGACATGTGTTTTCCTTGCCGCACCTGCTGCCTTCTGTTTGTCAGGACATTCACGGTCCACCAGCACATGGTATCTGGCACCAACAGCTGCGACAGATTGATCCGTAGCAACTGTGACACTATGGTGTTAAATGCCAAGTAAAAGCCCACAAACAGAACTCTAGTGTAGGTTCCAGGACAGTTAAGATGCTGTAGCATGAAGTGCAGGGGACCAAGCTGACCGCATCTGCAACTATTACCTCTGTATGCAAACCGCATGGGATCCAGCAGAGGGTTTACAATAATCTTCAGGTGGGCTAGGACCAGGAATTCAAAGACCTTCATGATTACAGAGGTGAGGGTGCCTGGCCTAGTAATCTTAATTTTTTGGGGACTGGAATGGTGGTGGAGGTTTTGATGCATGTTCATCAACAAAGCAGAGTTCCAGTGATGTGCTTAAGATATTTGTGAAAATAGGTGCTAGTTGGTCACAGCAGTGTTTCAGGGCGGATGGAGAGACTGTCAGAAATTCAGATCAAAGTTTGTCACATTCATAGGCATGCATGATACAACTAGCAGTGTTTTAACAACTGCCCATTCATATAAAACAGTAAGATATTATAAAGATGACTAAAATATAAGTAAAAATATATCATTGCTATCCAAAGAAAAACATGTATCTATAAAATAGTAACTTTACAAGAGAGACTAAAACCTTCTTTTAATGTAAGTTAATTTAAAGAAGTTTTATTTCAAGTAATTTTGGAGCATTTGTCCATTCATCATGAAACTTTTACAGGATTTTTTTTACAGAGCAGCTGTTGTGTTCAAATAATATAGAAAAAGGAAAATCGACAAAAATACAGTGCTCCAAAATGTTCCCTTCATTGTTGCACGAGACAAGTTGTCTGTATTTAACCATTTCTTTTGTGAGATGTGTGCTGCTAAATTCCCCCAAAACGATGAGCAGTGAATTTTTTTTTAATTATCTGATCGGCCAGCTGTTTCTGCCTGTTGCTCATGTGTGCGTGCAGTGAGAGACGTAAACACAGACAAGAATGAAGAAAGAAAACAGTTTACACTTATTGATTGTAACAGTACGAAGTCTTTAGACCAGTGTTTGTTGATGCAGAAACAGACCACCCCCCCACCCCCAAGTTTCTGTATCCATTACGCTGAAAGCTGCTTTTTTTATGAAGTTCACATTGTTGTTCACACTGAAGGTATATTTTTCCTCGAATTACACAATAGCCATTTCAGATATTCTACTAACTTTGACTAGTCTGATCATTTAAATATCATGCATTAGCCATCATTGGCTGTTGTTTCAAACAATTGCTTTTACTGTGGTCAGTCATTTCTTTTGTTGTTGTTGTTGCTCTTTTAGCTAGAAAGTGGCTTTTACTGGAAACTCCCCCACTTATAGTATCTAAAACATATTGAATATTGTGTTTATCATATGCATTGCTATTGATTTTCTTACACTTTTGTTTCACAAAAAAGAAAACAACAATAATTCCTATTACCATAAATAGTTAAGTGAGTAGAAGATAAAATTATTTCCAAAAGGTATAGAGTTTTTAAAGTAAATAAAGAAAAGGAGCACCATACAAACATTGGGGCATCCAAATTTAAGCGTTCAGTTACATTTTACAGAGATCTCAGAGCTTAATTAACTTGTTAGAGCTAAGACCAGTTAATGCACACATCAGCTTTTGCTATGGCCTTTGCAGTCTCCCGACCCAAACATCATCGAACTTCATGGATAAACCTCAAAAGAGCAGTGCCATGCAGGGTGCCTAAGCAAGGTGTGCAGGCCTTTTTTCTTTTATGTGTTATTTTGGAACTATAAAAGATGTGTGGACAAGTAATCAAAGAAATGTCATCTGTCATTTTTTTTTTTTTTTTTGGAAACCAGGTCATCTTTTATTTGCTTAGCCATTCACAATAACTAAAATTTTGACCAGGTTGGGCACTTTTGCATGCCATGTAACTAGGGACACCAGCTTGTGCAATGAAAGTGAATGTACTGATAAGTGGTAGTTCAGTGTCTACTAAGAAACTTGAATGTAATTTGTTTCTGTATAACTAAATACATTTTATGTATGTAACAGCTTGTGTAGGTTTTCTTCTCGCCATCACATTGAGTTGGAGTTGGAGAGTTACTGACTGAGGTTTGAAATCTGTTTGGCTGTGGAACATAATTATTTACTGGATTTTTTCAAAGATTTTTTAGAGAAGCTATAAGAAGCTAAAATGTGTTTCACCAGATACATGTTGAGGTGGGGTGGCATCTTCTGCTTGATTCAGTCTGACAGAAAAAAAGCCCTATCACTTTCACATCTGCAAAGGAACTTAAGGAACTAGTCAACTCTTTCCAGCCCAAAGAGAATTTCATCCTCCATGTGTGGAGCTACACTTAGCTGTTTACATGCTATCCAGTTTTTTTACTTCCACAGATCCACCTGGGCTATGACTCTGTCCTCACCTTCACCTCTTCCTTGCCTCCGTTTCTCCCCATGTTTTTGTTTCGCAAATATGTAACCAAAGCAGAGAGGCAAGGAGACCACAGAACAGCTCCATGACCTAATAGGGAAGCAGCTTTTGAAGTCTCCTGCGTCTACAGGATGTATCAAGATACTGCTGTTTGAAGCGTATTTTGTTGTTTGCTGAAAACAGTGCAAGGTTACATCAGTGAGGTTAAGTCCCAAACAGTTTGTAATTCATTCTGAACTTTGAGTGAGAAGGTGTGGTTTACAGTGCCTTAACCACTATGATGTCTTCTTTGAACTTTGTCTGTGTTGTTCATGTTTTGGACAAATCTGAATGTACTTCTATCCACCCAGATTTTGTCTCTAAAGATGTTTGAGTTTACTGGCACTCAGAGGTCTCCCAACAATCAGCCTTTAGTGTTTTAACCACTAAGTTCATATATCTCAGACAACTAAGAGAATTATGGTTAAAGAAATGAGATTGTAGCCCCCACTCTCATTCTTGTTCACTCAGTTTGTAGATTTTGAAGATTCTTCTGTAGAAAACTGGAGCTTACCCTTTTGTTTGTTAGAGTTAGTGTAGGGTTAGGTTTATCATTATATGTGCTGCTTGTTTAGAATGCTGCTCAGTGATTTATCCGTAGGCCTCCCATTAAACTGTTGGATGGTTTGTAAGGTAAAAGTCAGAAAATTACATTTATTATTTAATAAGTTAAAGCATTCGTGTCCAGGGAATTTTAAATATGCAATTCACAGCTATGTCACCATGAACAAGGTATCAAATACTGTATTATCTCATTAATTGTTACTTCACTATTCATATTTTTTTCTTAATTAATTGTATGTATTAATACAAAACAAATAGTAAAAAACTCCAGCCACCTATAATTTTCTCTTTTTCTCCCCAGTACATTATTAGCTTTCTTTAATATATTTCAAATATGTCTCCGGGGCACCCCTGTAAGACTTTCTTAAAAATATCCACAAATTTAAAAATCATTTGAGGCACTTTTTTTACAAATTAAACCCTGACATGGTATACACATTATCTTATTCAAAACTGTATTTTGTAACAAACTGCTACATAAAAAAGTATTACTAATAGACTGGGTTACTGAAGAATTTCAGCTCTGGGACATGATCTAGTCTGTAGTCTTTGTAGAACAGTAGGGGCTGTTACAAATTCCCATACTACCCTTGATTTTAAAAGAAACCTGGGTCTCTGTTAACTGTTTACTGTAATATTTAGCTCCATAAGTAGGGAACTATGTAAAAGATGTGAAAGAACCATGTAAAGGAGTTTGTTTCTCTGGCTGTATAACCACCCTTAGATTAGGAAGGTTGATCTCCTAGGTAGATGGTGCCTTAACAGATGTAGCATGCCATTAGCACTAACACACACTGTACAAATGGAAAGGTTATCTGCTAAGCTAGTTGACAGAGGCTTTGGAAAGAATGTGTGGCTTTTGAATCTTAATCCTGGAGAAGATTGGCACACCATGTCTTTTCTTGAGAAGCCACTATCAGTATTAATACCATCACATGTCTACAGAAATATTAAGATGTTCTCTTATGTTACTGTCCTACACTTGCATCACTGACTTTATTATCATTCTGTTTTAGGAAGAGGTATGCTCCACTTACTTTATTTTGAGAAGACTTGGTTTGCAGTCAAAGCTCACACGTCAGTGCACAATGTTAATTAATAGTGTAACGGCTCTGGTTTTTGGTTATATTAAAGTGAGCCTTTAAGAGTTACTCTCTGCAGGCTGCACAGTTGTATATAATTCACAATCTGTTTACTGTTTTGCCCCTGAACACTTTTCAGTACCCTCTTATATTTTTATTATTCATTTTCCTTTAATAACCTGACCCAAACTGTCTTCCTATCAACAGTTCTCTGGACAAATTGCATGTTGTTATATCACAAGTCGCTTGCCTAGACTTTAAGGGTTTTCTTTGTATGTTATGGATTTGTGGTGTATGCACAATCCACATGTCCAGCAACATTTCTTTCATCTGTGCAACACAAATCAAGGACATACTTAAGGACACATACTTGTCTCACCATCATTAGTAGCTCCGGGGGTACAACTACATACTTCTGATTCTTATCTATAATCACCCACCTGTACCCCTTGGACTATTAATTCCATCCACTAGAAGGCCACTAGATGGTGATTTAATACCTTTATGTTATCCAACCCATTGTTCATTTCTCATTTGAAGGCCAAATTAAAATACAACACTGGAGGTTAGAGACAACTATTTTTCTTTTCCTTCATTTATTCTATTTATTCATTTGCTTCTTTGCTTAATATTAAATGTGATATAAGATTTCTGAACAACAAAAAGAAATTAAGTCTTTAGAATGCAATCAAAGGTCGAATTTTGCTGAGATTAGAGCTAATTCAAATCAATATGCTAACATGATAATACAATTCACTACCTTACCTGACAAAGAGGAATTAAGTAAACTGTTGGTCCTCAGGGAAATCATAATGACTCTGAAGCAAACATCACTGCACTTAGGAAAAAAGATGAACCCTGTAATTACATCTACAACTTCTATTTCATATGGATTTATGTAACTCTGTTAAGGCTGATATTTAGTGTAAAGTCTTCTTATGCAGTTGTCTTTACTAGTTAGTCAATCTCGGTGCTCCCATCTTTTAAAGGAACTTAAGGATGCTTTCTTTTCATTACAGGGTGATATGTCACCTGGTTTGAGTGGTATTTCACCAGAATTATTCTTTTCTATATGGAACACGGTAGACTCTTTGGTTTTGAATCTGTTAAGTCTACATCATAACCGAAAGGTGTCACTTATAACATTATTGTTGCCTAAAAGCAAGGATCCACCTGGTTGCAGTGATTATAGACCAGTTAGTCTAGTTTGTACTGATGTAAAATAGTATTCCGAAGCTTTAATGTCGGAGGAAATAATTGATACAATTATTCACTATGATCAACCTGGATTTATTAAGGGGTGTTTAGCAACAGAACCCATACGCAGACGTCTAGACAATTAGGCAATATCTGTGGTTAGCTATGGTTTTAGCTTTATTTCACTAGTTAAAATGCTCTATGAAGGTACTTTTGTAAGGACTGGCCTTATGCTGATAAACTAGGCAAGTTCATTCCACAGTGTCTATTATTGTTTAAGGCAATTTTGCTAATATTAAGTGTGGCCTAGAAAATTGGAGCGTTCTCCAAATCTTCTATATCTTCTCCTCTTGATTATTTTGATTTGTTCGCTTTGTTAATGGTGAAGGCTACATGTAATAAATGCAAAACACTATCCTCTGGGTTTACTGCAGCACCCCTAGTTTAAAAAAAATACAGACATTCTGGATCCTCACTTTTAGTTGAATTCAGTAGACTCTCAAAAGCATGACTGCAAAGCTTATTAAAGCAAAGCCCAAAACAATAGAAGCTTGGACTGAAATAGCATCTGCCATTATTTTTTTTTTATTTTTAACCATATCGAGATGCTGTGATATGACCTGAAGAGGGCTGTGCAAGCAAGTCATTCCAGAAATATTGATGTATTGAAACACATTTGCAAGAAGAAATGGTTTCGTTTTTTTCCATAACCTGTAGCATGATTCTTCTTTGCATCAGTCCATTTAATGTTTCTGGAAGCTGTTGGTGTTTTGTTTTTGTTCTGCACCAAAGCCTACATTTTGCAGACACTGTGCATGATATACCATAAAGGTGTGGTAAAGGATCAGCGAGTAAAAAGTCTTTGCAAATGCTTGTAAAGGAACATTATTCTTCAACTGGGGATAAGCATCAACCCACACTTATTCCTGTATATTCCTTCTATGCCCAAACATAAGTGCATTATCTGCTTGAAATTCAACATTTTAAAATGAATGCATCTACATGCATTAATCAGATGCATCATATTTTGTCAGTAATCTGTTCAACATGTGTACATGGACTTCCAAATATCTGCCACTGTGTCAGTGGTGCCATCACACACATGCAAGTCACCCATGTCATGGGCACTGATGCACCTTTGTACCATGGCAAATGTTGGCTTTTGGTGCTAAACGTCTGTATGGTCTTTTGCAGAACCCAGTAGCTGTTTTTTTCCTAAAAACAGGATAAAATCTGAACTAAATAACAAATAAAATCTGAAAAACAGGATAAAATCTGAAAATCAGACCCACTGGCTCAGGGCTTGTTTTCAGAGCACAGTTCCAAAGCTTGGATCTCTAATGGTATGGGGTTGCATTAGTGTTTGTGGCATGGGCTGCTTACACTTCTGGAATAGAATATAGAGGTATAAGAACTTTTGCTCCCATCAACCACATCAACCACATATGAATTCATCATTGTAGTTGCATTTCTGACTTAAATTAATAAACAACAATAGCCAAGCAGAATTTTACATAGATTGGCTTCCAGGGAGCATTAATGTGGGCAGAACAAAATTGCAGTTACAAGATCTATCAGAAACTGCAATACTTTTTTGGTATCAATGTTTTTGAGTCCAAAATGTGATCTTAAAAACAGGTCATCCTATATGTAAAGCTACTATACAACTTGTGAGTAGTCTTTTATATAATAGCTTCCATATGCATCTTGTGTTATAAAGGCAACTTAAGCTAACTTTTTTGTGTAGGTTTAAGTTAGGTGTAAGTCAGTTGACAAGATTCTATGTCATGTAGCATTTTGAATGTAGCATTATGAACAGTACCCTATGGTAAAGTGTACCAGAACATGTATATTGAAAGAATATAGTGGGGAAACATAAGAATCTTTGAAAAAGAGGTAGGTAGACAGAGAAAAAGGAGGCATTTTGTAATTGCAGGAATGTGTCTTGTTTTTTCTTCTGTTTTGTGTATTTATGTGTGTGTCTTTGTCCCCATTTGTGCGTGTCTCTCATGTTTGGTGTGTGATGTGTATATGTAGACATGCAGACAAGACACTAAGGAAGGAGGTGTGTATGCTGCAAGCTGTGTGGAAAAGCTAGGCAAGGGCAGTGCCCCTTGTGGTCAGGACAGTGGCTTTGGCAGTGACAGTGCCCGTTTGCGCATCATCCAGATCGACCAGAATAGCACTAATCAGCACCGGCTGGCCAGACCCTCACACCAACCATCCATTACCAAGAACCTCTCCTTTATCCCTTTTGACATCTTTCTCACAGCCGGTCGTCTAACTCTCATGACATATACTATGGCCTGTATTCCCACACCCCCTACAAAGGTTGGTGGATGCACAGGCAAATGTGCCCTCAACATGCCTAAGGAGCACACTTACTTGAGTACACCTGACCAGCCTCCCGGGCCAAACTCAGATTTTTCAGCAGAGGATCTATTGAATGTTACTGGCTCCATGGGGGTAGGGTGCCCGGCAGGAACAGACTTATATTCTCTTGAGGGACTGTCACCTCGGAGCCGGACATCTGCCAGGCAACCGCTGGGTGTTACTGTGGTCCGACAGCCTGGCAGACGAGGAGTAGGAGAAGGCCTGTTGGAGCCATTGTTCTTAGTGCAGCTCATGCAGCCCTCTGCCCTTCTCAGCTGCCACCAGCGAAGACAGCGCCTGGAGCTCTCACTTTTTGACCTCACGCTGAAGGGAGTCACCTATAACTACACCTGTCCTGGTATGCCAGCTTCAGCTATGTGTCTCAGAGTCTAGAATGCAGCACCTATTTGAAGTTCCCCTTACTCTCTCAATATTTTATTAACTATATATTTTTCTTTCTCTCCCTTACAGATTCAGGGAAGTCTCTCCCTGAGTCTCTGGACTACAGCGTGTTCTGGTTGCAGACAGTTGCGGGAGAGGCAGACACCCGGACAGGAATTCCACCCCCTCTTCTGTCCCTCTGTATCAGAGACTTTCTCAACGGGCCAGGTTGGATTACAAACTAAAACAACTACGTTCTCTCACACATTCATACACTGTACTGTTTTAATTATAGGCATATTTATACATCTTACACATTTCTTGGGCCAAAAGGAGATGTAATGGGGATATTTTTGTTTTGTTTAAGTAAAGTATTTTTTGCCTGAAAAGAATGTGAGTGATCTCCATCATGAGATACTCTGCTCAACCCTGCTTGGGTCAGCTCATTGTTGTGATTTGTGAAAAAGAGTAGGTGCAGAGGACCCTCTGTCGGACAACCTATCAAATGACAACACTCATGACGTGGTTGAAAGATCTGTCTTCCATCTCAACAATTTTTTATAACTGTCATTAACCAGCCATTCTAAATGCTGATGTAGATTTCCATAATATAAAAGATTATATAATAGTAGATTTATAATATAATAGATATTGCGATAATATCAGATATTATTGGACAGGCTCTGAATTTAGGCATTGATTTTAGACTGTATATTATCCTTAAATGAGTCTTATTATCCTTAAATGAGCCTTAAATGGCTGTTACTCCTTTTAGCCAGATCCTGCTCCCAACTCAGGGTCAATGGCTGGTCACTGAGCTCCTTGCTGCCTAGGAGGACGTTGAGCATAACACAGCTGCTAGCAGGCCTATTTGCTTCAATGATGTTGGTTTGCCCAGGTCAGCGTGCAGCCACTGATCATTTATTATTTACTGATCAGTTTATTCAAGAATAATTCAAACTGACACATAAAACATGGCAGACAAACAGAACCCACAGGCTGGTTCATATTAAATCCACTTATCCCACCTCAGGGCCCTCTCTCTCCCTCCCTTTCACTCCCTTTCACTCTCTCTTTATCAAAGTCCCTCACTCACGAACAAGACTTACTTTCCCCCTTTTACAGTGGATACTTCAAAACTCAAAATAACAGATGGATGTTGCTGGTTAGTGAACTTTTCTCAGTTCAGCAGTAACACTGAGGCGTTTAAACACTTTAGCATCATTGCTGTGTATGATCCACTCATACCAGCACAACACACACTAACACACCACCATCATGTCAATCAATCAATCAGTCAATCAATTGATCAATCAATCGATCAATCAATCGATTGATCAATCGATCGATCAATCAATCGATCAACCTTTATTTAAACTCAGAGTATATTGAGTGATGCTCATTTACAGTGTAGCCAAGAAAATACATAGAATATTGATTTAAAAAACAAATGAGAAATTTAGAAAAGGCAGTTGAGATGTAAAACACATTAGCACATTATAATAATTAAATGCAAACATGAAAATCTAATTTAAGCAAAAACAATAGTTAAGAAATAACTAAAAATAATAAGAACCAATAAAATGGTAGTAAAAATTCAAACAAGTTAAAAAAAATTCAAAACAAATTGCAGCTCACTGGTGTACTGTGGCTAAAAGCAGATTTTCACAGTTCCCTAAAACCTCTTGGTACCTGGAGGGTGATCCAGTCACTGGAATGAGACTGATCATTTGTGTTATTTCAGTGAGCATTGTTGTGATGTAAGTTTTGATATAGGCCTAAAATTGTCAGAATCATCACCTCCTTTGTGGAGTAGAATTACATGTGCTGTTTTCCAGAGACTGGTAATTCTGCTAGATAAAATAGAGGTTAAACGTGTGTAATGTGATGTAAAATGACTGTGGCCACAAGCTTCAGAAAAAGGGGTCCAACCTGTCCAGCAGCTGTGAAATGGGTATTGAAGGCTTGGCAGAACTCTCTCAGATCAGTGATTTGACTGAGATATTAGTAGGAGTAATCTCTGTTTTGTTTTTAAGTATATTAACTTTATATATTAAATTCTTCCAGAATTTGAACGTTGAAGCTGAATTTGCAAATAGATGCAGGTGGTATTATGATTTTGCCTTTCTGATGTGGAAAAGACATGTATTCCTTATCTGCCTAAAAGTAAGCAATTGATATATATCCCCATTGTTTCTGGCAAAGGCCCATGACCTCTTCTGTGCATTAGTACGTAGTATATTTTAGTGGTCATCCAGGGGTTAGATCTATCTTGTATTCTAACATTTTTATACAGGACATGTTTGTTTACCACTGCCAGAAATATTTTGCCTAAATGATCTAGTGCTAAGTCAACATCTGGAAATGCAGAAGTGTAATGTATGTTACTGAGCGCAAGATCAGGTTAAAAAAATTAAAAAACTTATTATCTGTCAGATCTGTTGGTTAAGATTAGGTCAATTAAAGTTGGCTTGGTAGGGTAATGCAGGTTTGATCGCGTTTAGTAATTAATTGCTTGGGAGAGATGATTATATATCATATTTCCTTTCGGTGATCGGATGCATTATTTAACGCATTTAGATTAAAATCACTGCAGGGCTGAGAATGTTCCACCTACCTAATAGTACCTGCTCTGGTGGTACAGTAAGTTGTGGTTTTACATATATTAATATGTTTATTTAACCCTTTCCAGGCTTTTTCATGTGGTAACCTAAATCAGGATTGCTTGTAAAGCAATTGTATAAGTTTTACAATGTATGAAGGCATCCAGGAGAAATCTGGAACTATACTTTGTTCTACAAACAAATATTATCCACTTCTTTCAAGATATAAGATAAGAATACGATATTAATGGTACTTTGTATTGTATTTTTGCTTAGTTACATATGTTCCAGTGTTAATTTTAACAGCAAATTTTGATTTAGTCTTAGTCGTAGTCTTTTGACTAAAATGTCACTTAGTTTTAGTCATAATTTAGTCATCTGAATTGTTTTTAGTTTTAGTCTAATTTTAGTCGACTAATTAGAATATAGTCGTCTGAATCTACAGTCGATTCAGTCGACTAAAATATAAAGGGTGTAAAATGTAATGCTTTTTCTTCAGTTTCCTTAAATTATTTAAATCATTATATAAACTTACACAAAATTAAACATTTATTAACCAGTTATGGAATATTATTCATGTTTGAAAGACCAATACACACACACAGATTTAACAAACAACACCTGAGCTTTTCTGTAACTGCAAAGTGAATAATAGAAAACTGGTATTTTATCCTTGTATCACCTTTTTATTTATCTCTTATTTATTTAACAGTTGTTACTAGTGCTGTCAATCTAATTAAATTACATGCTCTGTGGTTAACTAATCTACATTAATTGCATTTGTCACTTTTTGCTATAAAAATATTTTTAATTGTGCAATTCAAATCAATTTTAGCATAACAGTAAATCAATGAATGAAAAACTGACACATCTCCAGGTCACAGTGTTTACTAGAGACACACACTGCACATTACGTGCACTAATAAATTGTAAATAAAACTTCCTAGTCTGTTTCGTTCACTTTCTAGTGTGTATGGAGAGATTTGGGACATGATCATTAAACGCAAATGGTTGGAGTTAGCTTGCTAGTTTCCTGATTCTGGCTCTGCACATATAACGTTTCACCTGCTTCCCACATACCTGATCAACTAATCTGACCTGATCAACTAATCTGACCATTACCCTTACTGAGTTAATACAGCGTTTACAGCAGGACACGCTCTAAACTCTACAGGGCAGTGTGCAGTACTAGGATTAAGAAGGCTAAGCTAGCGTTAGCAGCGGTAAAGCTAGCTAACGGTGGTGCTGGAGGGCTGATGTCCAGCACAGTGTGGTGATTTTCTCTAAACACAAACTCTAAACTCTTTTTCTCTCTGCTGACACTGTCTAGGTAACTTAGATCCACAGTGAGTAACGAGAGTTCACAGGCTTGTATGGTCCTCCCGGGTTTAGACCAAATTTGTGTAAGTGTGCGTTTGATTGACGGCTACTCTGCTTGTCCCGCCTCTCCATATACACTGAAGTAGTTATGATTGGAAGTTTTCCTAACTTGTCCTCGCCTTTCACAAAACTAAATCAGTTCTGATTGGATGTCGTCCCTGCCAAACATGTTCGTCTCGTTTTTATTCGTTGAGTAAAATGTCAGTCAATTTCGTCATAGTTTTTATACTTTCTGTAGATTTTAGTTAGTTATCGTCTCGTTCTCGTCATGAAAAAAATGTTCGTTGGCGAAAACTATGACGAAAATATTTCGTCAACGAAATTAACACTGATATGTTCTAATGACATATGGTGTTTTATATATGATGTTCATATATACATGTATCACCTTTTTGTGTTCTATCTCATCTCATCTCTTTTCTGTTATATTTAGCTTGCCTGTGGGCCTTTTGGTAAAAGTGTTTAAAATATTGTTTCATTGTTTTTCTGCAGCTGAGCTGAAGGTGACGCTGTCTAGGCCATTGAAGGTGAACCCAACATTAGCCAAGCTGAAGCAGGCAAAGACCTTCATGGGAAAGATCTTCCCCGATGGCAGCTATACAACTGATACCACCTCCTCCACACCTCAGTCCAGTAAGATGCCTACCCCTTCCCATAATGCCAAACAGGACAACAGCTCCACAATCTCAACATCCCTACCAAGCCAGCTAGCGAATGCCCTGCAGACTCTTGCTCCCTTCCACAAGATCTACCTCCAAACTGTGCAGATGGTCATCGTCATGGAGACAGAGTCACACCCTTCCCGGCCCAGTCTCACATTTTCCCTTTCCAGTGTGACAGCCAGTCTGAGCACAAAGAGCAGACAAAAACCTCTTGGTTAGTATACTATTATGAACTATCTTTCTATTCATGTATTTATTGAATCATATTTGGTCATATTTCATCCTACCATATTTCTAAGAGCTGTTTCATGTCCAGTTTACATCTGTTGTCCCTGCTTCCTATAGCCCCTTGAGCAAATGAGAAAAGCAGACTGTTGTTGACTTCATTCACCCCATAACGTTCCCAAAGTCTAGGTGAAGCGTCAGTCCAGACATCAATATCACTAAACAATGGCACTGTTCAAACAATCTGCAGGTTTCTGTATACCACCCGGTACAAAACCTTTTCCTGAAGATCTACCTTCTTGCAGAGTGCTGTTCCAACTGTAATCCGCCACTCATATTCAAGCCAGTTGTCTTTAGAAGACGTCCTGGATCACATAAATTAATACTGGGTCTGAGGGGATCTCAGCAGAGCTCCAGGGACAGGGTTGATGACGACTCTTCTGTGGTATACAAGAGCCTAGAGCTATCCAGGTGTTTTACAGATGGTGTAGTCATTGTCAGATTTTTTTAATTAAAACCTCAACAGTCTGCAGTTGTTTACTAAGTAGGACATAACTGTATTGTGAGACAATAGTACAGGCTGTGGGCCAGGCTGACTCTGGTTGCCTAGCCATGCACCATCCTGTTTGATGTTTTCTCTTTGGTAAACACAGTCAAGAACAGTCATCAATACGGAAAAATAGGAAACAGCTCACAGTAAAGAAGGGTAAACAATATACTTAGCTTTTAAATAAATCCTGTTTTTTGAGTTATTTTTGTTGTCACATGTTAGGGCCTCCCACTCGCAGTCTCTCTTCTGTTAATAATAGCATGGGAGGCATGTCCACACTGTTATCTCATTTAAATATGATGATGTTGATTTATAACATAGCAAAAAACAATTGTCTCTGGCATTGGACAGCGCTAATACTGCAGAGGTAAAAGACACCTGTACACAATTTGAGCACAAATTGGATGAGAATTATTTTCAGACAGGCCTGATTTTTATCATTACGCGACTTTGATTGTGTCTTTTTGCAGTACAATTAAAAATCATTTGTCTTTAGTCACTTCCATGAATAGGCAACAGGACAGAATAGAACTATTACTTTTTGAATTCCTGCCCCTGACCTAAATCATTTGTTTGTCACTTTGTTATGTGGTGAGATCATGCTTGTGGATTTCTAAGATGCCTGGCTGAGGTTCTGTAAGTTTGTATTTTGACTACAGACAGGAAGTGGTCAGGCAGATCGGCCAAAAGTGCCTACAGCACAGCTTGGGATAACCTTGAAAAGCTTAATTGGGTTTGCTTGCTCTGCTGTGAGGTGAAAAGGTGCATTGTCAATTGCTTGAGAATTTATTTATGGAGAGGTCAAACAACGATGCCAGACCAAAACCCACACCACTATAAATCAGTGCAATCACTTAATTAACCAAAGATGTAGATGTGTTGAGATAAGCCCCTCTGTGTGTGTCAGACAGATAATGATGAAAGATTGATTAAACCAAATGGTTCACAACAATAAATAACAATCTCAACAATAAAAGCTAAGCATCATCAGATTACTCCTACTGGCCACATGAAATCATCCAAATATTGGCAAATAACCCAGGTACAGCCTTGTTGTGAGGCAAGTCTCACCCTCTAACTTAATTCTCTTTAATTCTGTCTTTCTCTCCCAGTTTCCCTGTTTCTCCTCCACTGCTGCTTTGTTCTTGAAGTAACCTCATCAAAAATGACATGTTGATAATGAAAGTCCTTGATTTAACTGATAAATAACTGGTCAATAAATGTATTATTGTGTTTATACTACAGGGAAGATTGGAATGGTTAAAACTCAGTGTAGTATAATAATAAATGTTTTTATTTTATTTTTTTTTCATTCCACAGTCTTATTAAGCATTCAACAATGTATGCCTGTTTCATTCACAATGACTGTTGTGTTTATTGATTGAAAGGACAGAAACAATAAGGAAAAAGTAGAATGAAACATTTAAACCTTAAAATTATTTAAAAACCCTGAACATTACATAATAAAACTTAAAACAATTAATAAGCAATTACTACATGAATGAAAAAAAAGGCACAGCAAGACAAAAATAAGGCAGAACCAAAATAATGAAGAAACAAAATTCTTCTTTGCCGCATTTTATAAAGAATAATAATAAAACAAGAATAGAAAGACTTCTAGTTGGCGACAAAAAGTACTTATTAGAAAGTCTTATTAAATACTGACTTACTAGCATTTCATACTTTTTTTGCTGTTAGACAAATATATTGTACATAATATTTCAAAATAGAATTCATTATTTTTACTTGCGTAAAGCATGTCTGTTTTTGTCTAGGACACCAGTAGGAAAAATACCATACAGCAAAAAGTGGTTTGCCAGTTTGACCTAAATAAAATATTTTATGTGACAAAAAGCAAACAGGTTTTACTCAACAAATAACTTTAATTGAAGTAATCCCTCACTAAAAGTATTCATTTAGGTTAGATAAAACAAATGTACTTGTGTATGACTAACTTTATTTTCAGTTAGTCATAAAGCATTTTATTTTACTTCTGTTTTCAGAGTAAGTTACTCTTCAACAACAACTAAACACAAAGTTTCTTCACTTTAAAGCCACCAAAGACCCTTTGCACCTAACCAATGAATGCAGCCAATGCCAGTATAAAAGCAGCCTTTGTTTTGTTGTAGCTGAACCTCTACATTTTACATTACCATAAACTTATATTACCTACATGTTTACATTTATTTTTTTGTACAAAATATTTGGCACAATTGACAAAATATGTGAATCCTACAATTTTAAGCTAGTTTGTAATTTGAAGATGTCCTTATAGTGTTGGTCTTAACATTGCTACAAATGTCTGCTGCTTAAAATGTTTAAAAACTTAATTATTTACAATATAGCTAACACAGGTCAATAAGTACTATCAGGGTGGTGCCTACATCAGTTCTCACAAAACTTTAGATCCTTATGTCACATAATTTTGAGGAACTTTGATGCAGATTAGCCAACAGAGGTTAAACTGTTTCTCATTTGCTACTTGTCTGACTGACCAGTAATTTTACAGACAGTATACTTGAACTGCCTTATAAGCATAGTATTTAATGCTTCATTTATTAACTGGAAATGTATGGTCTCCATCAGCCGGCAGGCTTAAGTAGTATCAGTTTTCCTAGTACAGGTTTTCAGTCTGAATGAGAGACTGAAATAATTATCAAAAAAGTTGACATTTTGCACATGATGGCTGTAGTGCGTAAATCAGTAATTGTGAGTTATCCTCACTGAAAGAATGAAGCCCTCCAGAGGTTGTTTGATTGCATATAAATTTGGACTGTCACATTACATTAATAAACTGAATTTGAATGCAAGATTTGGTTTAAATTGACTGCTGCATGCTCCTAAAGCACAAAATCTGGTGTCAGTTTTATAAAACCTATGTGAGGCATGCCTCAAGGCTGCTGAATGTCAGCAGCATGATGATTATATCCTAAGGTTTTTGTGAGAGACATGAATGCAATAATTATCTAAAAAAATATATGTTAACAAAAACAGGGACTCTGGGTTTTTGGGGCTTGCATTTATTAAAAAAAACACATTGTGAAAACAGCTTGAGTCATTCAGTGCCAAATTTTACTTTTTGGACCATATCTTTACAGTCATGTTTTTTCAACAGCATAATTTGTTCATTCTACATAAATGGCTCTAGGACAAGTTATGCATAAAACTTTCTTTTTAAAAGTAGAGAGTTATATTAGTGACTGTATTGGGAAGCTGTTAAATTCAAATCCTATCTGAGCTGTTGGTACATGTTAACATAGGACTTGCATCCTGGTGTGTTTAAAAGATATTGAAATGCAGTCATTATTAGCAATTTCTTATGTTTATAAACACAAAGGACTGATGATGCTTGGCACCAGTAATTGGCTCTTGTTGTATTTTGAAAATTAAAATCTACATATTTTAGGTTTAGAAGCCCTGTATATAGTTTTAATGCATATTGAATGCTAATATCTAATTGGGTTGACCTCACATTGGGTCTAAAAAAAACACAAGAAATTTTATTTCACTTTAAGTTACATTATTTTATGTTTTTACAAATGTGCTTAAAATTTGAACATCTACTTTTCATGCCCAACCATGAAATCTTTTTATTTAAATGCTTGTCATCTTTAAAACATCTAAAGCAGGGGTATTTAATTAGAATTCAGTAAGGTCCACCTAGAAGACATTCTTTAGGCCAAGGTCCGGACTGTCATAGTTTCTAACTTGTATTATAATTCAGTGCCATATCCCATATACTGAAGTAGCCTAGTATCAGAATCTTGTACCACCAGCAAGCTAATTATATTATTATTATATTTACTGTTTATATGCTGGACTGAATCGCTTCATAAAGTGCTGATTTATAATAAAAAAGGGAAATAAAATGTTTAGTCTTGTTAACTGAATTTTACATCTTAACAGTTTATCTCCCTCTTGTATTCCTCCACACTTTCTCTTGTTCAGTGAGAGAAGTGAGCTCTTGGTTGTCCAGCCAGGACTTTAAATCTGGACTGAAATTGTGTTAGGACCATTCTCACATATATATGAAATATCCAGGTTGTTATGTGTGGAGTGTGCATGTTCTCCCCGTGCTTGAGTGGGTTTCCTCCGGGTACAGTCCAAACACATGCATGTTAGGTTGATCGGTCACTCTAAACTGCCCGTAGTTGTGAGTGTGTGTTGGACTGGCAACCTGTGGTGTACCCCGCGTGATGATGCTGGGATTGGCTCCAGCCCCCTATGATCCTGACTAATGGGATAATGATGATTGATGGATGGATGGATGGATGGATATTAGATACATGGCTGCTTTTAATTAGCACCACGGCCTCAGAACATATGAGACATGCTGGTTTGGAGCTGTCTGTGGGAAGTATAAACATCTCTGTCTTGGTCCATTCCTGGTTGAAAAGTCAAGTTGACTTTTCTTTTTTTAGAGCACGCCATCTGACTCGCTTTATTCTCCGACTGCTGCTTCTCACCTGTGTGCACGCCGCACTTCCGGATCTGCACAGTTCTGATTGGCTGAGGAGCGCATTTGGTGATTTTACTATGCACGTGATTGGTCTGTGAGTTTACTGCGGCTCAAAGCCCCATATACCATCAAGACAAGAAAAGCTCCACCACTTAAAATAAGCACTGCAAACATTAAATCCTGATAAAAAAGATTATCAGTTTAGTTCCGCATCTAAACCTGGACCACGGTCCGCTTATTAGTGATCTTTGATCTACAGCCTCAAAAGTATGTGGTTAGTTGGTGGGGCTACACACAATTTGTAGGATAAACTGCTGCCTTTTTAAATCAGCTACTAGTAACTCAAGTGCTGTACCGCTTGTATATAAATATTTTCCTCGGTTTTGTTTTCATGCAAGACATTGTATTGAAAATAATGTTTGAAGTCCCAGCAAAGAATTCAGCCAATGTCCTTGAATAGTTTATGCATCTCTTCTATAAGTGCAATTTACAAGTTAAAATATGCATTTATTAGTTGTAATATTCTTAATTACACTTAATTTAGGCTTACACTTTTCTCGCATTTAGACTTTTGCCAATAAATTCTTTAACCCCCCCTCTTTCTCTCTCTCATTTCCTCCCCCCCCCCTCGCACTCTCGCAGACAGTATGAAGGAAGCATGTGTGTTTTTTCAATGTGAGGATGTGTTAGTGCAAACAGCTTTGCAGGAGAAAAGCAGGGTGTTTGTAGGGCCATTTTCCTGCTGCACAGATTTGGAAGCCCGCTGGTGCAGACACAGTGGCAGCTCCACCTCTGAAGTTGGCCCACCAAGAATCCTCCTGGACATAAAGGGAGGTTTACTACAGGTACAACATTTTGCTTGTAATCCTAGTTTTATGGGAAACTAACACTTTTAATCCTAAATTTTGCTGTAACCAACAACTGTAGGCATACAAGCATTATTGTTTTTTCCACTGTTGTTGGGGTTTTCCCACATTCTGTGAGCACATTCACAAGTCCACCCAAACAAAGGTAGAGAGAGGGACAGAAAAAGAAGAGCATGAGGGATATAAGGGGCGTGAGATAGAGATGGAATATAATGTCTCTGTTTCCAACTCCAAATGGCATCCGTATATTATTGCAGGAACAATTCACCAGTAAGCATATCTTCTATATTGCCCGTCCCCCTCTCCAAGTCATATATATCTCTCTTTCTCCCTCTCTCTTTCTCTCATTCACTCTGTAGGTGTTTTGGGGACAGGAGCACTATAACTGCCTTACTCTGATTCATGAGCACTTGCGAAGCTACATAAAAGATGTGGGAGGGCAAGAGGAGGGCCATGAGGAGAAACCTTTCAGATCCCACCCACCACCCTCTCCTGGGCCACATTCCCCTTTTACAGAACACTCTTCAGATGACCTGCGTACTGGCCTCTTCCAGTACATCCAGGACACAGGTATACTTCACTCACCCAGACAGGACAGTGTCTGTATGTGTTGGCAGAGCAATAATAACCTGTAGACAGTGTAGAAATAGCTCCATGCGACTAAGAGGAAAGAAACTCTATCAGTCTTGACACACACTCTCATCTTTAACAACAACTGTAACAAAATCTTGGTTTGAGATGGTTTAAATGTATTTGACCCTTTCTCTAAATCATTACCCTGTCAACACAAATCTTTGTGTGTGAAAGGTCTGTTTTCTGCACAATAAAGACAGAATATTGTTGATTAATGTGTCTTCGTTTTCTCTGTAGCCTCCCAGAAGCTACCAGGGTCACATGAGGTGGTATTCCATAATGAGACAGAGGACAGTCCTGGTGTGATGATGTGGAGGTATCCTGAACCCCGAGTTCTCACCTTTGTACGCATCACCCCGGTGCCTTTTAATACTACCGAAGATCCAGAAATTAGCACAGCTGACCTGGGAGATGTTTTACAGGTGAGGAACTCCTACATTTAGAGAGAGAGTGAAACAGAAATTCACTGTGGAACAGAGTGGCTCTGTATTGCGTTTATGGTCAGCAATAATAAACTGTAGTTAATAAGGAGAGAGCAAGAGATAAGCTGCATTCATCATATTTAAACTGTTTAGCAATATGGGTGCTGTGTTCTGTGCTAAGCGAATTTGTGGTCTGGAATTTAAGGTCTTCTGTGTATCTGTGCATACGTCTGTGTGTATGTTTTGTTGTGTGTGGCAGCAGAGAGTAATGTTTAGATTAAACCGGAACTGTTATTTTACCATTCTGCATATAGGTCAGACTGCCATTATGTGATAATGAGTATGATTTATAAATGTGACCTCTGGACATTCTCCACACACTCGCCAACAATGGTTGTATATGAGCGCACACACATTTCAACGGTAGGAATAAAATGACTGAGCAAAGATCTGTGAGAGTGCTTGTTTTTGCTTTTTGTCTTTTGCTAAATCGTTGTGAACTGCATTTAATTCATTTCAGCCCTGCTGCTCAGCAACTTAATTTGCCTCCTCTTTATAAGCGACTTCAAATAGTCTTGATTAATTTGATTTTTGTTTGATTTCTTTGATGTTGCAAGAGTCCAGCTGCAGTGAACGGAAATATAAAACACTAACACTATAGCTGATTTAAACTCCTTTGAAACCTCAGCAGTGGGTGGGGAATGGAGGAGAGTCTTACACATTCCCAAAACTCATAAAATACATATTGTCATACTTGTACAGTGCTGCTTGAAAGTTTGTGAACCCTTTATCATTTTGTGAATTTCTACTTTAATGAGATCTAAAGGATCCGATCTTCTTTTTGGTCCTGACAGAAAATGAAGAAAAAGAAATTAAACAAGTACCACAAACAATTACGTAGTTTTCCATCTGTTTATTGAACAAAGTGGTCCAACATTAAATGGCTTAGTTGGCAAAAGTATGTAAACCTCTAGAATTATTCATTTCAATCAATTGGATGACATTAAGATGTGAATGTGGTTGACGCTATTTTATTTTTAAGAAAGTTTACCATCACATTCTTGTCTTTAATACACACATTTGTTCATGCATGCCATATATTGGTCAAATTAGATTTCTGAAGTTCTCAGGAAGTAATATGGGTTCAAGTAGAGTTCACCAACCCACTGTCCGGTAAATGGTATATATGGAGGAAATTCAACACTAGAGTGATGGCTTATGGTAATGCCTTTAACCCAACAGTCCCTATGACTGTTGATTAGCTGTGCACATTAACTTCCTTGAGAAACCTTCCTGCAGAAAGACTGCGACTCTATATACGTCAGTTAATCTACAAAGATTGGTTAAAGGCATAGCGTTCCTACAACATAACAAATGTAAAGCAGTTCTGTAAAAAGAACTGATTTCTCCAGTTCACTGTGCAGAGCTGGTAAACAGCCATAGGAAATGTTTGGTTGAAGTCATTGCTGCTCCAGAGGTTCATCCAGTTCCTGAAAGCAGAGATTCTCAAGCTTTTGCCAACAAAGCCGTTTAGATAATTTGTTCAATAAATAAATGAAAATTATATGCTCTTTTGTGTTATTTGATTTATTTGGTTTTCATTATCTATAGTTATGAATTCAGACAACTGGTCTTACTTTAAATGAATTTTCTATAAAAACACTAATATCACAAAGGGTTAACAAACTTCCAAGCAATACTGTATTTTCAATTTTTATATCTTGTTAATGATATGACTTGGTTGCGTTACTACAGGGAAATAACAGAGTTAAAATTAGGAGACTTTGCTTTAAACTAAGGACACACACATACATATTCTCCTGCTGCCCTGCCTTTACTCTACTCTTAAATGCAATCACCAGTATTACTGCACAAGTCTGTATGTGTGTTGTGTGTTAACCATCTGTCTGTAATTTTGTCTATGCAGGTGCCCTGTAGTCTGGAATTCTATGATGAGCTGAGAAAAGCCTTTGTGCCTTACCGAGAGTTCAGCCTGTCTGAGTGTAGTGTGTGTGAGCTCACATTTCCCACCCTCAACCCACACACGCACCAGACTGAACTTGTAGCCTCAGACCTCTGGCGAGTTATAGTTAACAGTACAGGAGATGTAGCAGATGAGAGGTAGGGGTGTGTATGTGTGTGTGTGGGTGTGTGTGTGTGTGGGTGTGCGTTTTCATAAACATTTACATAAACACATTTTGGATGTGTTGAGATTTAAAGTCTTCTCTGGTAATGATTATTTTGTTGTAAAAGTGTGTATTAGGATCAAAGTATAAGACAAAATAAAGAAACAGTGTGTGTATGTATGTTTCACTATGCTGCCACAGCATATTAAATGTTTCATTTTAAATGCCTTTGAGTAGTGAAGAACAGAAACATGAACACATAATAGAAGCAAAGAGTGTATTTTATTAGACTTAAACTGCAAACTATATTTTCTTTATGTTTAAAATCTTGCATGTCATTCATGCTTTAGAAAATGTAATGAGACAGTGTACTAGGTAGGTCTGGTAAAGATATTCTGCCCTGTATTGGCAAACTGTGTGTCTGTTTAATGATTGTCATTTGTGTAGCCTGTCAGAGAGAACAGATTTTACACAGCTGCCAGATGCAGTGGCGTAAAACTTTCTAAAATAGTTTACCTGAAGTTGGTTTGAAATTCTACATGGCAAAAATGCACATTGTTTAATTTATTGAAATATCTGTCTCTGTCCAGTTCAGACAGTGAGTCTGGTTCCCAGATGCCATGTGAGCAGCTGGTATCACCCAGAGTTTTGGCGGCATGTACACGGGTGGACTCCTGTTTCGCACCATGGTTTGTGCCATCAGTTGGAGTGTCCTTACAGATGTCCCACCTGGAGCTGAGGCTTTGCCACCACCTAGAACAACTAGGCACAGGTGTAACACACATGCATTCCTTCCACCTCTTACTACTTTCCATATGCTTCTAACATACCTGACAGTGAGAAATATTGCTGTGTTTTTTGTGGGACAGGTTTTTTGTGAGGAAAGTATGCTTGATATAATTATTTTCTTTTTTTAGTTAAGTAATCACAAGGTGTACTTTGCCAGGGGGTTTTCTTTGAGCATGGTGCACACAATTGAAATAGATCACAAATAGCACAGATGTCACTGCACAATCTGTGACAATTTAATTTTGTAATGAGCAGCAGTCTTTGCTTAATTCCAGAAGGAATCCTAGGCAACAACATAAGTCTTTGACTTCCTCCACATGTTCCACACACAAAAAGTTGTATATAAACTGAAATTGATTAACCCTTTGTCAAAGCGTTTTAGCCTAAAACTATAGTTTAATGTGTTATTTGGTCTTGTGTGGTATGGTGTAGCGTATGGTGTGCCTCACCCTCAACAGTTGGCCAGAATTGATTAACTTAATGTTGTTGTTTTCTTATACAAAAAAGTGATTAATTTAATGTAATTAAATGCAACAGTGTTAGTATCCCCAATTTGCTGACTTTAATCAGAACAAAATGGAAATAATTAATCAATCTGACAAATTTCCTTTCAGAATAAGAGTCAAACTAGTTTCTAGCTAACTTGACTATTTAGCTCATCTGACCCTCATTGGTCCCTTTCAGTGTTCCTTTTTAAACTGTACTGTGCAGTTTTCACTGTACTGAGCTGTTTCTTCATAGCTCTGTGATAAAGATGACTTACACCTGTTGATGTACTCTGATTCTGATTGGCTATACACATTTGTGAGTTTTAGTGTTTTCTGATACTGTTCTTTTTTCTGATTTGTTTTTCCTCAGTACCATCCCAGCAGCTCCGCCCGTTTCTGCCAGACAGGAAATTGCCACCTGAGCAGGAGTATGGGGTGTTATGTGTGCAGGAGCCACAAGTGCTCATGCGTCAGTGGAGTGATGAGTCTCAGTTGGGACAAGAGCTACACTTCTCCTCCACACTGCATTGCCACCTGGTGGACTATAGGAACCTTACCCTCTTGGCCCTGTTGCAACCATTTAGTTTCCAGGGCCATAGTGTCAACACATACAGCCTATCCCAGCACACACACACCCAGCTGACCCTCAACGTGGATCCAGTCCAGGTTTCTTTGGGGCAGCATGCCATACATACACTGGACACAGCACTGCAGGCATGGCATCAGGTGAGACACACACATTCCCACATACACTCCAAATGAAAATGTAGTAAAACTTTGTTATTTCCAACAAATTTCTACAATCTCCTTTTCCAGGCAAATACAGTGTCCTGTTAAAGTAGTTGTTTTGTTTGCTGTCATCGTCTCGTGTTATGCAGTGTCATGTACATATTTCTATGGAACAGTCTTCAAAGCACCAAGCATGCTGCCCAAAGTCGAACATGATTAAGTCCTCAGTTACCCCATATTATGAGACCACTTGATATTTATGCATCCATGTCCACACACATAGAATACCCTTGCATGCCCATGTCTGCTTGTAAACAGTTCCTCAAGAAACCATGATTAAAAAATATACCTTCTAACACCTACACTTGAAGTGTGTATGGAAAGGAACAATTAACTACTAAGATTGTTACAGTACTGGATTACATTTTTCTCTGGATCAGTATATTTTTTAATCAAATTAATGGGGAATTATACTATTTTTTAATTTCTGCCTAATTCAGTCATTGAGACTCTACAACATCTTTTTATAATTCTACAACACAAATGTAGCAGTTTTATTTGCCATTCAAAATGACCAATAAATCTGTAAATAATCTGTAATATAGCCATATTTTGCCTTACAACAACCTACATGTGCATCTTTGCCCTTGATGTACTTTAAAATGCATTTTAGGCCTAAAACTGTTCTCTAACTGTGTCTTGGGCATCAGGCAGAAGTGTGTATTTTGTGCAGAGGTGGGCGTAAGTCACACATGTGCAAGTCATAAGCTAGTCTCATGTCTTAACCTTCAAGTCTCGAGTCCTAAGTCATTGTGGGAAAATTCAAGCAAGTCAAGTCCCTGCTACAAGTCAAGCAAGCCTTGAGTCAAGTCATTTAATTATTATGCCCTAACTCCAGTTTTCATATTCAAATCACATGGTGAAATCATAAAGAATTTTAACTCATCTGTAAAAAGCTGCTTCTCATATGACAGTGCCATTGTTTTGCACTGTAACAAGAAAAGTAATGTGAAAGAACTAGGGCACCCATAGAAAACCTTAAAGATATTTATTACATATGGATATTTAATCAGCATTTGAACAATATAGATTAATGTAGGTACAACTGAACACATATAATTCAATAGTGTAAGTCATAAAAAAAATTCACACACTACACAACCCGAATGATACAACACACTTTCATGTTATGCAAGCGAACAAGGATCCTGTAGACACCTCCTGAACTCAATCCCTCATACGAGTTCCTATCTAAACTGCCACACTGCACAGAACCGGTATCAAATATTAATGTGAACATAATTAATGTGCTTGTTTGTATTTGATTACCTTGTGTGTCCAGCCTATATTATATAAGTGATGAAAGTGTGTATTAATCTCAGACAGCTCTTCTGACTTGTATCTGTAAAGCCTTATTCAGCTAGTTAACAGTCTTTCAGGTATCAAAATCACATCAGTTTCACATCAGTGACTCTGCGTCTCAGTAGATTTAGTTGTATACATATTTAGAACTAACATGCTTAATATTTAGGATTTTCAGTCAGGCAATCCGACTGCACTGGGTTTGAATAAATAAAAATGTGATGAGACACTCCTCTGGTTAAAATCGTGAGTCGAGTACCCCACCTCTGATTTTGTTCAATAACATTAGGTAACTTTTTATGGCATTAAACATTTTTGATGTTTGAATTCTATTACCATTACCACTCTTGGACCATTAATGGGGAAAATTCTTAATTAATCAGTTAATTTCTAGTAAAATTGTTCTCTTTCCACCATTTTTCCCGGTGTCTCTCTCCCGCGTATGGCTCAGAAACCTAATTCCACTACGTCAGCCCACTTGGCTGGCTGACAGACGTGATGCTTGTGCCCCAATATATATTAACGCGGTGACACAACATCATCTGAAACTCCATCGACATGCGACAAGTAATCTGGAAGAATGGATTCTTCTTTATTCCACGTCAGGTCTTCACCATAGCCCAAGTGCTTTGGCCAGCCAGTCTGTTACCAAACAGTGGTTACATTAGGCTAATAGAACAAACTAGCAAGTCCATCCACTATGCTAACCACCACATTAGCTTTAGGATGCGACTAGTTAACTGGCTATTCTGTGTGTTCAATAGACCAGCCACCAAGCCATCTTTCTTCAATGCTGGAAAGTGAGTGGAGTGGAGAGTAGAAAAGTTTGCCAAGTGTATGAGAAAATTTCAGGTGGGCACCTTTATTCAGCACTGCCTAAGGCTCTTGGGGGTGATGGCATCAGCCATAGAGGTCATCCCGTTTTCGACTGCTCATTAGAGATTTTTAGCGCTGGGGGATTGAACTCAGGCCGGATCCATTACATCACTCTCGACGAGGAGTGAAACTAACGGGAACAGCGGTTTTGGCTGTGTCAGTGGAAATGCGCACACTTTCTGACAAAGGGGGTGCCCATGGGCGTTGGGCATGCCAAAAAAAGTGTTGACGACTAATGCGTTGTTGTCCGGTTGGTGGGCACTCACAAGATTTACACAAGGTAAATAGAGTCGCAGATTGCGATGCCTTCACCTAAATTGGCTGGAAATGCAGGCAGTTTGCCTGACACTGAGACATTTCCTTCCCTTTTGAAGGGGTCATAATGCCCTCATGAGAACGGACAACACCACAGTGGTGGCTTATATAAACCGACAGGGGGGACTCCAAACACACCCTTTGCACACACTGGCACGCAAACTGATCCTGTGGATCAGTGCTCACTTTTTATCCCTGAAAGCAATGCATGTGCAGGGAGTGTTAAACGTATCATCCCCATCCAGGGCGTCTGACTCTGTGGGCTTGTTGAGTGGTTTAACTTAAAGGTAAGTGGGTTGCCTCCCAAAGTAATAGAAACCATCCAAAAAGCAAGAGCCTCATCCATTAGATCTCTGTATGGATACAAGTAGAAGATGTTTAAAAAGTGGTGCCAGGATTAATGCGAAACTCCTTTTTAGTGTTCTGTTCTGTGGTTCCTCCAAGACGTGATAGATAATGGGAAGTCATTTTTTAACTATTTAAAGTGTATTTGCCAGCTATTGCAGCCTGTCACGTAGGCTTTGAGGGGAAGACAGTAGGTCAGCACCCCTTGGTCTGCCATTTCATAAGAGGGGCACAGCATTTGCTACCCGTTTCAAGGCCACTGTCCCCATCATGGGATTTATCACTGGTGCTAGAAGCCTTAGCGGTAGCCCCTTTTGAACCACTAGATCAAGTGGATCTTAAAACATTGTCAGTCAAGATGGCACTGTTGGTAGCCTTGGTGTCAGCTAAGCACATTAGTGAAATCCATGCCTTTTCAGTGCACTCATTGCGCATGCAGTTCACTCTGGGGGCTTGAAGGTGTTGTTATGGCCAAACCCTGCATTTGTTCCAAAAGTTATCCAGCCCTGTCTTCCTTTGGAGCTCCAGCTAAAATAGATGTGACTGCACCGACTGTAGCACATGCTGTGCTGAGCGCCGGCTACAAGAATGAGCAGTCCTGGCCTACAGAGGCTTAGTTGGCCGGCGGTAGATGTTTGAAACAGTCTTGTCTGGCAGTATGGAAGTTAGGATATTCTATAGTGAGACACCGAAGTGAAGTGCTTGGAAGAGAACTTAAGGTTACTGCCGTAACCCTGGTTCTCTGATAACACATGTGAGGTGTCTCACCAGACACCTTGCTGACGTGAAGCGAGGAAGACGTGTACCTGTTTTGAATGATCAGATGATGTTGTGTCACCACGTTATATATACAGGAGGCAGGAAGCACGAGTATCACGTTTTTCAGCCAGCCAATGGGCTGGTGTAGTGAAATCAGGCTTCAGGGAGAGTTTATCCCATAGTGAGACACCTCAATCCTACTATCAGAGAACCGGGGTTACGACAGTAACCTTTAGCTTTACTTGTAGTGATGTAGAGTGCAGAAGTGACTCTGGCAGGCTATGCTATTACAGCCAGAAGTTCACAAAGACATAGGGGATGTCAGGGCCCTTCCGTGCCTCCATCAACAAACTTGAGTGGACACATGACAGCACTAAAATTCTCAGTTTACTTTCCACTTTGCCAGTGAACCCCCTAATCTGCACATTTTATCTAACAGGCAGATAAACTACAAAAGACTAAACTAAACTAAAGTTTTAAGTCTAGATTGAAAAAATTCCATACACTGACGTGTTCCAAATCTGAGGAGGTTTAAATGAAAATGGTCTACCCCCTAACGTAACTTTATTAATGCTAGGTATTGACAGAAAGCCAGCACCATGTGATCTAAGTAGGTGTAATGGTTTATAATAGTACATAAATTCACTCTATTTTATTAGGTTGAAATGTATTATCTGGGCTGGCTGTGTGCTGTCAGCATAGCAGTGGAAATTTATACCATGTTTTCTGATAATGATATCTAGTGGTACCATATACAAAGCAAATAATATAAAGGCAGAACCCTGTGAAACATCATATTTTACTTTAGTATGAACAAATGAATTGCCTTTTACTTTCACAAACTAATAGCAATCTGTCAGTTAAGATCTGAATCTGTTACTCCTTTAGGGTTTTCTAGCCTGTTTAGTATATAGTAGATGTCAAGTCAAATGCTACACTAAGATATAAATAGATATGAATGCTTATAAGGCTGGAAGAGGTTCCAAAAGTATTTCTGAAGTTTTCAGACTTCACTGATCAAACTATATGTGTCAGATGTATAGTGTACAGTTAGAAAAATTTCCATACCATTGTTACCCTTCCCTGGGGTGATCTTTAATACTAATATTCTGGGAGATCAGAAAGAATCCCAGGGTAAGATCTGCAGACATCTCTTATCTGTCCACTGTCAGTATTTAGTCTACAACAAGGCAAACACTAAATAAGAACAATATATTTTCCTCTGAGCACTTAATGTTAAAACTAAAACGTAAATATGTTGGTGACAAAGCATTTCAATTTAATTTTTTTTTACATATTCACAGAAAAGAATGTTCAGTGGTTACACACTGTGAAAGACGATTTGCAGAAGTTTTTTTCAGAGGTTAAATATATAACAAAATATACAAATGAGTTAACTTTTGGATGAACTGGCAGTTTTAGGTATTCTGTATTAAAGAGTTGTTAATTATTACAAAAAGCCTTGCAGATAAAAGTTTTTATAGCCCACGTTAGTATAACATAGTAATCCTCAGGCAAAGGTTATAACATACTAATCTTGTTTTTTAGTCCCTCAGGGCACCTCAATAAACAAGATTCAGCAAAGTAGATTTTTTTATATAAATATGAAAAAAATATTTTATTTGTGGCTTACAGTGTGTGCCTCTCTTTCTGTGTGTGTGCATTCAGAACCTGAACCCAGTAGCGGAGGAGCTGCTCTTCAGTCACTATGTGATCTGTAACGACACTCAGGAGACACTACGTTTTGGCCAAGTGGACACAGATGAAAGTGTGGTGTTAGCCAGCGGCCATAGCCACCAATACTGTTGGAGATCTCACAAATCCCTACAGGTAGGGGTGTGTGTGTGTGTGTGTGTGTGTGTGTGTGTGTGTGTGTGTGTGTGTGTGTGTGTGTGTGTGTGTGTGTGTGTGTGTGTGTTTTCTCTCTCTCTCTCTCCTGACATAAATGTATATATTGGCAAAGCAATGTCGAAGAATGACAATGATGAAACATTCAGTTAATATTTTCTGCTTCAACTTGTTTCTAAACAAAGAGCTCTCTATCTCTTTCTCCTTCCTGTTTTTATGAGCAACGTTGCATTGCATTTTCTGTGGTAACAAATTAATGAGTATTTAATAGCATCAGAAGATCTGTGTTTCACAAACTGGTGCAGAAACATGTGTCTCTGTGGTTTTTTTCAGTCCTTGCTTGGGTGCTTGGAGTACATTGCAAGCTATTGTCTGCTGCTTCAGCTAATGTCCTGTTGTCCTCTTGAAGCAGCTGTATAATATAGACTTGCTTCTTCTGTTGTCTGAGCTATAAATGCTCCTGCACTTCCTGCCACTCAGACACTTCCCACTCCACTCACACCCCTCTAATTCTGCCCTGTGACCACTATGCTGACATGATCGTATTGCCATAGTTTTCACTATGTCTGGCTTATTCATGTTGTATGTGTGAAGCAACGTTAAGCCAGTTGTAGCACAGTGGGTTCATGTCTCAGTGCTTCCTATCTGCTTAGCCATTCCCTGAACTCCTCATTCGGTGTGGAAACGATTTGTTCCACATATCTTTTTTCACATGCTTTGTCTCTCTGTTGACTATGTATTTCTGTCTTTGTTGTCTCTGTATGTGTAAGCTGCTTTCCATTAGCTAAGTGGCTTGCTCATTCTACCAAATAACTGCCTTCTTTCATTCTAAGCCTTTTCTTACTTTTCTTTTCTTGCTTTTAAATACTACAACTGCTTTTTTCAGCAGTAAACAGATTTGAATAATAGCTGAGGGAAGGTGTAAGCACAAGTCGAAATATCATTGTAGAACAGTGTGCCCTGAGTGATGGACTCACTATTTTAGTTAGAAATAATTAATATACATTTTAATAACTTAATTGAATTTATATATATTTTATATACCCACATTTTTACACATATCTAATCTAAAACAAGCCTGACCTCACAGTGACTAAAATATGTGAGCACTAAGACAATTTGTGCTTAGCCTCCATCGGAGCTATGAAAACCAGGATGGTGTTAACAGAGTTTGACTCACATGAATACATAAACAGTAAATGAATACAACATTCTGTCTGTGAGCTTTTATTTTAAAATTTGCAAAAAGACCAAGCTATTTTGCCTAATGTAGCTGGAAGTTCAATTTCTAGTTATTCAATTATTTATCTCAAAGGTGGTGGTGATTACAGATGCTTGCAGATATTTTTCTATCTACAAAATAAGTCACTCCTGCAATGGTGTTCAGATTAATGAGATTTGTGTTAGGTCTTATTAATTGCTGCGCACATCACCTACGTAATCAGTCACAGGAGAGCATCAGCTGATTCATACTGGGGCTTGTGTAGTAATGAAACAACAGTTGCTGTTTCTTTTATAAACTTTGAAGGAGATCAGCTTTGTGTTTGAAGTTTGATTTGGGATAAAACTTAAATAGCACAGAGAAGATGACAACCAGGACATGTTGGCCAGTCATTTATCTTTGAAATTAGGTAAGGAATCACTGTTATGGCTCTTTCTTCAGAGGCAGAGCTGGGTAAGGCACCTGTTGCCTGCCCCACACGTAACATTTAAACTACTTTACCACTTCCTATGGGAAAATTGGGCTCATATTCTTGCTCTATAGAAGAGAAAGATAAATAGAATTCAGTCTTTTTTGGCAGTGTTATTGAAATAGAATCTGTCTTCAAACAGTAAAAGATCAAGAGTGGCTTGTTGGCTCTCCAACTTGTACTTGGTCACGTCCCACTCGGAGCCTGGTTTGCTTTACAGTTTAAAGAGAATATGCATATAAATAGAACCCAAGCTTAAACGTTCTACATTCCAATTTCTCTCTCCTCCATTCATTTATATGACAAATGTGATTATTGGTACTTATGTAATTATAAGAGTATTATATTGCTGTGCAGACTATGATTGCTACCAGATGTGTCTGCACAGCTGATCGATTAACACTGTTTTAGCACGTTTTAAATTAACTTTTGAGACTAAGCAGAGGATGCTAGAGCACTCCTATAAACATCTTTAGTTTACTGTAGCCCTCGCTCTCATCCTCATCTCAACCCTTACCCTGTGCCTAACAAACAATTAGACATTGATGTTAAAGTTATAGCCCTAAAATGCATGTGTGTGTGTGTTTGCTCCACAGCTGCTGCATGTTTGTATTGAGGGTTGGGGTAATTGGCGCTGGTCGGAGCCCTTTAGTATTGATAATGTGGGGACACTGCTCAGAAGCATCCAGAGGAAAGGCCAGACTGCCTCACTCATCATTAAAGTCCTGCCTATCAGTGGAGTGCAGAAACAGGTAGAACATACACACAGCTTTACAATTCTTTATTTCTTAAAGCAATGCATTATTAGATAGATAGATAGATAGATAGATAGATAGATAGATAGATAGATAGATAGATAGATAGATAGATAGATAGATAGATAGATAGATAGATAGATCTTTATTGATCCCTTTGGGAGGGTTCCCTCAGGGAAATTAATAATAATTAATTATTATTAATTAATAATTAATAATTATTGTATTACTGTAGCTAATAGTTCCTTTTTATATATATCTAATTCACACCTCAGTAACTAAAATGAACATTTTTTGCTCGTAGTTTTATTTAAATAAAACAAAAATAACAATAAAAGCTTTTTTTTCACTGCTGCACTCTTCTGGCCAAGCTCTGATTGTAACAGTTAAAAAGCAGGGAGGGAGCATAAAAAAGATTGTTATTTGCCAGGGTTAATTGACAGGGTGTGTATCCTGCTCTGGAGAAGTGGTGAACCTATCAAAGAAAAGCAAAAACACTAAGTGGAATTTAAAATTAGGCTAAGAAATTATGTCATGTAGCCAATACAAAAATGATGTCATGCAGAAAAATGTATGTTAAAGGCTTGACAGAGTTTCTTCTGAACGTAAGCCATTAGTCTCTCTCCCATGTCTGGCAGTTGACCAAGCTTTATTCCAAGCTTCATACATTAAGGAAATTTCACTAGGAAATCAGGCACTTAATCTGTCTCTTATTCTTATTTTTTTGTGGGGGGGGGCATGTTTATCACATTTAAGAATGATTAAGTGCCAAGTCAGCCTCTGGAACCAGTAGCTAAGAGTAATTTCAGACAGACCTTCACTGATTGCACTCGCTGTGTATCTCACACATTGTCTCTCTTTCTCTTTCTCAGATCATTATCTGTGGGAGGCAAGTAATGTGTAGTTATCTGAGTGACACAATCGAAGTGCATTTGGTTCAGCACAGTGTTGGTATGGAAGGTCAGATGGAGGTGCGTGAGTTGCAGGCCTGTGTGGAGCCAGAGAGCAAGCTGCCATCATATGTGCTGGAGGATTCAGAAGTGACCAAGCTGTGTGTACGTGTACATGGAAATGAAGAATGGTCTCAAGATATATGTCTCAAACACATTGAAGCAAACGACAGTCATATATTACAGGTGAGTAAATTTGAGTCTAAAGCATGGGTTCAGCTGTTTCACAAACAATCCCTGCTTGAAAGGCATTCCAATTTAGGATTCAGGGAATTTTGTATCGGCAACCCTACAACCTTCCAGATTGAAACTTAAAAGAGTGTGTTTTTTAAACTGCAGACTTTAGCCAGTGGCAAAAAAACAGCAATTTTAAAACACAGTCCCATGTTCCTGACTATTTCTGTTCTTCCACTTCTTGTGTTGTTTGTTGTTGGTTGTTTTTTTTTTTTTGAAAAATTAAGTTTGTAGTTATGAAGTAATATAAACAAAAGGTTGAAAAGCCACATGCATTTCCCTTTTCCCCTTAACATTATTATCCACTAACCTGCTAATACAGCATTGGAGATTGCAGAAGAAGAGTCCAGCTGCTGAAGTGGCACGTCTGCAGTCCAGACCTTTCACCAATAGAAAACATTTGGCACATCATGCAATGAAAATGCAGCAAAAAAGACCCTGGACTGTTGAGCAGAACCCAACATAAGACACGGATGGGACAACATTCCTCTCCCCAAAACTACAGCAATTGGTTCTCTGTCTTCCCAGATGTTTATAAATTGTATTTATACTGTTGTTATAAGAAGGTTAAGAGGGGTTACTACACAATGGTAGGCATCTCCCTGTCCCAACTTTTTTTGAGTTTTTTAATCAAATTATAAAATGTGTCACTTTCAACATCTGATATGTGTTCTATGTTCTGTTGTGGGTCTTTTAGAGGTGCAAATCATTGAATACTGTTTTTATTTACATTTTGCACAGTATTACTTTTTTGGATTTAGAGTTGTATTGTACCAACTTTATGTAAACTTTTAGAGCAACATATTCTTGGTCACTCCCTCTACCTATCTCTAGACAAACATTCTGAAAAACATTTAGCATGACTAAATGATTAATGGCAAAACTTGAGCACGCAAAAACGCAAGGTATAAAAAGGTATATAAAGCTGCGTGTTTTAACATCTCAATTAATATTTTTTCTCTTGCAGTTTGATTTTTTTTCTTTGCGCACAAAGTGCAATGCCGTCTGCTGCTCTCCGCATGCGAGAAAAAAAATTGCGCTAGACTTTTCATAGGGGGTGGTTTTGACAGTTTGGGGGAGGGACTTGGGCCAAACGCTATTGGTTAATGGCACCTGGTTTTGTGGCTGACTGCCAACTTATTATTATAGACGGTCCCTTACCGTCTTTAGCGTTGCTTCAACCTATTTAGATAGAAACTACTGGGAGAAATGTTGGGGGAACTGTGGGGAAATGTAGTGATCGTATGATTGTGCTGATAAGAAGTGATAAGACTATTAAATCATTATTGTAAATGAGATAAAGCAGAGTTTTACCTAGCTATCTCTTCTGTCGGCTCCTCTTTGTCCACCATGTTTGCTGTAGTTTGAGAGGTTGTTCTTAGTGAGCAGTCAGCCACGAAACCAGGTGCCATCAGCCAATAGCATTCGCCCTCTGAAAACTCAAGCACAAAAAATTCTCTTGCACGCAGAGAGCAGCCGTCGGTATTGCATTTCGCACGATTAAAAATATCAACTCGCTACAGAAAAAAAAATCTTAAAGGAGGAAAAAAGGACGCGCATATTTATGAAAATTGCACGTGCGGTTCCTCTTTCTGTGCTCGCGAGTTTCACGTTTACGCTCACGAGTGAAACAGTTATATCTCTCACCTCATCGTAACAAGGAAGAAAACAGAACTCTTTTGGTGGCGCTAAATATCACTAATAAGACTATTCTGACAAATTGGAAAACAAGGAAAAAGATTACCATCAATCAATGGAAAAAAATTCTAATAGAAAAAAAGTTAGTCAAATATAAGATTTTTACAAACACATTTTTAAATAATGCAAAATATCTTTTATTATCACTATCGCCAAAATTACAGAAAATATCAAGATATAATTTTTTGACAATATTGCACTTTTTTCAAAGGGACAATATCAAAATACCTAAGGACCGGTCTCTCTATCCAAAAGTATTATTCATAAATTATATATAACACAGGATATTAACAGAGTCAAAAATTGTTACAATGTACTGCAAATTTTGTCTGAACATGTGCTGAACAAAATTTCTGCATCAAGTATCTTCAGTTTTTCTCATGTAGATTGTGTATGTCTCTGTCACGTGTTACCAAACTTATGGAACTTAATAACAGCAAGTTATATTTTTTAGTCATATAATCTATTATGGAATGGAGAACCTTTCTGTGATGGTGAGTTTCTCTGCAGTGACACCCACTGTGGTGGTGGTGCGTTAGTCTGTGATGTGCTGAGACACAGCAGTACTGCTGGAGTATAAAAACACCTCAGTGTCACTGCTTAGCGATTAGCATAGCCACCTCATAACTTGCACTGGTCATGTTCTCCTGTGCCCTACATGCCCTGAAGAACAGTTGTTGCTGTAAGAGCAGGGTTTCTCTGCTGTCTCGTCCCCTGAATATTTACTGTCTTATGCATGCTTTGTTTCATAATGTCTCTTGATATTTAATTTCTTTATTACCGCAGTAGTCTCCTGGCGTAAGAGACACGCGTTTGCAGCATCTCTTTACGAAGCAACATTCTGACGTCCTTCTCTCGTAAAATCACTATTTCGAAAAACAGTGGCACTTAAGTTTAGATAACTTCGAGCTTTAGCTCTAGCAGTAAACTTTTATCTCATAGGGTGCAAATTGTACTCTGCCGTACATCAAGAAACTCTTTGTTCTGTTTGTGATTAGACAACAATTTAGAGAAAATAAACAAGGATAGCCAGCAAATACTAGCCAGACGAAATCACAAAAACGTCCTCCACTGATGTCACGTGACCACCTTTTTTGTTTTATTTTTTTGTTGTTGTTCGAACTTAAATGTGGCTGCAGTTACATTCTGACACCTTGAACAAGAAGCTGTTGAATAGTAATCCAACTTAAGCTATATACAAACTCACATCTCCTTCTTCTTCCCCCCATCCTGTACAACTAGCTAGTTGTACAGCTAGCTAGACATTATGAAACAAATGTTGTGTTTTTCAGTCTGAGACACTTTGGCTTTTTATTCCTATTTACAGAGCCAGGGCTGTGTACAAAGAAAGATTTTATTTTTAGTGCGCTCACAAAATGGACAAGCAGTGGACCATGAGGAGATACATGCTGAATTTGGGAATTGAATTAACAGCATTACACTGCACCTTTAACAAAAAATTGTGACACTGTAATATATGTCACAGTTAAAATATTTTAGATTTTATATTTGTAGTTATTTTATATGTACTTAACTGCACACAGTATAAATGTATATATATATAAACAAACAGTAAAAAACACTATGTTTACAAATCATCCTTTGCAGTGCTTCAGAAAGTCTGCGTCCTTTATAAGGGATAGTATAGTTTTGTTGTTATACTGTGTATTTCTTACTTTGACATCTAGTAAGTGCAGGTTGTTAATGGCAGAAGAGAGCAAAAATATAGTAAAAGTACAGAGAAACTCATTTAAATGTAATTTTTTTTTTGCTTAATATATTTTAAGGGAACCTATTATGCTAATTTTCAAATTTGTAGTTACATTTTTGGGGTGTACACGCTTCAATTTTCACAAAACTATTGTGAAAACCTCTGTACATCTGTGTTCACCCTTTGTCTAAAACAAACTGTCAAAGATCCTGTGTCTTTAAACTGTGTCCCTATAAGCCCAGTGAGTTCTCATTGGTCAGCTTGCCCACTCTGTTCTGACTTGTCAGCCACCACAGCGCCATCAGCAATATGTCATCCAGAGTAGGCTATCATCGCCACACCCTTTTTTGGAGGAAAACAATTCTGTATTTCATATAGGAGAAAATTTTGAGAAAACTGTTTCTAAATTTGCACTTTGTACTGAGCTAACCTGTATAAATGAATATCATTAGAATGTGTGTATGCTGTATTAGCTGCACTAACAACAAATGTAAAAAAACAAGAAACATGATCTTAAATTTGTTCCCATAGCTAATGGGGTTTTTGCACCAGGTTGATGCTGGCAGACTGAAGGGACATGACTGAAGCTAATTTTAAAGTTTAAATGTATTGTTCACATTATGTGGCCAGTGCAATTGACAGCATATTAAAGTCATGGAATTCGATCCAAATTATCTGTCATGGTAAAAAAATTACATGTGCTTTGAAAGCTCTACTTTGAAAGTAAACAACTTTTACTTATTGGTGTATCTTTTTTCAAATTTAGGGCCCAAGTTGAGAACTCTAAAAATGATATAGAAAAGAACAGACTAAAAGTTCTTCAGTTCCTCTGCACTGAAATGATAAATACATAGGCTAAAACTTACATATCATAGTCAAAACAGTCTAGCGATTGATGTACAGTCAGGTCGATGTTTTTGAACAGTGACACAATTTTTGTGTTTCCGACCTTAGTGGGTCTTGGATTATAAAGAATTTGCATCCAAGTATTTAAAGAATGATCCTTGTATTTATATTTATGTCAAATGGCTAATGTTTAGTGTGTTTGCTCCCCTGGGTGTTCTACTTACAATCTCATAATTTTGTATAATTTGTTTACATGTTTTACGTCTAGGAGGTAGAAATAACAGACTTGGTAGTTAGATTAGCCACATACCTTGGAGTAGGTGTAGTTGTTAATGTGTGTTTACGTTCATTGATTGATAAAATTATTTTTCCATATGGTGCCATTCATTTCTAAAAACTCAATTTCCAAGTAATGTATACCTCAACAAGCATACCAGTACTACTAGTAAATACATAGAGGCATACTTTTTATAAAAATAATAAAATAATAATAATAAAATGAAACAAATTGAAAAATAGACTTATTTTAAATACAAATAAAATAAGTAAATGAAAATTAATTAATTAAGTTGTGATTTCTGCGATGTAATTCCAGAGTGTTTGACCTTAGAGAAGAAGGTGATGCCAGGGGCCCATGTATGAATATATTGACGAGTATCACCTTTAAGTGTTTATCAAGTTTATCACAGTCTTTGCGATAAACCAGATATACCAATCAAGGGACAAGGTTTGATCTGAGATTTAAGTATAAAGGAAAAGAAGCTAAATATAGACTGCCAGAAGAATTCTAAAGCGGTTCATGACCAGAACATATTATAAAGTTGCCTACACACATCATGTTTAGCTTTTTGTCCAGTAATATTTAAGAAGTGATTTTTTTTATCTTAATATACTTATGGAACTGGCAAGCTAACTTTTGCAACACACTTGACCTTAAGAAATAAGGGTATGCAAGGGTAGTCTTCAGAGAATATTCCACATAAGGTATTTCCACACTGTCCTCTGTAAGAAGTAAGAATTGAGTTTCTGTTTTTTTTTTTAATTAAATGATTAATGTTTAAAATTGTTAAAATTGAGTATGATCAAGTGGTTTGACTGTCTATACTGTCTGTCTGTGGTTTGACTGTCTATACAATAACTTGTCTAAATAAATCATAAATAAAGTCAGACACTACCCTTTCGTCTATTTAACTTATATTTAAAATGGCCATTAAGTGTAAGTTAAACATTTTTCAGATATATAAAAGCAGGAAATATGTGTAATGTTATTATTAGACAGAAACTCCTGTTTTGGAGGAGAACAAGGAGAAGGAAGCTAGCAAGTGCTTTTGTTTTTAGCTTCCAAGCTGAGGGGGAAGCCTATCCTTAGAGCACAGAATGTAGCCCTACTTTTCATTGTTTTTGTACGTCCGTCTTGTGTTTTGCTAATGGTGAGAGAGCATGGAGTCAGAGTGCATAATACAGAATCTTTTCACTGATATTTGACTGTTTTCATTACAGATTCCTTCTTCAGCTGCCTCCTTACAGTCTGTGTGGTGTAATGTAATAACTCTGGAACCCAACTCTCATATGCAGCAGAGAGTGGTGAGTACAATTATACATACAACCATACACTTGAATCTGTCAACAGTATATAGGTGTCTATTTATGTGTGTGTGTGCATGCACAGTACCCTCCAAAACAGTACATTTTTAAAAATATAGAAACATATTTTATTTGTCAGTGAGGGTGGACATGGACCATTGAAAAGAAATTAACCAGGAAGTTTTAGAGCAGGGGTGGATATTCCCACAGGGCAGTGCTCTAAAACTTACATTCAAATCTACACAAAAATGACCACAAAATCAAACTTATGCAGAGGCTTTTCCTGGAGGAATGGTCTCAGACCAAATTTTTTTGTGAAGAAGATGAAAAAATTTAGTCTATCTGACAAGCTTGATTTCTATCATTTTCATCTCTCATACAATCAACTGATTGTAAACAGCAAACTTTATTTTTTCTTTGTCCTGATCACAAATCATTTGACATAGCCCTACAGGATCATATGTTTTCTTCTCTCCAGATAGTGTTCAGTCCACTTTTTGTGATGCGGAGTCATCTGCCTGAGGCTGTTTTGGTGCATGTGGAGAAGCGCAGTTTGGGGCAAAGGGAGAGCCAGCTCATCCCCGGCCAGGGACAGGAGCAGGCACTGTCCAATGTGGATCCAGACATTACGCACCACCTCACCTTCCAGGCCAGGTAACTCCCAGACGTGCAACAACTCTCACTCTCACACCTCATTATCATATGTATCAGTAAACATGAAATACAAAAAGGCACACATTTTAAGCAGCATTAGACTTAGCAGCATTAGCATTAGACACAACTTTTCTTTATGCAGTTTTGAGAATTAATAATTTTTTATGATGTGTGTATGTATGTAGAGTGGAAAGTGGGAGGCCTTGCTGTGGTGAGACACTCAGTCATACAGGCATAACCAAACACTCAGAGCTGTATTCTTACTGTTAAAATAGACAAACCACACAGCATCCTCTGCTATGCTTACTCTCACCACACTGTGCATATTTCCATTCCAGTACACACCCACAGTTCCAGTACAATGCTTTCTGTTTCATTAAGACCCACAGTGCCTCAGGGTGTTGCTGTTCACTATGGCCACAAATCCACATTAAATGACTGACCTGATGTCAAATGCTCAGCAGGACTATACATCTTGGTTCCACTGAAAGACCAAGACAAGGTTCATTTATGGGTTGGAGTTAGAGGTAGGATTAAGTTTAATGTTCAAGTTTCGGGTAGAGTTGAGGTTAAGTTTATTGTTAGAATTTAGGATGGTGTTAGGAGTAGAACTAGGCAACTAAAGTTATAGTCAATTACAGCTACATAACAATACCATTTTTGGGTGAGTGACATCAAATTTAAGATGCATAGGTTTGCCTGTTATTGTGGTTACTATGATATGTTTTGTTTATGTATGTGTGTGCATATGTTTGTGTGCGTATGCATGTGTGTGTCACAGTAAGGAGGAAGATGCGTCCCACTGTGCAGTGCCAATCTCCTCAGCTCTGATCAGACAGATTGTCAAAAAAGCCAATCCAGAGGAGAGACAGAACCACAGTAGAATCCTAGAACAATTCTACGGTCCCAAGAATTCCAGCCATCCATCCTGGCCATACACGTACAGAGACACAGACAGGTACACACAAGTACACACATGCAGGGAGTTGTGTCTGAACATCTCTCTGGTCTGATAGTCTTAAGCTTAATAAATGTGTATTATGTATTATGTGTTATAACATATCTGAATATTCGATCAAGGGCAGGTGTTTCCAATGGGAAGGTGGTCATGTAGCATGTCAAAGAAGACCAGAATTGTCTTAAATCTATTGATGCAATCAGATTTCTTCATTTTTCTATCACATGTCTTAAGGTGTGCAATGGGATGAGGTCGTCATCATGTTTTTCATTTCAAAATTTTCTACACATTCTATACTGGGGACAGGTCAGGCCTGCAGGCCAGTACAGTACTTGTACCCTCTTCATCCACAGCCTTGTGAACTGTATGTAATGTGTGCAACATGTGATTTTGCATTATCTCTGGTAAAGATGTTTTCTTAAAGGTAGCATATGTTCCTTATGTTGATTACCATGTACTTTCCTGTCATTACAGAAGTGTAAATTACGTTTGCCAAAGGAAGTGATACAGGAAAAATTGCCCAAGGCTTGCTAGTTGCGTGATAAAATTATTGTTCTTTAAAGAAAGATTGGAAGGGATTTAGGTATTTCTCTCTATGCAGTGCATAACAAAATGTAAAATTTTAAATTATATGTTAAAAGGGCAAGAATGCAACCCTAAGCTAAATGACTATACTCTCCAGTCCCTCAGAAAGCGCTCCTTCAAGAATCGTGGAGGGGCTAAAAAAATCAGTAAGCGGCCGAGATAAAGTACTGAAAAACATAGGTATGTTTTAAGTTGAGCATTGAAGGAGAAGAATGAGAGACAGTCACGAAGAGATTGTGGTAATGTGTTCCACAGTTTGAGGGGCATGACGCTGAAAGCTTTTCCACCAACAGTGACCAATATAAATTTTGCAACAGACAGACAACCTGCATCAGAGAACCTAAGAGTTCGGACAGGGCAGTATGGGTGCAGGAGCTCAGCTAAGTAGGCCGGAGCGAAACCATGAAGAGATTTGTATCTTAGCAGGAGGAGTTTAAACTGGAAGCTTAACAGGTAGCCAATGTAACTGTAATAGAATTGGGGTGATATGAACAGATTTTTTAGAACGAGTGAATAATCTAGCTGCTGAGTATTGCAAGTATTGAAGGAGATGGTTAGCTTTGTTTGCAATGCCAATAAGAAGGAAGTTACAGCAGTCTAATCAGGATGATACGCATGGACCAGAGTTTCAGTATCTTTTATGGAGAGCAAGGGTCTAGGATAAATATTATGGGGATAAAAAAATGCTGATTTAACCAGAGCCTTGTGTGGACAAAGTCAGAGTACCCCCAAGTTACAGACTACTGGTAAAGGTTTTACTGTCACACGATCGAAGTTAAGAGAGAAGTGCAATCACAGACCAACAAATACAATTTCAGTTTTATCAGTATTTAGTTTTAGAAAATTGCTCGTCAAACGTTGTCTGAGGTCTTGAATACAAGACATTAAGGCTTCCTGGCAGGTTACTGGAACTTTCAGTGCAGAGATAGATCTATATCGACAACATGAAGTCCATGACGGCGGATAATCTGACCAAGAGGTATTATATAGATGATGAAAAGTAGTGGACCAAGGACTGATCCCTGGGGAACACCCTGTGTAACTGTACTGATGGCAGACCTATGCATACCAAGGGTAACAAATTGAAATCTATTAGAAATATAGGAAATAGTGTCAGGTTGTATCAGTGCCCATGGCACTTCTGTAATAACACCATTAAATGTGATATATTAGACCCTTTTAGGTAACATAGTTTGCTTGGGGTCTTTTTAAAATGTTTGTGCCAAAATACTCCAAAATACTACAAGGATCAAACACTTAAGGAACATCTTTCCTCTCGAAACGTGCAGGAATGAGGCTGGACCTGAACAAGTTTTCATGTAAGGTTCCATTATGTTTTGAAAATGCAATCATTGTCCCATTGTCCCACACATTTTATTCATAAATTACAGGTTAAAATTTAATACAATATTACTTTATAGGCATTGTGCTGAGCATCAGAGACTTTGTGGTCATTAGTCCATGTGTTATTGGATTCTTGATTTTGTGTCCGATAAAAAGTTGTTAAAATTAACAATGTGGTTTCTACTCTTTGCCCCCTAGGGCTGCATGTTGTCTCCTAAGTTATACGCTCTGTACACCAGTGATTATATATCAGATTTTGGTTATGTTAAATTGTACATATTTGCCGATGACACAGCATTGATATTGATATTGGTATTGGGATTGGTATCTACCAGTGATGAAACAGCTTAAAGGTCAGAGCCTTAATGGTGTGGAGCAGGTTCAATAATTTAAGCCTAAATATTAAAAAGACTAAGGAGATGGTGGTATACTTCAGGAGGTGGATATTGGACCTATCATTAGTGTACTACTCAATACCAGTATTTGATTTAAGATCATTAACTAGTGGTCTCAGGGTAAGGTGAACTCAGAAGTTGTTGTCAGGACCAACCAAAGGCAATGAATCATTGAATCATTGAATCATTGAATATTAGGAAAATTTGAACAAAAAGAATAAAGCAAATGTTTCTCTGTGTATAAAACTCACCACTCACACGGACACACACAAGGTACAGATAGAAGCTTAACAACAGATATGAACAGATATCATTCTCATAATAGCAAGGTATGTCCAAATGTCTGACATTTAGTTTTCTTTTACTCTTCTATTAATTAACCAGCAACAGACATTCAACTTTGTCGCCTCTCGTCAATTACATTACAGCTGTTTACTTAACATAACGTCACCAGTGTTCACACACAGACCAAATGTACATAATATAATACTCACTCCTACCAACTGCACGAAGTGATTTAAAACAACAGCTACAAGAAACAGCACTAAATTCAAGAAATGTAAAACTCGAACAGGAAGCTCCTTCAGTATCCCGTCCGGAAAGTGGGGTGGTGTCATTTGCAAACAACCTATAACAACACAATTTTCACAAAGTTAATCTGCATATTTGTGTAAAGAAGGTTCTACAGCACAGTCCTAAGAAATTATTTTAAATTGCTTAATTACATAAAGTCATTACCACACACAGGTCTTATGAGAAATGCAATAGATTCAACTCAAACACAATAATTTTGTTGTAGTGCAATGTACTGATAAATAATTTCTCTACTGTCAAGAGACAGACAAAACTACTTGAAACATCTATTTGGAAATTTAGCCACACATTATGACCTGAAAGCGACATATAGAAACTAGAAAAGTGTATGCCCTGATGGAAACCCAGGATGGTCGCGCATAAACGACAAACAGACGAGTGCAGGTGGGTTTGTCTGTGGATTAGTGCTAGGGAACCTGCCCTGAGTGAGTACATCCAGTTTGAAGGCTGTAGGTTAAACAAAACCATGATGTTTGGGTGTGTCAAAAAATTAATGGGACTCTAAGAGGGTAAAAAAGAGGGATGACAGACAAGTGTGGGTCGAATCAACACCGTAGTCATGGTTGGGGGTCTGCCCTGGGTCAGTGTATGCGAAACAGTGTCTGTCGGTCGAGCAGAAATACCTTCGATGAGTGTTATTTTTTCATCTTATTTATTATTATGGGAAAAATTTCCTGAAGAATCCATAGTTTTCCAGAATCCATGCATCCAATCAAAAAGCTGTTTACAAGTCTGAATCACACAATCATACCAGACAATCTGGAGTTGGAACTAAGTTGATATCTCCAAAACTTGGAACGAGTAAATAATAATAATAAAAGACAACATATTGTTGAATAACAATATAGTTGCACGTTAATTGAAGACACGGGGCTATTTAAGGGGAAGGTCGTGGAGAATTTTATAAATCCATGAAAGTGGTGTTGCAGTGTCACATTTACAGCACGCAAAGGATCCTGTTCAGAGCCTAAAGCATCCTGCCGAGCCTGAAGCATTCAAGTCAAAGTTAAATAATAAACAAATAAATTCGTGGGAGTGAGATGGAGCTCCTTTAGGCCTCTTCTACAAACTGCTGCACCATTGAAGGAGGAATGGGACAGTCTGTGTGTTGTAATGCACTCCAGATATCTAAATGTATGTGCACAATGACTGATTTTGTTTTTCATATGTCCCCTTTAATGCCAAAAAGTATAATACCTTTAAGATGGCATCTTTTCCTGGGTCACTCATGTATTTTATCAAGATAATCCACAGCTGTGGAAGAGGAGTTTACAGTGTGGCCTGCCTGGTCCTAACCTGTCCCCAACATAAAATGTGACGCATTTAAAAATCCAAAATAAAAACAAAAGCTCCATACAGTTGCACACCTTAAAACCTGTTTACAGTTTGGGTCAAAATTACACCTGAGACGTTTTGTCATGTTGTTTTTTGTAAAAACGAATTACAACATTACAAAGTGGTAAATGCTTTACTACCAACTTTTTAAAAAATATGTTACAAGAATCAAGTGTTTAATTTGGAGAAAAAAAAACAAGATATTTGACATACCATCCTAACTTTTCAGATTTGTGTATATTTATTTATTGTTTACTTCTGACTATTCAGCATGATATCGGATTTAATAATATTGAACATGTTGAGTTAAATATTGAAAACCTGGAATATTCTGAGGACAAAACCAACCCACTTCCATATTATTGCAAACCATGGCTATGTGTGCAGGTCAGAGATCGAGTCAGTAGCTCAGTGGGACAGTCCTATGCAGGTTCGTCTTTGTCAATGGCGGGCAGGTTTGAGCACGCTGTTGGTGGAGTTGTTGCCTTGGGCTCTTTTCACCAATCAATCCCACTGGGACCTTTGGCTGTTTGAGGCAGAGAGCATCATTTTGCAGATTCCTGCTGGCAAGACCATCGTTCCCCCCAACTTTATGGTATTACTCTGCAGCATTACACACATTCAGTAGACACAGGTTTTTGAAAAAGTTTTGCATTCAAATCTAAAATTTGGTTAAATATGTTGCTTTAGTAGCTAAGAGCAATTTTAAGGATTTAATTAGTTAATTTGATGTGTTTTTTGTAATCACACTTTTTTAAAGTGTCCACTGTGCAGAATATGCAGTTATAGAAAAAAAATTATATACCCTTTTTACTGGAGTGTAGGTTAACTAACCTGCTAACAAGCTATTTCATAAAAATGTGTCATCACACAATATTACATTTCAAGCAAAAGAGTTACAAATTGTAGATATTCTGGCAATTGCATTTTCTTTTTGGAAGCTGGACAGCTTTCTTGCCCACGTACATCAACAAGAAAAGTTTTAAATACACCCACAAAAAGCAAATTGAAAAGCCATGGAAAGAGAGTGGACCAAGTTCTATTATTACTCTTCACTACTACAGCTAGACATCACTCCAGTCAACACATTGGCAGTTGTATTCCTGTTAACCAGGTATTTATATATATATTTGTCTGCTTGTATATTTTAGGAGGCGTTTCAGATTGGCCTTTACTGGCCTCAGACTAATACAGTTCACAAGTCTGCAGCCATCCAACTGCTACATGAACTCACCTCACCAAAGTGGAGGGAGGTGGGTGGAGCTGAGGTTCTTGGCCTGGATGAGGAGGGATATGTGGAGACTACTGTCACCATTGGAGCCCCACCACGGCTAAAGGTATGTAGAAGACCAAGAAAGCACACCTAAAGTTGAAGGTAAAATGTTACTTGTAAATTCAATATCTTCATATTAATAAGCTGACATACAGTAGGTATAGAGTAGGTATAAGATATAAGTAGCTATAGCGTATATGCTAGAAAGTCTGTCCCGAGGCCCTATTATCATGGTCATAGCACAAGTGCCAATATAAAGTGTGAAATCATGGCGCTGGGGCAGGGGCATACCTCTAAATTGAGTCCCAGCACCCCTAAAGATTATAGTAAAAAAAAAAAAAATTCTTTTAATGTTAACTTGTCTCTGACAAGCTGGAAATAACAGAAGAAAAAACAATAGAGAGTATGGTTAAACCAATTATTTTGGCATCAAAAATACAGTAGCCCCCCTCCCCTCGCCTTGCAAATAGGTATGATCCAGCTTCCCTTTCTCTCAGTGCAGCATCACGCGCACACACGGTGTCAGTGCTTGATTTGACTGCTGTAGGTGTCTAGTAAGTTTTGCAGAGGAGTATTTTTGTACTTTATCACTCTATCACATTGTAGTCATTATCAGCCTAGCTTTGACCGTAGCCCATATTTCTGATGCACTCTTCATTCTGTTATTGTTAGCTAGGAGAGACTATCTGACGCATTTTTTTTTTAGCAGACTAATGATGCAAGTGATCTGTTCACTGTTTAAAAAGGAGTAAAAGAAGCTATAGCTGCTGTGCCATTTGTTAGCCAAGTGTGCTAGACTACTTCTGATCTGTATGTGTGTTACCTAATGTTACAAAATAATAAGTTATGAAGAGATGATGCTATAACGTAACTCTGTGTGTGTGTGTGTGTGTGTGTGTGTGTGTGTGAGGTCAGCAAGTCAGCTATACATATTCGATTCTTATATTCGAGTAAGGTCAACATGATCTTGATCATATGCTCAGAGTCTGTTGATAATCGTAATAATATGGATAACTGATAATAAGAATTGCTGTGTCTGATCTAAATTATTCTAATTATTCTTTCATGACACACTCAGCCCTTAATTTCCCTCTTTATATATATATATATATATATATATATATATATATATATATATATATATATATATATATATATATATATATATATATATAGTTAATCATTTATTATATTTTACTTTTAATAAAATGTCTTAATACATTTGTAAACTAAGCTTTGTGAACTAAGGTTTTTTTGTTGGTGTCTTTCCAGTCACAGTGTTTCCCCAACACTAATTTTGGATTGATAAAATGTAGTTTTTATGAGCTGTTCTCACTTGGGTGCTTAGCACCTCTAAACCTCTAAGCCTACAATCGTCCCTGGTTCTGTGTCACAGAACAGAGCAAAAATTGCTGAAGTTATGTCGTCAGTGATAATTGATGTCATGAGTGTGGAATTTAGTATTTCAATCCAGTATATAAAATGTTTTAATTGGCAATTGTCTGTAACAGACTTAAAATAAATTCCCAGGTTATTTATCAAAGGCTTTTTCTGCATCTGAGGGTTTAATGAAATTATGAGGGGTCCATTTACCATAGGAACACTATTGCTTTTGCCAGGATTATTCTTCCTCTTTTTTGTACTCTAAAAATTATTAGGGAGTAGACACTGCAAGTAATTCAAACAGCAATCTTTCAGGATAGGTGTAGTACCCCCAATCACAATGCGTTAAGATAAGTGAAATGACAACATTTGGCCTGATGTTGGTGATATAGAGCAATATTTTATATTTTGTCCCAAATTTACTGAACCATGAAGCCTACAGTCAAAAATTTTGATTCTATTGGTTAATTCCACATGAATGCTGTGCTGGGACTGTTAGGATCCATGCCAAACATTTTTATATTGTTGGCCAATAGTGTGATTTATGTCTTCATTTTCTAAATGGTTCTACTGGGGTTTGGTAAAATATCCACACAATATTTTGAAAGAGACTTAAGGTCAAGAATAATTTTACAAATTAGAGTTTTATAGCCCACGTTCTTTTGAGGAAATCCATCAAGTGTAACACTAATTTTCCAATACGCAGTGTTTTAATATCCAAAAACATCCACAGTGTGCATGCTACATCTCTGGGCTTCTGGTAAAGTAAATTGTTAAGGACAACTTAATCATTGGACAGATATGTCATCACTGGCCAATCAAACTGTTCAATCTGACTTTTTCTGATGTTAGCTATAAATTCATCAGTGTTTCTCTATTTATGACATAATTTAGGGTAAAAAAATCCCAACCAGCAGGCATGCAAAGTTTAATTTAAATTGATCAGAATTGGCCCAGACATTTCTTACTCTTGCGCAAATGTGCTAAAACCTAATATTCTTTGACAATTTCATAAAAACCTAAAACTTTTGAAATTATATGTATGTTTCAGAATTTAACAGGAAATATGTCAATATGACTTGACATCTTGGTCACAGGATCAGGCAGCGCTATATTTTCTTGAAGTTTTCAACCTGCAGCCTTTAACAGTAAACAGGAAGCTTTACTATATCTTATGGAACAGAATGTTTCTAAATGTTTTGTACGCCACTGAGCCTGATGTAGCAAATATAAGCTTTAAAAACAACCCTGTTGTTTTGTAGTAAGTCATCAAAATTTGAAAAGTACTACTCTCTGAACACCCCCACCCTTAAGAAAACATTAATGTTTGACAAAGTGTGCAAACAAAGCAATAAGAGCACTCAAATCACAGTTGAGCTAAAATACATAAATAGTTCAATACAGAATGTGGCATAGGCAGTAAATAAACACAGATTTGCACGTCACTTGTGTATCTCACAGACACCACAGACACCAACAACAAAACCAGGATTTAGGTCTTTAACCATACAAAAAGTTAACAAAACAAACAAAACGTCAAATGACCGAATCAGGTCTTTCAACAGAAAGCAGATCCTACAACGAATGTCAGACTAGCTGACCGAATCAGGTCTCTTTCTTAAGAAAGCAGACCCTACACTCCCGCCACATCACCACTGTAATGTTGGTGTTCAAGCCCTAACAAAGTTACTCCTGAACCACTAAAACAGCAAAACAAATGAGGTAACTTTGCTGTGCAGAGGAATTGCGTCTAACCAAGCAACAACAAAGTGTAAATGACTGAATTTCTATAATTTATAGGTGAAGGACTCCCTAAAACCTATGAACAGATCTCAAATGCAAAAATATTTAAGACATACAAATGACCATTTTTCAAAAGCTAAACAAAGCTACAGCCAGATTCTAAAATCAAGAAAACCACTAAGGCCTTATTTAATACATACTAAAAGTGTCCAATTCCAAACCCAAAAGTTAAACTAAAGGCTGAAAGTAGCACTAGGCCTCCCATGAACTTGCTGATTCTGAACAAACCACAAAAGAGTAATCAAAACAAAACTGCTTAAAAGTCAAAAGCACGATTTTGTCCAGGAACAAGTTTCTTACAATTTCACACAAGGCTACAAAGTCAAACACAACAGCTATCTAATTACAAAATGTTATGCTGGCAGTTTTCATGAAATTCAAATACTATGCTTAACATCTAAAATAGTATTTCATAATATGTGTCATAGACTCAAAAACAAGGCCTCCCAGTAATGTATCAACACACAAGACGTTTGGCTCGCAAGCCAAGAATTTGCTGATCAGTCGAAAGAAGAAGTGGATTAACCACAAGTAATGCAGGCTAGGTAGCATCCGTGTACCAAAAAGTGTCTCACAGACAACTGAAAGGCATGCTCCTGTTCCTGCACAGCATTAAGGCCTTAATGGAGAAGGAGCAGGATCTATGCACTGTAGGCAAGCATAGCTCCACTGCCTCCGGCCTCCACCCAAGGAAGGTGAGCTACTTACCCCAGGCAACACCAAACTCCTCTGTCTCCAGCCCACACACAAGGCCTTGCATTACATGTACAAGACCAATACAAGTAATAAACTCCCAATCTCAGAAATACAAAAAAAGAGGCTGTAACAAAGAAACTTGTGACACAACATTTTAACACAGGGAGGGCAGTTAAAACTCACTAATGCCAAAAACAAAACATCCATGACACACATACACACACCTCCCCCACCAAAAGAAAACTGCCAGCAAACACACAAAACAAATACTCACCGGACAAAAGCAGAAAATGGACGGGCCCCCAATTGTTACGACCTGTTGTTGGACACTGTTAAAACCAGAAAACTACAAGTTTATTGACAACAAATGAGTGATGGATGGGGCACTGGCTTCAGGGACAGGCAATCACCAAAACAACAAACAAAACAACTAAAGAAAGAAATCTAACTAAACCTGAAATGTCTCCAACATGTCATATGTCAATTATTCCAAACTGATTGCATTCTACAAAATGTGACAGTGTGTCAGTTTGAAATAATTTTATAGTTGGAATTTATAGTAAGATAACCACATTGACATCTTAACAGTTGTCCACATAAAACAAAGGTTTTTGACAAAAGGCAAAACCAAGTGTCTTTTTTTTATTGGCCATTTGTGATAAACCTTATAAGTTGGAACATTTCTTGTAATTTGTAATCTGATATGGATGAGAACTTATCTGTAAGTGTCATTGTCTTTAAAAGAGAGGTTTGTGAGTTCCCAAGGAAAAATAATACATCATAAGCGTTAAGGCTTATCTTGTGATCTGTTTTATCTGTTTGAATTCCTTTAATATCAACAATCTGTCAGATTTTTTTTGCTGCTAGTGGCTCAATGAAAATGACAAAAAGAGAGCGGGCAGCCCTGTCTGGTGCCCCTCTGCAGACTGAAACAGAATTTTCCAGTTTACCCGGTTGAATGCTTTCTCTGCATCTAAACTATGTTTTCAAATTTATTAATGTAACAGTAATCTATTGCACATATTAGTCTGTGTGTGTTATCGGCTGAGCGCCGGCCCTTGATAAAACCTGTTTGGTCCAAATGTATAATGTATGGAATGATTTTTTTTTTCTAACCTTCTTGAAAGAACTTTTATTACACAACGATTTACACTGACGATACTGACTTGGAGGAATCAGTTCCTCTTTACAGAACTGCTTCAACTTTATGTTGGTGGGCTTTTTTAACAATTATTCTGATGGACATGTTTGTGCATCAGTGAATATGTAGAATGATTGAGGACCCAAAACAAAATACACAGGCTTTGAAATCATGCAATATTGATCCTTTCTCTGATGTCAAACCATTAAATTGTGGATTTTAAGAAAAAGGCTATTCACTTTACAAAATAAATTGTATATCAAATATGTTGCAAAAATATAACTAAAATAGTAAGCAATATGGTCTGTCAACATCATGTTATGCTGATATAGATGATGCATCATCTTCCATGTTGGTAAAGGTTTGGTATGGAATTTCTGTTTATAATGTGTAGGTACCTCAAGCATCTATAATTTCTCCTTCTCATTCCTGCCCTGTCCCCTTCCCAAAGCTGTGCCAGTTCTGTGTGTCCTCTACGGTGAGATATGGGATCCAAGTTTTGCAAATTGAAGACGGAACTGTATTGGTGAACAACACAACATATACTATTAACTACAGACCACTGCTGACTGAAAGCCCATTTGTTACTTCTGACCAGGTACAACACCCACACGCTGCATTAACAACAAAGCCATTTTCAGATCCACTTGTTATAGTCCTATGTTTCTTCACCACATCCCTACTCTCTCCCTAGCCATATAGCCCAACTGACACTACTGTATTAAGACTGGGCCCTATGGCAGAGACTGGCAGACCTTTTTGCAGTGCACTACCTTGCTGGGATGTGTTGCGTGAGGGCTCCACAGCAGATATAGTCTCACTGCCCCAGAAGTATATCCTGTTCAGCTGTGTGATATCACCCAAGCAGGAGGCGGAGTTGTGGAGCCTGCCAGCCTCTGTACGGTCAGACCTTCCCAGACAAAGTGTGGCTGTGCCAGTTCAGCAGAATGCGTGCTTCAGCACCAGGTAGGTGAAATCTTGAACAGTAATGTGTTTCATTGATGTCTGGGGATGCAGCTCTCTTTTTCAGTTTTCAAATATTAAAAATGCAAATATTTTAAATATATTAAAATATTGAAATATTCTATAGGAAACATAGAGTATTCAATATATATTGAAACCTATATTCTATGAGAATAGTTAGACTGTGTTTTACTTTCATCATTCATTTTTTGTTTGTTCAAATAGTCCTTTTTGTTTCATTGTTTATTTATTTTTTATATTGCTTAATGCTTTTGAATGAAACTTGAAATACTACAAGATAATGCAGAAACTTTAAGCAAGTCAAACAGAAGCACATAAACAAGCAAGATAGCAAGTCATAGCAAGAAGCACAAAAGACTAGTCCAAGGGGAACTGGCAGCCCTGAGGATTCAGGATTCTGAGGCTGCTTGAACCTTTCAGTTACAGATGCTGCAGGGCAGCAAATAAAACAGCATCTTTATAACTACACTGTCTTAAGAACTGAAAAAAGCTTTTTGATCATTGAAGTTTGATTTTTGATTTTAGTGTGCAAGGGCAGTTTAAATTCTATAGACTAAGATTCATTGAGACTCTCAATAACAAACTCAAAAACAATAGGTTACCATGAAAGTAAACCCAGTTTTCTGAAACATCAGTTGGGAGGGACATCTAGCCACTGAGGTCCATCCAGTTGCACCAAGTCTGGCTTAACAGACAGGAACGCAAAGCCAATGTAGACACAGACATATAAACCTAATTACGCTACGTTTTTTCATGCAACTATCACTAGCAATTAGCTTTATAAACAAAACTTTGTTTCTCATCAGATGGGTAAAAACTAATGTCCTGAAGCTGTTTCAGAAAAACATGTAAAAGTGCCAGTCTTTCAAATGGCTTTTTTATTAGATTATTGAAACCATCAGATATTTTTTGTAGCACTCTTTTGCCTTTCTCCCGCTGTCCATAGCCCTCTCCCTTGCTGTTTTCCTCTAGCCCAGAGCATCATCATATTGTTTATAGCTTTTCTTTGACAGCTGTTCTCTGTTAATAAAACATATGAATTTTGTTTATATAATGCTTATATATAGCATATATATAGTATATATATCAATTATGTTATTCTGTGTGTGTGTGTGTGTGTGTGTGTGTGTGTGTGTGTGTGTGTGTGTGTGTGTGTGTGTGTGTGTTTAGAGCCCTGGTTCTGACTTTTCAGGAGCACTTAGGAATCAGCTACATCTCTGTGAGTGAGGACCCATTTCCTCGTATGCTGATCCATAACCGGTGCCCCAAAGCCTTGCTGCTGAAAGAAAACCTGAGAGGTATTGAACATACACACACTTGCTTTTATTCACATGTTTCAAAATCATCAGTCAGTACTTTGTTTTCAGGATGGCTTTATCGCCAATAGAAGTGGAGTGAAATCTCAAAGTACTGAGGTACTGAGTTTGTTAGATTATGTCTGTAATTAGTGATCCCTGCATTTAGGACGGGTTTACGTTTGTTTTTGTTTTGGGTTTATTTTATTTTTTAAACAAGCAGCCTGCACAGCTGCTGCATCACCCCAAGACATCACCCCAATAATTTGGAAAGTGCTGGGTCAAAAGCTCTGGAGTTAAACTTTTTTGTGCCAAATGATTTTAATACTTGTGTATTATTATAGGAATTGAAAAAATGCAGTGTTTTCATTGACCTTTATTGTATTGAAGACAATATATACATCCAGTCAGGCATATCAGGCTTGCACAACACGTTCCAAAAAAGTTGAGACAAAACGATGTGATTTAAAACAGGTGATGTCAACAGGGAATCATGATAAATTGGTATAAAAGCAGAATCTACAAAAGGGTCTTTGAAGAGCAAAGATTCTTCAGGAACATCAGTTTGTCAAAACGTGTGAGAAAGTTAAATAATGTGCATGTTATCACTAAATTATTAAAGGAATCTGGAGAAATTTCAGGCAGGGGCACAAGCCTAAGCTGAACACCCATGACTTTCAATCCCACAGATGGTTATGCATCAACTGCACCATTCAGCAATAGCTGATATAACCACATGGGCAAGGGATTATTTTGGCAAACATTTGTCAAGCAGTACAATACAGTTATATTCACAAATGCCACTTCTAGGATTGACCATCACACGATGAAAATGTGTATTATGTTCACACGAATTAGTGTTTTAGATCTTTTTTATAGACACCCTGTGCTCAAGACTAATGATTAAAAGAACAGTCCAGGCTGTCACCAGCAGCAAGTCCAAAAACCAGGGTCTGCCATGATATATAGGGTTGAGTCAATTCGCCTTTAGCAAAGGTAATTTACACTTCTGTTATGGCAGCACTAAAACAAAAAGTACATTGAGATTTTAGACAGCATATGTTGCTTTAAAGAAGATGTCATTTCCAGGGACAAGACAAAATGTGCAAATCCACATGCTGCACACATTAGAAAGACATGGCTACAGGTAGACGAAACGAGTACTGGACTGGTGTAAAATGCAGGTATGGATGTATATGAATAAATTAAATGTAGCTGAACACGACACAAAAACATAATATCTTGGGTAAATGTTTTATTTGCATTTTTTATACTGGCCCAGCTTTTTTTGATTTATGGGTTTTTTTTAATTTCCAAAACATATTACACACATAACAATAAATGCACTTTACATGTCAGAGCAATCCAGTGGCAATTCTAAACCCAGCACAAAGTGCACCATCCTTCAAGGGAAAATCATGGCTCTCAGAGTGGGCATGGTTATATGTTCAGAAGACCTGTCATGCCAAATCAGTTGGCCCTCAGTTGCCAAAGATTTTGAAAACAAAAGAATGATTGTAAAAGCAACAAATTAACGAATAAAGGCAAGACAGGCAAATGAGTAATAACTTTTGAATATACCATTAAAAACTCCTCTTTACTCTAGTGGATGTTAAAATGCATAGACTCTGTTTCAAAATCTTCAGTTTGTTTTCTGTTTTCAAAATCTTCACTCATTCTTTGTTCCAGAATAAGTGAAAACAACCTGCTTTCTGTTTTCTGTGTGTGTGTGTGTGTGTGTGTGTGTGTGTGTGTGTGTGTGTGTGTGTGTGTGTGTGTGTGTGTGTGTGTGTGTGTGTTTGTATCAGAGCCTGCAAGGACAGAGGTGTTCTGTAGAAAACTTCCTCCTTTGTCCTCTGTGCACCATGAGCTGTACTACCACTCTTCCAGTTTCCCTGAATGCCGACAGAGAGAGACACTGCCCACGCTGCTTCTATGCTCTGCCCCTGTCCTGCCTAGCAGCTCTTCTGCTTTGCCCAGTACACCTAACTGGACTGATGCCATTGACATAAACAGCCCAGGCACACAGGTACAGTGAGATTGTGATGTGTGTGTATGAATGTATGTCTAAAATACTTATCCTTATTTGTCCTAATTCATACACAACTTGTTGGTGACAACAGGGGTGGGATCAGAAAGGGAATAAATAATGTTAAAGCACCTTATTAGTCACATGTAGTCATTAGTCACGTTATTGTATATAGTTAAATGGATAGTTATATATATATATATATAACATACAGTTATACAGATAAATCTGTAAAATAAATAAATAATATTATACGGTCTGATAACTGAGTATAACAGTGTCTGATGACTGATATAGGGGTCTGGAGTATAACAGTGTTGCAGGATTATTAGTTGTGCTGTTTTCCCTGTCCAGGACATAATGACTACAAAGAAGAGGTTGAAATGTTTCAGTGCAAGGAACACCTCTAACAGTTTTAGGTGTGTGCTACAGAGATCCAGTGGCGTGATGCTGAAGACTGTCCTGCCTTTTAAAAAATTGCAGTGGACACAGAGACGCCCTAAGGTCTTAGGAAGCCCTAAGACCTAACAAATTAATGCGCTTTATCTGTGATGGCTGGCTAGCTAAAGAGCTCATTGGAGTCCATGCAAGCACCGATGAGATTTATTCCCGATTATTATTTATTGTTGATTATTTATTTCCAGATAAGTTAAAAGTGACTTTTGTCCAGTGACAGCAAGGCTCAGTTCTGCAATGTCACTGATCTTTTCTTCTTTTTCTTCTTGCTGGAATGCATCTGCTTATCTGTATCCACTAATAATATATAAAAGGCTATACCTATAAATGTATTTTCTCTTTACACCCATTCATTGTGGGTGTGCATATGTGTGAGTAAGGGTGTTAGATTGTGAGTATGAGAGTATTGGACAGCCAAGTCAAGAGATTAGATTTAGATTTTTCTTAAGGCTGCGCTGACAACGCTTGCTGTATTGTATCCCACAATTATGTAATCATTCCTTTCAGAACATACAGCACCCAGATTTTTATATTTGTGTGTATGTGTTTTGTAGGTAATGTTCCTACCGGGTTTTGGATGTCTGTATGTTGACGTGGTTCATCAGAGTGGCACTATCATTCTCACACTGGCACCAGAGAGCGAGACTGGAGCTGTAGTCAATGAACACCACAGGTATATACACAGCATAGCACATAGTACATAGGTGTAAAGTAAGAACTATCTTAACCTGAGAAACTTTATCTTTACACAGATGATGTTTTTTCAGCCTGTTAATCCAGCATGGCACCTGGGTGCTCCAGACATAAGAAAAAGAGTGGCATACATGTACATGCATACTTAATGTGATTAATGATGTATTTTTTGTGGCTTGTGTCTGTCTGTCTGCGTCTGACAGGATGTCCAATCAGATGCTGTCCTTCCGTGTATTGCTGAATGAAGTCAGCATAGTGCTTTGTGATGACATCGCTAGTCCAGCTGGCTCAGTGGAGCTGTTGCGTCTGACAATGTCTAAAATCCTTGTGCTCTTGCCCCGCACTGAGCCGACTACTGGTCACACAACCTCCTCTTTTGCCTGCCAGATGCAAGTGCTGTTTGGCAGTCTGCAGGTGGACAACCAACTGTACAGCCGTTCTAGTTTCCACTTTCCTGTCCTTTTGTGCCAGGAGAAGCGGGTAGACACAGACTGTTGGGTGGGCAAGCATGACCCAGTGCTGTGCCTTGAAGCTCTGGAAGACTTTCGGCAGGCATGCTTCTTGTGTGTGGGGCTTACATTATCAAGCAATGGGCTTCAACTGGAGCAGCTCAGTTTCCAGCTCAAACCAGCCCGCATCTATTTAGAGGACACCTTTGTTTACTACCTGAAAACCCTTTTCCACACTTACATACCTGTTTCCACCCTGCCCTCTGCTGTGGAGAGTGGTGTTTTTAAAGCGGATGGTCCAGCACTGCCTAAGAAAATGTACCAATCAATGCAGGCACTGGCCCAGCCAATACGGCTACAGCAGCTGGTAATTGAACCAGTCAGTCTGCTGGTCAGTATCCATGCCTCTCTGAAACTCTACATTGCTTCTGACCACACACCGCTCTGCTTCTCAAGGTTTGAGAGGGGACCATTTTGTACTACTGCACGCCAACTCATACATGCACTGACTATGCACTATGCTGCAGGGGCCCTCTTCAGAGCAGGTGAGTGAGTTTATCTTGCTCTGTCTCTCTCTCTCTCTCTCTTTCTCTCTCTCTGCCTCACACACACACACACAGGTAGAGTCCACTTGATTTTATTATTTCATATTTAGTGTCAGTAATATTCTGATGCTTTTTAATTTAATTAAGAGACTCTATCATAATAGTCTTTATTATGTGCAGATAACGTATTGAGTGTATATGTTTGGTGTATTGTTTTGCAGGATGGGTAGTCGGCTCCTTGGAGATCCTTGGCAGTCCTGCAAGTTTGGTACGCAGTATAGGAAATGGAGTGGCTGATTTTTTCCGTTTGCCATATGAGGGACTGACACGTGGACCTGGAGCCTTTGTCAGTGGTGTGTCTCGAGGAACCAGTTCATTCGTCAGACACATTTCAAAAGGTGAAAGCGCTTCTTGATGCTTCTATAAATACAGACATTGCCCCCACAAGCACAAATATAATTATGCTGCTTATTCACTTACCCTTTTCGTCCAGTAAGCATGTAATTATTTTACTACAAATGATTAAACAGAGAAAAGTTTATCACACTAACGACTACATTTGATTAATCTGATTACAAAAATGCAGTTAATCTATTCCTAGTCTTTAAATATTTTAACCAACATTGTTCTCTCTTTTACTTTTTCCATTCTAGGTACACTGACATCCATCACTAATTTAGCCACTAGTCTTGCACGCAACATGGACCGACTGTCCCTGGATGAGGAACATTACACACGGCAGGAAGAATGGAGGAGGCAACTTCCTGAGACTCTAGGTCATGGTTTGCGCCAGGGGCTCTCACGTCTGGGAATAAGTTTGCTAGGTCAGGTTCTTAATAAAACAAACACACATAGCCACTCCATTGTCACCATGCCATATCTTACTTACCCTCACTATAATGTGGGTGTGTATGGGTTGTCAGTGTTATTTGTTTCTGTCTGTGGCCTTCAATGTGTGTTTTTTAATACATGTAGGAGCAATTGCAGGTATGGTGGACCAGCCGATGCAAACATTTACTAGACCAGTGGAAACTCATAACACAGCAGCCAGCACCGCTCGGGGCGTCATCTCTGGAGTGGGAAAAGGCATTGTTGGAGTTTTCACCAAGCCCATTGGAGGAGCTGCTGAGCTTGTCTCTCAGACAGGATATGGTAGAAGCAACTTTGTGTGTGTGTGTGTGTGTGTCATTTTCATGATATTCCTTTGTAAACCATTGGTTGTTCGGATCAGCAATTTCAGTTAAATGTATCATATAGCAGACAAACACAGTGATATTCAAGAAGTGAAATGAAGTTTATAGGATTTACAGAAAGTGTGCAATAATTCTTTAAACATTAGGCAGGTGCATAAATTTGGACACCCCAACAGAAAAAGTACATGTTTAGTAGATCCTCCTTTTGCAGAAATAACAGCCTCTAAACACTTCCTATAGCTTCCAGTGAGAGTCTGGCTTCTGGTTAAAGGTATTTTGGACCATTTTTCTTTACAAAACATATCCGGTTCAGTCAGGTTGGATGGTTTCTGAGCATGGACAGCCAGATTTAAATCACACCACAGATGTTCAATAATATTCAGGTCTGGGGACTGAGATGGCCATTCCAGAATGCTGTGCTTGTCCATCTGCATGAATGCCTTAGTAGATTTTTAGCAATGTTTTGGTGAAGTATCCATCCCTGGCGCAACTTCAACTTTGTCTCTAACCATTGTTCTCAAGAATCTTTTGATATTTACTGGAATCCCTGCGACCCTCAACTTTAACAAGATTCCCAGCCCCACAGCATGATGGAACCGCCACCAAATTTTACCGTGGGTAGCAAGTGTTTGTCTTGAAATGCTGTGTTCTTTTTCCACCGTGCATACTGCCCCTTGTTATGTCCAAATAACTAAACTTAGTTTCATCAGTCCATAGCACCTTATTCCAAAATGAAGTTGAATTGTCCAAATGTGCTTTAGCATACCTGAAGCTGGCCATGTGCACAGAAAAGGTTTCTTCTGCATTACTTTCCCCTATAACTTTCTCCTTGTGCAAAGTGTGCTGAAGAGTTGAAAGATGCACATCTGCAGCAAGATGATGATGTAGGTCTTGAGCTTGTCTGTGGGTTGACAATGACTGTTCTCACCATCCTTCGCCTTTTTTCTTGGCCTGCCACTTCGGGCCTTAACTAGAACTGTGCCTATGGTCTTCCATTTCCTCACTATGTTCCTCACAGTGGAAACTGACAATATCTGAGATATTTATGCATCCTTCCCCTAAATCATGATGTTAAATCATTGTTTTCAGGTCATTTGAGAGTTGCTTGGAGGTTCCCATGTTGCCACTCTTTAGAGAAGATGCAAAGAGGAGAAAAACTTGCAATTGGCCACATTAACCCTTTCTCATAATTGGATTCAATGGGGTCGTCTGCTATATGATATACTTAGGTGAAATTGCTGATCCGCACAATGATTTATAAAGGAAATATATATATATATATATATATATATATATATATATATATATATATATATATATATATATATATATATATATACAAACATACATACACTGCTCAAAAAAATGAAAGGAACACTAAAATAATGCATCCTAGATCTTAATGAATTAAATATTATTCAAATTCTTTATTCTTTGTTCTTGAAACTCTTTATTTATTACGTAGTGGAATGTGCTGAGAAAAAAATTACATAAAAATGATCAATGTAAATCAAAATTATTGTCTCATACATGGAATCATACTCAAAATCAAAGTGGAAAATCAAATTACAGGCTGATCCAATTCCTCAGGACAAGTTAAAATAAGGCTCAGTAGTGTGTGTTGCCTGTATGACCACCCTACAACACCTGGGCATGCTCCTGATGAGACGGCAGATGTTCTCCGTGTTCCCGCCCTGCACAGTGTTGGGCTGTAAATACAAGCCCCACTTGTGGACGTTGGGCCCTCATACCACCCTCATGGAGTCTATTTCTGACACTTTGAGCAGAAACATGGATATTAGTGGCCTGCTGGTGGTCTTTTTGTGCTCTGGTACTTCTCCTTCTTTTTTTATTGAACAAAGGAGGATGCAGCTGTCCTGCTACTGGATTGTTGCCCTCCTAGGGCCCCCTCCATGTCTCCTGGTGTTCTGGCCTGTCTCCTGCTATCTGCTCCATGCTCTGGATATTGTGCTTACAGACACAGCAAACTTACTTGCCACAGCTCGCATTGGATGTGCCATTCTGGGTAAGCTGCACTACCTGAGCAGCTTCTATGGATTGTAGACACATAGACGCCTAATGCTACCTCTAGTGGTCAGAGCACTGACAAAATGCAAAAGTGACCAAAAGATCAGCCAGAAAGGATGAGAACAGAGAAATGGTCTGTGGTCACCACCTGCAAAACCTCCTTTATAGGGGCTGTGTTGCTAATTGCCTCTCATTTCTACCTGTTGTCTGTTCCATTTGCACCACAGCAGGTGAAATTGATTTACAATCAGTGTTGCTTCCTAACTGGAAAGTTTGATTTTACAGAAGTGTAAGTTGCAATGTGTTGTTTAGGTGTTTCCTTTATTTTCTGAGCAGTGTATATATACACATTCATATGCATTCATATGCGTGCAGCATATATGTGAATGCACATAAAATTAACATTTGATGCATGCAGCCCCACCTATTAACCTTTTGTTTCTTGAGGTGCAGGGTTTAAAAAGGCAGTGAAATTAAAGAGTCAAAGAACTTGAATCAAAACTAAAAGTTTAGTCATGAAGAGATTAAGGTAAAGTTATTTCCCTCCATAACATTCTACAGCAGAAAACAAATGTATGGCATATAATAAATCTTGGTGCTGCTGCATACATTTCACTGATTTATAGAGCATGTCACAAAAAGATTCCCCGAATTACATGCATTATATGCACACATTCATTTAGCTTTTTTACAGAGATTAGTTACTTGATTATAGTTTGAGTTCAGTTGTAGGTACTACAATTCAAATAAACCTAATAATAAATGTAATATAATGCTAATTATTAAAGGTTTTTATAAGTCTGTCTCTTAGGCCCATGCTAGTGTTGCATACTTTATTAGAATTGGGTACTTTATTCTTTTTTAACTCTTGTTACCATTGGGCACAAATAATCTAATGAGGCTGACTATGACATGCAGAGTCTCTCAGGAAAAACACTGCATTTAAGTATTGGTATCAGTACATCAGCACTAATAACATTACAGTATTGGTGCAGCACTACATATTGCTAACATTATATTCAAGTGAAGGTAGATTTATAAATCACTGCACACACACACACACACACACACACACACACACACACACACAAATACATGTATGTTATATATGTGCATACCTGTTTCTGTGTGAATACAGGCATACTGCATGGTGCTGGACTCTGGCAGTTGCCAAAGCAGCTGTATCTGCCAGCAGAGGAAAAATCAGAAGATGCACCAAACAGTCATCTCAAATATGCTTGGTAATAAACACAAATGCAAACACTCACATACACAAGAATACACCTGATTTGAGTTTAATTAGTCTTTTATTACAGCATAATGTAACATTAATGTTTTAAATTAAGATATAGGGTAGGGGTTTTATTATTGTTATAATTGTATTTTTTATGAATTGATGTATTGATGAATCAGTTTCAAAATGAAAGCTTTTGTAGAACTAGGCTGTAGAATGTAAGAATTTAGAATTCACACTATCAGTGGACAGTGGTGTTTGAAAGTTTGTAAACCCTTTTGAATTTTCTATATTTGTGCATAAATTTGACCATCTTTATGCAGACATATTTTAACAATATTTAATAATAAAATCCAAAATGTCCAAAAGTGAGGAAATTGATCCAGTATTACATATCTGCAAGTGATCCTCTAGGACAGGGGTATTTAATTAGAACTCAGTATGGTCCACTCAGAGGAGTGTTACTCAGGCCAAGGCCCGGACTGTCATCATTTCTAACATGTGTTATGATTCAGTGACGTATCCTGTTTACTGAAGTAGCCTAGTATCTGCATCTTATACCATCAGCTATTGAAACGCCAACACATCACACATGTTGGTTTGAAGGTGCCTGTGGGAAGAATAAACATGTCTCGGTCTATTCCTGGTTAAAAAGTCTGTGTGCGCGCTGAGCTCCTGGTTTTACTACGAATGTGATTGGTCTGTGAGTTTATTGCGCCACCTGTATACCGTAAAGACTAGAAATGTTGGCCCGCTTAAAATAAACACTGTCTGAATTAAATCATTCTCAATAGATTATCAGTTTGGGTCCGTGTTGGACAACGTCTGGGACCGGACCCGGACCGCGGTCCACCTATTAGTGACCTCTGCGCTAGGATTAGCAGTTAGTTTGTAGGTTAAATTTCATATAGTAAGGTTTTAAAGAAAACATTTTAGCCATCACACTGACTTACTTTCCTAACTAGCCATTACATATAACCATAACATACACGTTTTACTAGCTTTCATCTCAACTCGTCATCACAATTAATTAGGCTAAATGTTATCATTACTGTGTGTCATTCCACTCTGTGGACTGGACGTGCAGACTGAAACACTGATGTTGTGTTTCGGCTAGGAGTCTATCAGTTTGCTGTGAAAGCTCAGTTGCTTGCTTTCTGAAGTTGGCTTCTTATTCGAATCCCCTGTTCTACCTTGAATGGTGCAGAAGTTACATTCTGGCACCTGTAACAGCTGCATCGTTTAAGGTGGAATGGCAGAATTCACATAAGAAGCTAACTTCAGCCACGTCTTTCTTCGGGTTTATGCTAAATAACAGGTCCCTCGGCTAGTTCAGTTTTACAGTAGACTTTGGATGCTGTGTATCTCTGACCCGTCTTATGTTTGCCTCTACTTATTTTCTCTTTTCTTTCTCTATTTTGCCATCCGCGCTATCCAACCACATCTCCTTTGTGGTTGGATAGCACTTTACCTGGCAACAATGTAAACACGCGCTGTTCAACAGTAAAAGTCATTCATGCGAAACAGTGCGCTGTATAGGGTTGTATGAATTAAACGAATCTTTAATGCAAATAATTGCATATATATATATATATATATATATATATATATATATATATATATATATATATATATATATATATATATATATATATATATATAGGGACCAACTCATGACACCCAATTACATTAAGAAACATAGTATTTATATGTGCTATGATTGCATAGGTGTACTTGAGTGGTTTTTTTTGTGTGTTTCTGTAGGAAAATGCTGCAGTCACTGGGGCGGCCAGAGGTGCATATGGCTCTGAGTGTGTGTATGGTAAGCAGCTTGGGGCAGGAGCATGCAGGCTGCTTGCTGCTCAGTGAGGAGGTGCTTTTTATCGTAAGTGTGTCTGAAGACACACAGCAGCAGGCTTTCCCTATCACTGAGGTGCACTGCCAACAAGACAAACTCAAGCCTGAAAAGCTCACACTTACTTTGCATCAGCACAGAGTCACCAGTGATAGCGAGGTAACTTATTCTTCTTGTTTTTCATTTCTCTCTTTCTTTCTCAAACTGCAAATTAAACTGTTTGTTTTAATCTCTCTCTCTCTCTCTCTCTCTCTCTCTCAGGGTGAGGGTGCTCGAGAGCGTTTAAATGAGCAGCAGTACAGTCGGTTAGTAGATTATGTGACTCGGGTGTCTCAGTATCTCACCCCCGCTCCCTCCTCCCTCCTTCAGCATACTCTCGTCATCCCAGCAGAGCCTCCCCCCAGCATCACCAAAGAATACCACTATTGCACAAACCCTGCCTATGCCAAAGTCTTCATATGCAAATTCAACATGGTGAAAAACAAGGCACTGTGCATTGGCTTCAACTGACAATTGAGAAGACTACATTGTGTCTACATTTAGTGTCAAATTTATATATCTTTTAAAGATCTTTAAAACTCACAAAAAGCTTCCAGTATCTTTCTCGATGTTACATTTCCCTGACTGTATCTATTCATAGTGTTAGTAAGAATCTTATCTGTTGTTTATTTCTGTATCATATACCTTTCAAGTTTATGACTGAGGTTTAAGGCCAAAATGATTATAGGGTGAATTGAAGGGATGAGAATGCAAATATGTTTTTCCTTTCGCACACCCTGAATAACTGTATTGTGAAAAATGTTTGATGAATATAGATAGGCGAGGGCGGTCAATGTTCAATATGTTTGTGTGTATATATTGAAAAACAAGGTGAGCAGGGGCTAATAAAGTTAAACTGATAAAATGTACAGTGCGTGTAGAAACAAGGAGGTGGTTTTAATGTTATGGCTGATTGTTGTGTGTGTGTGTGTATATAACTGCCAACTAAAATTTTAGTATGAACATTGTTAAAAGATATGTGCTGCTTTTATCTGAACTGTGCTTTTGTTATAGCCATTACAGATTAAATTTGATGATTATAAATAATGTAATATTATTAAATATTCTAATAAAATATGAAACATTTCTTTAAGAGCCTTTCAGTTCATTTTTTTGCAAGTTGTTTTATGATTCTCTCTTACATTTATGGCATTTAGCAGACGCTCTTATCCAGAGCGACTTACAAAAGTGCTTAGTGTTGGTTAGAGTATGAATCTCTATCTAGTACAACAGGATTAAGTCCAAACCACTCTATACTCAAACACTGCCATAAACACAGGGCCAGTGCTGATACCTAAAAAAAAAAGACAATGCAATACCTAGCCAGACTGGAACACCTACAGAGAAGAGAACAAATACAAGACTACATACAGTACAAGTGCATTACTTAGCCAGTGCTCCTAGAAGATAAAGTGCAATTACAGTTTATACCATACTATAGTATATTAGTGATTAGAAGTGCTTTACAAAGAGATGGGTCTTCAGTCTGCGTTTGAAGGCCGCGAGAGAGTTCGCTGTTCGGACAGCCAGTGGAAGTTCGTTCCACCATCTGGGTGCCAGGACAGAGAAGCGTTTTGTTGCGTGTCTTCCATGAATCTTAAGTGATGGCGGGTCAAGCCGAGCCATACTTGAAGCCCGAAGGGCTCGAGGTGCGGTTCGACTTTTGACCATTGCCATAAGGTAAGGAGGAGCTGGTCCATTCTTGGCTTTGTAGGCAAGCATCAGAACTTTAAACTGAATGCGAGCAGCTACAGGAAGCCAGTGAAGGGAGCGCAGCAGTGGTGTGACGAGTGAACTTGGGAAGATTGAAGACGAGCCGTGCTGCTGCATTCTGGATCAGTTGTAAGGGCCTGATGGCCTGCAGAGGAAGACCAGCCAGGAGTGAGTTGCAGTAGTCCAGCCTTGAAATGACAAGAGACTGGACGAGCACCTGGGAGGCCTCCTGAGAGAGGAAGGGTGGGATGCGTCTGATGTTGTGGAGAATGTATCTGCATGACCGAGTCAGGTTCGTAATATGGGCTGAGAACGATAACTGGTCATCCAGAGTCACCCCAAGGTTTCGAATGATTCTCGAATGAGATGGCAAGATCCTGCTGAGGACCTGTAGTTCCAGGGATGAACAGCAGCTCAGTCTTGCTGGGATTGAGCTTCAGATGATGAGCTGTCATCCATGAAGAGATGTCGGTCAGACATGCAGAGATACGACTGCAAACCTGAGTGTCAGATGGTGGGAAGGAAAGCATTAGTTGAGTGTCATCAGCATAGCAGTGGTAAGAGAAACCATGAGAGGTAATTACATCACCAAGAGAACGGGTGTAGAGTGAAAAGAGGAGTGGATCTAGCACTGAGCCTTGAGGGACACCAGTAAGGAGCCTGCAAGGAGCAGATGTAGACCCTCTCCATGTTACCTGGTAAGACCGCCCCTCTAGATAGAACTCAAACCACTTCCATGCAGAGCCTGTGATTCCCAAGTCAGCGAGGACAGATAGAAGGATCTTGTGGTTCACCGTGTCGAAAGCTGCAGAGAGGTCCAGAAGGATCACAACCGATGACAGTTTGGATGATCTTGCAGTCTGGAGCTTCTCAGTCACTGCTATGAGGGCTGTTTCTGTTGAGTGCGCTGGTTTGAAGCCGGACTGGTTGGGGTCCTGGAGCAGGTTCTGGGTGAGAAAGAGAGACAGTTGGTTATAAACAGCACGCTCAAGAATTTTTGATAGAAAAGAAAGGAGTGATACCGGCCGGTAGTTGCAGACATCTGAGCTGTCCAGTGTGGGCTTCTTCAGAATTGGAACCACTCTGGCAGTCTTGAATGCGGCTGGGACCCGTCCTGATGACAAGGAGCTGTTTATGATGAATGTGATGAAGGGCAGCAGATCCATGGAGACTGTCTGGAAAAGTGTGGATGGAATGGGATCCAGTGGGCAGGTGGTCAGGATGTGGAAGGGTAGTAAGGACAGTTGAAGCGAGAGACGAGTGAGAAATGGAGTGCAGGTTGCTTCGAGTGAAGGACGAGCCTGAAGAAGAGGCATTGACAGCGAGAGCAGTGAGGGACAGTGTGAAAGATAGAAAGTGGTGATCTGAGCAGTGTATGGGGGTTACTGTCATATCCAGCACTGGGACAGGTCTGCTGAAAATCAGGTCTAGGACGTTGCCTGCTCTGTGCGTTGGAGGGGTCTGGTTGAGTGCAAGGTCGAAGGATGACAGCAGCGGTTCAAGACCTGATGACTGCAGCTTGTTTGATGGAAGATTAAAGTCACCAAGGAGAATGAGCGGTGTTCCATCAATGGGGAAGAGACTCAGAAGAACATCCAGCTCATCTATGAAGTTACCTAGAGGAGAAGGAGGGCGATAAATGACAATGATATGCAGTTTAGTGGGGAAACAGCATACAGCATGAAATTCAAAGGAAGAGACAGAGAGATGGGAGAATGAAAGTGGAGTGAAGTTCCACTTCCTAGACAAGAGCAAACCTGTGCCACCACCCCTGCCAGTCAGTCTCGGAGAGTGAGAGAAGTTAAAGGTAGAGGATAGGGCTGCTGGAGTCGCAGAGTTCTCAGGGCTGATCCAGGTCTCAGTCAAAGCCAGGAAGTGCAGTAAACGGTGAGATGCTAAGGCCGAGATGAAGTCAGCCTTCCGAACCGCAGATTGGCAATTCCAGAGTCCACCCATCACCCTGGTCTGAGAATGTGACGACCTTGGGGGATGGATGAGATTCCTTGCATTGCGCTTCTTGTGGTGACGACGGGCTCATCTGGTTCTGTGGGTTGAGAGAACAGGTACTGGAGAACACATGTTTAAAGTGCAGCAGTGTAGTAACTTGAGAGTAAAGTAGTAGAATGAGAGAAAGAGATACTTAGCCAAGTTTGAAGGAGATCGCCTCTGTGTTGATATTAAATGGAACAGGAAAAGTGATCTGTCTAGTTTCTTTAGTCGCTGTACACCGTTAACGTCTGTAGCGGACACCCCCTCAATATATCTGCCTAGTGGCTAGAAGGCCACTCCCAGCAGTTCACACCTTGAGCTAACCTGAAACCACACCTGAAACTAGTACTAGCAATTAGCTCTAGAACCAGCAAAACAACCTTGTAGCAAGCAGTTTAAGTCAAAAGTAAATTGGGAAACTCAAGCCTACCTTACCAGCAGAGAAGACAGATCTAATCAGGACACACAAGCACACACTGTTTAAAATGTTGGAGTGACACCAGTGAATTTTACAGACCAGCTCGCTGGTGCACTGTAGCAGATTTTCAATTCAACTTTGTCATTATACATGTACAGGGGGTACACAGTATAACGAAATGCTTCATGTCTGGTGTGTAAACATTACATTTAGACACAAGAGAAAACTAACTGCAATAGAAAGTACAATAAATAGACAGTACAATACAATAGACTATAGACCAGATGTATTTAATTAGAATTCAGTAAGGTCCAGTACAGGAAAATTTCCTCAGGCCAAGGTCCGTGTTATGATTTTGTGCCATATACTGTATACTGAAGTAGCCTTTTAATATGTTATCAGCATTTTATGTCATCAGCAACTAAAAGACAAGACAAATTACAAATACTGTTCAGTATATTTCAACTATATTTATGTTTTTCTGATTAATTTTATTTTCTAAGTGCTGCTTCTCGCTTCATACCTCACCTGCACAGAGTCTGCACAGATCTGATTGGCTGATGAGTACCGTTCCACCACTTAAATACTGTCAAATTCAATAGTTCTCAATAGTTTATCGATTTGGGTCCGCATTGGACAACATCTGGGTCCAGATCCGGACCATGGTCTGCCTATTACTGACCTCTGCTAGGGAAAATAAAGACAGGTGGCGTGAGTATATTGATACTAAGTGCATAAAGTGACAGTGCATATGTGCATATTACAGAATGACATAGCTCTGTAAGAGGAATGTTTTCCCAGTTCAGTAAAAACTCTTGCTACCTGACAGGTGATCCAGTCACTGGACCGAGTCTAATAACTACTGTTATTTATAGAAATCATCAGTAAGATATAAGCTGGCATATGAATTTAAACGGGTTGTTATTGGGGTCCTGTTGGGCTGAACAGAAAAAGCATGGGCTTAAACTGGGCAACCTCTAAAACCATATCATACAACTCCACTTGGATTTAACTAAGCAAATAGGTAAGAGCCTCCCATTGGATAATTACTGCATGGGTGATTATGTTTCAGCTGAAATAGGTTATTTAACGCTGACTGATGCAGCGAGTAGCTTCTCATTTATTAAACAACCACATCAAAAGACACATCCTGTGGTCATGAAAAAAAGATGTTAATCTATTTCAGAAAGTTAAAATAATTGGCATGCATCAAGCGGGGAAAACATCTTAGGAGATTGCTGAAACTAAAATTAGTTTATTAACTGTCCAACGCATTATTAAAAAGTGGAAGAACGGTGGAGAAACATCATCTTCAAGGAAGGAATGTGGATGGAAAGAAAATTTTGAATGATCGTGATCGGTGATCACTTCAATGTTTCGTGATCAAATCATAGAAAAACAACAGTAGTATGTTTAATAGTGAATGTAAGAGCATTTCCACACACACAAAGCAAATGGAACTCCAGGGATTGAGACTAACTTGACAGTGAGGCTAGCCAGCAAAAATGGCTTTAATTTGCTAGGGAGCATAAAGATTGGACTCTGGAGCAATGGAAAAAGGTCATGTGATCTGATGTGTCAAGATTTACCCAGTTCTAGAATGATAGGCACATCAGGGTAAGAAGAGAGGTGGCTGCACCCATCATGCCTAATGCTTACCATACAAACCTGTCAGGACAGTGCTATGTTCTGGGGTTGCTGCAGTTGGTCAGGTTCAGCAACATTATATGCCCAAAGAATGAGGTCAGCTGACTACTTAGCTAGAATATACAATTATTCCCTCAATAGAAATATTTTTTTTCCCCTGATGGCACAGGTATATTCCAAGATGACAGTTAGGAGTGGCTGAATGCTGTAACAGCATATGAATGGTCTAATAGGGCTGTTAACAGAACTGTTTAACATATTTGTTAAATAAAGAGATCCAGCATCTCAAATATAATTAAATTAATTATACTATATGTCTCCCTACACTGTTGTTAGGAGAGATTGTAGGCTATATATAAATTGTAAGGGAGATTGTAGGCTATATATATATATATTTTTATTTTCATTGGATTGATGTATTTTATTTTAAATAGTGACATTTTATATTATAAAAAATAATACACAGCCTGACCTGTAGGCCAGAAACTGCAGGGTCATGTCAGTGCAGCAACCTTAATTTGAACCCCGAGGCCTGAAAGCACCAGGTAGGAGTTAGCAGGGCCTGGTTGGTAACACTTGCCTGTTCATGCATCTCTACCCGTTGATAGCAGACCAGGGGCCCTCCTTTTCTTGATAAGTTGGATATCTATTTAATAATAAACTCATAGCTGGAAAGAATACAGTCTGTGTTTTAGGCTGTGTTCTTGAGGGCTATGAAGAACAGAGATAAGCAGAAAGATACAAACTTGGCAGTAGCTTAGAGAGAAAGAGTGTTCTGTATTGTGAAATAATTGTATGCAAATGACATGCCACAATCATGTTTATTAAGGAAGACATCTGAGACTGGTTGGGAAAAACACATATCTTTCTGTACAATAAGAATGTAGAAAAAGGAGGGGCTATGTAAATCACCCCCCTTGACAAAGGTATAAAATGTGAATATTCTGTGTTTCTGTTGGATTGGATTGTGCGGAGACATTTCTACATCTTTGCAAAATGAAATAAAAGAGCCTGCTTTTCCTTTCAGTGAGTCTTCGGGAAATTCTTTTTATGAGTTGCTCTGGTTATTTTAGTTTGGTTTTGTAAATAGAAAAAACAAATATTGAGCTTCTGTGGGCTAGGGTGACCAGATGAGAATGAGAGAAATTCAGGGCATGAGTGTGTCATGACAGAATCATTAATTAGCTAATAAACATACAGACAACACTATTCTAGCACTTGGCACTTTAATAACACACAGCCTTACCAATGGCTCAGCAGCTATAACTTCTCTCACTCCTTTTTAAACCGTAAACAGACCACCTGCATCATTAGCCTGCCTGTTAAGTAACAGAATAAAGAATGCATCAGAAATATAGACTGCTGATAATGACTGCAATGTGTTGGTTCTGACTGATAAAGTACAAAAATATTCCTTTGCAAAACTTACTAGACACACAACACCAGAGAAATAAAGCACAGACACTGTGTGTGCGCTCCATGCTGCACTGAGAGAAAGAAAAGCTGGATCAGACCATTTTGCAAGGTGAGGGGAGGGGGGCTGCTATATTTTTGTTGTTATAATATTTGGTTTGACCATGTACTCTCTATGGTTTTTACCAGCTTGTCAAAGACAAAAAACGTTTTTTACTATAATCTTTAGGGGTGCTGGGACTGAATTTTTCTAAACTAGGGCTAGCTAAGCCTCTGTTATTATTTATTTAAATGTTGTTGCTCTCACAGTATCACACATTGTCGAATTTAAACCATATGTAGGATGTACACTGCTTCTGCCAATTGCCTATTTTTAAGGTTCTTCTCTCTGTAAAGTAACTTTCTGAACATATTGCCAATACAAAATGAATGCAAAATATGTTTAAGAAAACTAGTTATTTTAACTTACACGAAGACACGCTGGCGTCGGCCATTGTTCTGCACATGAACATGCGCACACATTTGTGAGCATCGTTTATGCCATGGCCAGGCTGCCATGTGCAAGTGGTCTCTTTTCTTGCACTGTAGCCTCCTCGGTATGAAGATGCATCCATTTGCAGTGCCAGAGCTGGAGTTTAGGACACTTGGAGCATTGGCGAGGTAGGTAAGCTATGGTAAATGGTAAAATATTAACTTTTGAACAAATCAGTCACTAACAAAGTAATGGGGTTCCTTAAGAGTTTTTCTTTTTTTTTTTAACTAGTGAAGTCTAATGTAGTGTATTTTGTTCCACACTGCACTGATGGGTTATTGCTATGATATTTTGTATTAAGTGTAAGCCCTATAAGATGTGCACACATTATGGCTGTTCAGTTCACATACAGCCTGTGTACTGTCTATAGAAAAGCATAAAAATAAATAAGATGTTCAGAAACAGCTGAAGCGAGCCTAAATGCAGGCTTTGGCTAGAGTGGTAAATGATTCTCCAGCATTGCGCTGAGGTTCAGTGGAACTGTGTTCCCTGTAGTGTAGTTCCATTCAATACATTTAAGATGAGTAGTAGTTTGTGTGTTTGTGTTCCTTAACTAGTTGTAATGTAATCATGATGGTGTAATCAATGGTTTTGTGTCTGAATGCTGTCAACTCCTCACAGCACTTTTCCACAAGAGTAGTTTTTTTAGCAGTAGCAAATGAGACAATATTCGTATATGTATCCTTAAGTGCAGAAGAAATGTTGGATGACCAAGTGTCCACACTTTATAGAACTCTATAAAAATATGTATATAAGAAGATAAATAAAAATAATAAAGGATATAAGCTGTTCCCGAGTTTGTTTTTTCACAATCTTGTATCGTGTCCCAAATTAGCACCATTGAAGAATAGGTAACTTGAAAATGGGACTAACAACATATAGAGAAACGAGACACATTAAACAGATGCCTGTAATTGTAGAATTACAAAGTGGTTTATAAGGTCAGTGAAGCAGATAATATGGACAGAGAAACAATGTGGTTTTAAAAGTGCTTTAATTGTTTTAGTGAAGGAATTCAAGACTAAGAGTGTAAAGGACCATTTCTAGAGAACCTGTGGAGTTTTGACAGTCTTTAAGAGTAAAGACTGTCAAAACTCCACAGGTTCTCTAGAAATGGTCCTTTACACTCTTAGTCACTCTTAGGACAAAAATTAAACTATTCAGGAAATCTAAGAACACAATGTCTGTGTGGACAAATGTCTTTAGAAGAATGCTAAGCCATGCACCATATGTCAGTCATTTTTCATTTAGTACACAGCACCCATAGTGCAAAACATTAAATTAGTTCTTCTTTTATTTTGTTAGGCAGAATGACTCTAGTGGCAGGAGTAAAACTGTTAGAAGCAGGGAAAGACACAATTGTCTATATAAGGTCTCACAGCAAACAATGGCAAAAGGAGAAAATAACTGCTTGTAGAGCTCGGAGACAGGATTGTGTGAAGGCGCAGATCTGGAGAAGGCTAGAAAATTCAAAAAGGTTCAGGAGCACAGTGGCCTCTCAGGATTCTCAGATTGTACAAAACAAGATTCTCTTTTTGACCTTAATTCTAAGGATCATGTCTGGAGGAAAGCAGGCACTGCTCATCACAACATGACAGAGCTTGAGAGAATCTACAGGAAAGAACGTCAGAAAATCTCACAATCCAAGTTTGCAAACATTGGGAGCACACATTTAAAAAAATGAGGATGTTATTTAGCTCATTCTACTTTTTAACAATGCAGCTTTTGGCTTGTTCTCTTTGGCTTAGTTCATAATGTGGAACAGTTTAAATACAGTTGAAAGTGTCCAACAGTAGGCCTGTCAAGATTATTATTACATAATCACCTGATCACATTTTTTAAGCTAATTGCACTTATTCAAGCTGACAGCATTTAGTTTGCATTGTAGTCAGCTTTGACAGTTGTTTACATAACAACCAACAAAAAAAAAGTTTCATCAATTGGGTTGAGCCTGATCCAAATGCCCACAGGCATACCTTGCTAATAATATTTTAAACACTTACTTTAGTAAAGCTTAAATTGCAAAACTTTTACTTATCATTTAGCAGTTTTAAGATCTGTTATTTTACTTGTTTGAGTGTTTTTAAAACATGTTGAACCGCAGCATAGAGGCTACAAATTCAAACTACCATGCCTTTCAACACACCTTTAGTCTAAATATCTAAAACGCTATGATGTAGCCTAAAATGGACACTCACTGCTCATCCAGCACTTCTCAGCCTTGACAGTTTGCTATTTTATCAGAAGAAGGTGTCGTATGTGGTTGCCAGAATTTGGGAAGTACGCAAATACCAATAAATACTGATCATAATCAATCGCTGTTACTTATCAGAGCTAACGTTACCTCCATCATCTCAAAGTCCCTGTGTTATCCTAACGTTACAACCTGCTTACCTACTACACTTTTCCGCTCACTTCTTACCTCTGGTTCTCCATCAAAAGCCTGCATTTCTGGTTGCTCCTCTCTCTGCCCGCTGTTACTGCTGTGTTCACCTACAACCTGCTGTTGCTGGAGCTCTGCTATCACAGAGGACGAGGAGACTGCAGCAGTGAACATGTCTGTGATCTGAGCACATTTGCAGTCTCTACAGCGACACTCTTCAATCTCTTTGCACGCAACACTGAAACTAGCCGGAGCTACAGCGGACCACATAGAGAAAGGGTGGGGCCACTTTCGTCCTATATGCTGATTTGTTCAGTCCACTGTCTATATTGAAGATGGGCCAATTGGCTGCCTCCTTTAAATTATGGCCTGGTCTTTTAAAAAAAAGGGAAGAAAAAAAAATCTAACATCATAAAACCGTGCTAACTACACTATGACAGTACAGTAGTTTTAAAGGTAATATTGACTGAGTAATTTAATTTGAGTATTTTGTGTAAAGTGTGTCACGCCAAAAGACAGTGCAAAAGGGAACTGAAGCAGGAGACATACTTGATTTTCTTGAAAACATGAAGAGCGATAACTCTCCTTAACCCATATGATTGAGTAAACAGATAATAAATTCATGTTCTTGTTTGTGAAATGTGCTTGGGACAGTCACGCCACATGAGCTTCTGGTTTGACTGAAAATTGTGAAAAAATGGAATGGTAATCCCATGAATGCTCTATGGGTTCATATGAAACATCACTTTTTTAACAATATCACCACAGTTTCTGACATATTTTTCTATAACTTACATATTTGACACCAAAAAAAGGCCATGTCATGTCAACTACCCATATTCGCTAATATACATACCCTGTCATATACTTATGACTTATTTATTTAAACACCTGCGTGTCATCTGTCACAATAAAAATTAAATTACTTTAAATTAAGTTGTTACATTATGATATATTATGATATATATATTTTATTGTTTTGACCTAAGAGCATATTTTATGAGCCATTCAGGCAGATATCTAGATAGCATCTGATAGTTCACCCACTGTCACAACTGTAGTTAGCAGAGACTGTGTATTTATGGCTGGGCACTTAATTTATGCTGGTTCACAAATAAAATATCTTTTGTGTTTCCTTTTTAAGCTGCTTACATAAGAAATTATGCATTGTGTCAAGTCTCAGTGTCCAAGAATGCTCTGATCAATGTAGGAAATGACTGTTTGTTAAGATAGTGTGGAATAAAAATGTTAAAGGCTGTTGCTAATGAATTACTTATTTTAATGAATTACTTTTTAATTATTTTATGAATTACTTTATTTATATATGCTTATGTTTAAATGTAACTAATTGAAATATAATATTCTTTTTTTAATCTATATGGAAATTACTGTGTTCATATATAAATGGCTGCTCAGATTAAATGTTCGGATTTAATGTTAAATCTTGCTGACTTCTCTGTAGCTCCTGGTTCAGTAGCCAAAAATCTTGGTGTAACAATTGACTCAAATCTGACATTTAATCAACACATAGGTAATATTACAAGGACAGCGTTTCTTCACCTGCCAAACATTTCAAAGTTAAGAAACGCATTATCTATGTTTGATGCTAAGAAGTTAGTGCATGCCTTTATAACTTCAAGGCTAGATAACTGTAATGCATTGTTGTCAGGGTGCTCCAGCAGGAACCTGAATAAACTTCACTTAGTTTAGATCGCTACAGCTAGAGTACTAACTAAAACCAGGAAATTCGATCACATCAGTCTAGTTTTATTAGCACTACACTGTCTTCCTGTTAAATTCCATATCGACTATAAAATTCTTTTACTGATGTATAAAGCCCTGCACGGTCTCGCACCGGAGTACCTGCAAGATCTTATTTCCTATTATGAACCGCCACGCTTACTTAGATCACAGGATGCTGGTTTTCTAATAGTTCCAAAAATTCAGAAGACTTCAAAGGGGGGGAGGAGCTTTTTCATACAAAGCCCCCAAATTTTGGAAAGTTGACACAGTCTCAACTTTTAAGTCTAGACTGAAAACATACTTGTTTAGTGTAGCTTTTGGTAATTAATCTTCCCTTTTAGATAAAGGCAGGAGATATGGGGGTTCTTGGACACAGAGGTTTATGGTAAACTGAGATGTTGGTGCTGTTGTCCCACCACTTCACACGATCACACAGGTTAATTGACGGTGGAGTGGGGGGGTCCCAGTCTCTCAGGGTGCTCTTATGTCCATGTTACCTTCTGGTTCTCCCCTTTTAGTTTAGGCTGTTATAGTTAGATCTGCCAGAGTCACCAGCCACACTCTAAAATTCTGAATGTTCATATTCTCTACACTCCTGAGCCGAACTAACTTTCTCTGTTTACTCTTCCTGAGGTAATGACTGTCCTCCCGTCTGTTAAACGCTGTTACAGTACTGACCATCAGGGCCTCCTTCCCACCCATCATCAGCCAGCTCTCCTGTCCATTTGTGTCAACTGATACACCCTCAGTTACATCACCAGCATTGAGATAGGATGGGACTGTTTCAGCTCACGCCTACTTTACATAAAGACTTAGTCATAGACTGCCGCTACCTGTGCAGCTTCTGAAGCTTTGCTATCCAGATTTCAAACAGAGACTCTTTTCCTTGGAGTTTAGTTTATTAAACTTTGGTTAAGAATGGTTTTGGAAAATTCTCAGAAATTAACAAACATCCTTAGAAACGAGATAAAGTACTTCAGTTCAGAACATATAAACGTGTGCAGGAGCCTTAACCATCAAGTAAGACGTTAACAAAAATGAATGTTAAAAAAACGTTTCCGTGCTGTGCAAGTGAAATGTACAAAATAACGTCCAGGGGACGTCTGCAGTGTTGGTTCGGGGGATGTCCTGGGGACCTGTTTTTGTGAATGGAAGTGAAAAAGTGAATGGAGCTGGCAGGGTAACTTCAAACAATGTTTTGTCCGTTTTGTGGGAGTAATTATAGTCAGTTGGCACACTTGTGTTTTTCATGTGGGAAGTCTTTAGAGTTTTTAAAAGAGCAGACAGAAGAAGATAATGCATTGTTGTACAGGCTACTCCAGGGATTGTCACTCCTACGATGTAATCGTTGAAATGATGTCCTCATTACATGATGTAAACCTTAGCTTGCGGTGTCTTAAAACTAAATGTAAAGAGGCTGGACTGTACCATAAAATATAATATTGCTCTACAAGCGCTGTCAGGAATGTAATAGGGTTTGAGCTTCTTGAACCAGGGCAGCTCTTTGGGTACTGAATGACAAAAGCACAATTTGTAAAGACAGAAGATGTTATGATGTAATTTTGTGTACCCTACGCCAGCACCACACTGATTACTACTTGGGAGTGTCCAGCCACATGTATGGCTCATCCACCAACTACCAACGCATTGAGTCATGGTGGTCTACATTTAGAAAAGGCAAGATACGTACCCTCAAGAATTTATTTACATTAACTTAATTGTTGGTTAGCCTAAATATTTTACCTCTATCTTACCTGTCAGTCATAATAGATACATAGATTAATTGGTATTACCACATTGTAAAGAACTTACATTCAATATTTAAATTAATTAAAAACACCAGCTATAATATAATTGTTTTAAAATACATTTAACCTTATTAATGTAGACCATTAATGGTAATTAATGCAATCCATTTCTATTGGTGCCAGTTCTGGATGGAATTATTTGCAGACCTCCAAGATGCAGGGCACTTCAATTGAAGTCATGAACATCAAGGCTTAGTGAGATTTTGCTTCAGTGATGTCATATAGAAGGACCTGGATGAATGTGTGTCCCTATGGAACAGGATTCGCACTTGGAGAACAGCATCATGTTCAGGAAGAGAGCCTAATGAACTGTAGTACTTACACAGGTCATTATTGGTGATGGCTTGTTAGCTCTGATTTGTAGCTTATATCTAGATCTAGATTTGGGTCCAGAGACTGTGGATTTAGAATTGAACGGACAGAACTGGATGCCTTCCCTGAGTCAAGATAGTCAATTAATCCATGTGGTGACCCAAACATCCAGGAGTACTTGGATGAAGCTCAGTCAACTAGAAAAGCCAAATGACTGGGAGACTGCATCAGAACTATACCTACATCTTAAAGAAATTGCTCAGCTATAATTGTCCTGGCTATGTAACTGAGTAACTAGAGTAGCTCTCCAATTAGAAAAGCTCCCACATCTGACCCTGCTGAAAAAAAACAGCCTGGCCAGCTCAAGATGGTTAAGCTGGTTGACCGGCATATTTCTTGACCAGCATAGGGTATGTTTTCATCTAGTTTGATGATTTAGCTATCAGCCAACAACCAGCTTGTCAATAAGCATTACCAAAGTGTTCCACCAGTTTGACCAAACTGATCAACCAGCTTCATCAAGTTGGTCATGCTGATAGACCAGCTAGTTCATCAAATGAAAACACATGCTATCCTGGTAAAAAGCTAAGCTGGTCAACCAGCTTAGCCAGCTTGCTTACCAACAAAGGAATTGTTTTACCTAGATGACCAGCTTTTTAGCCACCTTGAGCATTAATGACCAGCTTACCAGGGTGACAACAGGAAAATAAACGAAGTTAACAGCAGTAACCAATGAGAAATGTGGTTTTCTCCATCACTGTTTGGGCAAAGTCATGTTTTAAAAACGGCCAAATCCAGTGGTAATTTCAGTGTGTTTGAACATGTATTTACTATTGGGAATGGTGAATCATCCAAGAACTTCTTTTGCACTGGTTCCAATCCAGATGGGGGAAGCAAAGTTAGTCCAGTTGCAAACATGAAAACGTCCTCCACACACACAGTGGCCTGACCTCCTGTAAAGAAACAGAATTGTCACGCAAATTCTGGTATAAAGTGTTTAACTAGTGGTAAAAACATTTAAGTCTGCCCAGTGTTTGTTCTTCTCCAAGTCTCCTGTTGCTCCCTGATGGACTGAGGTCTGGTTTGAAAAGTCTCTCAAGTTCAAGAGGGCAGAGAGACCTTCTTTAAATCTGAAGTCTGAAGTAAATCTGTTGTATAGTGTAATTCATAGTATGTGTATGGACAATAATAATTAAAACAAATGACTACCAACTAAAACAATCACATTTTAAGTGTTGTACATTATTCCATAACTGATAAAACAACGTATGGTTACTGCATTAACTGAATCTGGATACAAAATAAAATATCTATTCTGGATATAAATATCTGGATCTATTCAGCAACTCAGGTGCTGCTATCTTCTGGTCTGTAAATAATGGGAGGGTTCTCCCTCTTACAGGTTTTAAATCACATCCATGTGGCACCATCAATCCTATGATAATCTAGGAGAATAAAAGACAATACGGTTACTGTAAATATAATATAATATACATAAAATATGCACAGGATGTTAAACATTAAACTGGTCTGCTAAAACACAGCATAACTGTAAATCTATTCTATTGCAGCTTAGTTTTGATCTTTCTGTACTCCATGAACATAAAAAAACAAAAGCATGCCAGCTGGCTAAAATGATTCCTTCAAAATGGACAAAACATTGCTTGAAATGATCCTCTCAGCTCCATTCACTTCTTTCCGCCACAAAGCAGTTTGACTGACAGACGTCAGCAGTATTTCCTGTGTGTTGTACCTCCCCTTTTGTCTGATTCACCGTTTGTAAAAGTGTTTTGGGCTGGTAAAACGTTTTTTGTCCATTTGTAAAAGTGTTTCACAGCTTGTAAATGTGTTTTTATGTTTGTAAATTTGTTTTGCACTTCCTAGCCACCCTAGGGAGAAAATGACTATCTGACACTAGAACTGAACAGCAAATCATCCATCAGTTTTAGCCTTAAACGTAATTGTTACTTTTTATCAACCCAGCTAATCTCACCAGCCTTAAACTCTCACCCCTCTACCCACAAACTGTCTCAAAGGCTACAAAACCCATGCCTCATACAGAACCGTTAACACATTTAAACAGCAGGAGCCTTCTTCAACAGAATAAACTAGATCATTTGAAAATTTAATTTCACAATCTGATCCAGATATCCTCATAGTGACTGAATTCTGATCGAAATAAACTGTGACTAATTCAGAAGTAGCCCTAACAAACTAGTCTTTTCAGAGCAGACAGAAAAGTAAGGGGTGCATGTGTGGCTATTGACGTTAAAACTGAGAAAATAAAAATGTTTTCAATTTCTAGCCCTCCAAGTTTGCACAGGACTCAACAATAGCTTTGTGGTAGTTGACATATACAAAGCCGAACTTTTTCCCCATACATTGACTTCGAAATGCTGATCATAGATGATTTTAATCTAAACTGGTTAACTAATGCATCTGATCACCTAAAGGAAGTATGTAGTAATCTCTCTTTCAAGCAATGAATTACTAAACCGATGCGACCAAACCTATGTGAACACACCAAGTCAACTTTAATAGATCTGGTCTTAACCAACAGAAATGACAGAATTACTGCTACATGTGACCCTAGTAATAGTGACCACTTAACTGTCGGATGCTTTGGGAACATCATCAGAAAAAAGTTGACCAGCTCTCGGATGGTTAGAAGGAATTTTAATGATCAAGGCTTTTTAAAATTTCTGAAATCCAAGATGTACATTTAGCTGTAGATCTTTTAAGCAAAACATTTCTGGCTGTGGTAAACAAACATGTCCCAAGAATGTTGGAATATGAAGTAAATCTAACCCTTCGATGACCACTGAAATATCCTCCTTACTGTACACAAGGAACCGAGCATGGGCCCTCACCAGAAGAAATGGGGATAGAGACCAAAGACTTACTTTTAGGCAGATAAGTAAACAATCGTCAAATCACTTATCAGAGAGAGCTTTGCTGAGCATTTAATACCCATTTTGCAGCTGCTGGAAATTCATTTGACTATGCTAATACAGAAGTCCCCACCATACATACATACATCCCCTGCCATAAGTCATGGCCTCTTTAAAATTCACGCTTTCTTTCCTCATGTAGTAGCTAAAGCCTTCAACACCATCAACATTAAAAAAGCACTTCTGTCATTTCAGATTACATTTCACACATTTTTAACAGAATTCCCAGTATCTAAAAAACATTACATGTAATTCTACTACACAGTGTGTGGCCCTGGGGCAAAGTAAAGCAGCACTAGTCAATAAGGGTGTCCCTCAAGGATCGATTATTCAATATCTACATTAATGACATGGTCACCTTCATTGTCGACTCTAAAATACATAAGCACTATGTGAGCGAAGTTTGGTGTGCTGAACAGCAGCCAATTGTATTTGGGAATTTGACTTGCCCCACCTTAGCTGCTGTTGATTGGGCAGCGATGGAGCAGCGCTGGAGCAGCGGGAGCGCAGTCCCTTTCTCTCTCTTTCCCTATCAGCGTGCCACGGACGGAGGAGTTGTAGCTCGCAGCTAGCTTACAGCTAGCTCGCGTTTAGATCACAGTCAGCTCACAAACACTGCTCTACTTGATGAAAGAGTGCCTAGGTTGAGGCTAAAGCCCTCTTTGACTGTTAAAGAGAATCCGGTTACAGCCGCATCCATTTCCATTCCACTAAACAAACCAAGTGAAACTAGTCCAAATCCTGATTATGTGTATCCACCAGAAGTTCGAAGAGTAAAAGTGGAGCACATAGTGAAAACTGGAGAAGTTGCCTCACAGTCGCATGCTCACAGCAGACTCAAAATGTTTTCTGGGAGGTTTCCTTGTCCTTCAAATGAAGCTGACTATGACACTTGGAGAACGAATGTTGAGCTGTTGCTGTGAGATCTCACCATTTCTGACCTGGACAGTTCCAGGAAGATTATTGACAGCCTGTCGCCACCAGCTGCAACTGTAATTAAACCTTTAGGTCTTCTGCTTTACCTAATGCTTACCTGGAATTGCTCGACTCAGCATTTGGAACAGTTGAGGATGGTGATGAGCTTTTTGCCAAGTTCTTAAACACATTCCAGAATACAGGTTAGAAACCTTCAACATATCTCCACAGACTTCAAGTCGCACTAATGAAAGCCACAAAAAGGGGAGGAGTTACAGCCAGTAAGCCTGAAGATCAGCTTCTAAAGCAATTCTGTCGTGGGTGCTGGGATCAGTCAATTCTCACCGAGCTCCAGTTAGAACAGAAAAGGGCAGATCCACCATCTTTCCCAAAATTACTCTTGATGCTGCGTACAGAGGAGGACAGACAAGCTGCTAAAGCAAAGCGCATGAAACTGCATCTGGGCATACCCCGGCAGAGAGTTGTGACTAATGCACAAGTAACATCTGTCAGCCCACCTAGTGACAATCAGTTAACAACAACTTAAAGCACAAGTTGCTCAGTTAGCCAGGTTAACTCCATCAAAGTCCACAAAAGCTAAAAAGAGTTCACCTAAATCTAATGAGTCTTCCAGTTCTAATACAAACCAATCCAAAGCAACCTCATCTGCTGCTACTAATGCCAACCTTAAACCAAAGCCAAAGCCTTGGTACTGTTTCTCATGTGGAGAAGATGGACACATCGCTAAGTTTTGCACGATTGAGCCCAATCTATCCATAGTCTATGCAAAAAGAAAGGAACTCAAGGAAAAGCAGCAGCAGTGGGAAGAACAGAGCAAGCTTCCTTTAAACTTAAAGCAGTTCTTGTCGCGGGACTGACAGGGACTAAGCACAACAAACGTCCCGCTCAGAAAGAAAAATGTGAAAATGCCACCATACCAGAGAGACTTGTGGGAACAAAGTGCACAGCCGAAGTCCTCATAGCTGGGAGAAGTTGCAATTGTCTCTTAGACACAGGCTCACAAGTCACCACCATAACACGTTCCTTTTATGAAGCTTATTTGTCAGAACAGCCTATTCAACCTCTAACTAGCCTGCTTGAGGTTGAAGGAGCCAATGGACAGCCCGTCCCATATGAGGGTTTTGTTGAAGTTAATATCACATTCCTGAGAGAGCTCTCTGGAAGAGAAATTGAAGTCCCAACTTTAGCACTAGTAGTTCCAGATTTCCGCTTTACTGAGCATTCTCAGGTGCTCATAGGGACAAACACGCCAGATGTTTTGTACAGGCAGTACAATCAGCTAAAGAAGTCGCATCATTGTCCTACCCTTTATAGGTATAAGGCTGTGTTAAAGGCACTTTCCCTTCGAGAGAAGCAAGCTGCAAGTGGTCAAATTGAGGTAGTTTTGTGGAAGAACAAAACACCAGAAGTCATACCTGCAGGGCAAACTGTCTGCCTTACAGGAGTTGTTCGTAGCAGAGTCAGTGCTGAACCATGGGCAATTGTCGAGCCACCTTCTACCTCTTCTCTACCTGGAGGTGTTCTTGTGTCCAGCTGTGTGTTGACCAATCCTTCACATGCCCCCTATAAATTACCAGTAATGTTGAAGAATGAAACCAGTCATGACATCACAATACCGACCAACAGCATAATAGCTGAACTACATTCCATCACAAGTATCATTCCCGAGCCTGCATCTTCAACAGGGCCTAATGCTAGTGAGGAGAAGACTCAAAGCAGTGCTCTATCTTTTAGTTTTGGTGAGTCCTTACCTGAAGAATGGCGAGAGAGACTCTTCAAGAAATTGAGCAGCATGCCTGAAGTGTTTGCCTTGCCTTGTCATGCAAAAGCTGTAAAACACTACATTAAACCCCTTTCAAGCATCGTGCCAGACCTATCCATCCGCAAGATCTTGAAGCGGTTCGCAAACACCTTCGAGAATTAGCAGATGCTGGTGTGATCCGAGAGTCAGAATCCCCCTTCTCATCGCCAATTGTAGTCGTACGCAAGAAGAACGGAGATGTAAGATTGTGCATTGATTACAGGAAACTCAACCTCCAAACCATCAAAGACGCGTACGCACTCCCTAATTTAGAGGAAACTTTTGCCACCCTTACTGGATCTAAATGGTTTTCTGTTCTTGACATAATGTCAGGTTACTACCGAGTTAAGATGGAAGAGGAAGATAAAGCCAAGACTGCATTTGTTTGCCCCCTAGGATTCTGGGATTTCAATCGTATGCCACAAGGGATCACGAATGCTCCCAGTACTTTCCAGCGCCTCATGGAGCGATGTGTGGGATAGATGAACTTGAAAGAGGTGCTTGTATTTCTGGATGATCTCATCATCTTTTCCAAGTCACTAGAAGAGCATGAGGAAAGACCACTTAAAGTCTTAAATCGTCTAAAGGAATATGGGCTAAAGTTGTCACCTGAAAAATGCAGATTCTTTCAAACTTCTGTTCGCTACTTGGGTCACATCGTTTCTGAGAATGGTGTTGAGACGGATCCTGAAAAAATAGCTGCTCTGGCCAAACCCAAAAAATCTCAAAGAGCTGCGATCATTTTTAGGATTTTCTGGATACTACAGGAGGTTAGTTAAAGACTACTCTAAGATAGTGAAGCCTCTAAATGATCTGACTCCCGGCTACCCTCCACGAAGATAAGGAGCCAAGAAACAAGACACAGACAAGAACTATCTAGACCCCAAAGGACCTTTTCAAGGTCGCTGGACAGCAAGTAGTCAGCAAGCCTTTGAAACCATTATAGAGAAACTCACTACAGCTCCAGTACTTGGTTTCGCAGACTCTAAGCTACCATACATTCTCCACACAGATGCAAGTACCACGGGGCTAGGTGCGGCCTTGTATCAAGACCAAGGTGGTGTAAAGAGAGTTATTGCTTTTGCAAGAAGAGGCCTTACACGCAGTGAAGCCAGGTATACTGCTCATAAGTTGGAGTTCCTTGCGTTAAAGTGGGCAGTGGTTGATAAGTTCAGTGATTACCTCTATGGGAACACTTTCACAGTGATGACCTACAGTAATCCACTGACCTACATTCTGACCTCAGCTAAGCTAGATGCTACTAGCTACAGATGGCTTTCAGCACTCTCAACATTCTCGTTTGACTTGCAGTATCGGAGAGGCAAGCAAAACCTGGATGCTGATGGCTTGTCAAGAAGACCTCATGGGGAGCTGATTGATGATCCTGCTTCTCAGAAAGCAGGAGCTGATTGATGATCCTGCTTCTTTGGTGGTACTGAGTGAACTGTCTAATACACTCATGCTCATGAGTGTATTAGACAGTTCACTCAGTACCACCAAAGAGAACTTTCCAATCAGAAGTCTGAACATGAGATGGTGAAAGCTATTTGTGAGAAACATCTGACCACAAGACAGTCTAGAATTGCTTTAGTAGAGTCACTTGCCTTACATGCGCATGCCATCCCAGAGGAGTTGACAGAGGAACCACTTCTTCCTGGATACCATTCCCAAGTTTTCCAATGCAGAGATAGCTGAAAAGCAGAGAGCCGATCAAGCGCTTGCACCAGTAATAAACCAGTTAGAGATGGGAGAGAAACCACCCCCTACATTATGCAAAGAGCTACCAGATATCTCTCTGATATTCAGAGAGTGGAACAAGTTAGAGCTGAGAGATGGTGTCCTCTATAGACGCAGACAAGGAGAGAACCAGAACTCTTATCAGTTGGTGCTGCCTTCAGAGTTCAGGCCCATAGTTCTGCAGAGCCTACACGACGAAATGGGACACATGGGTGTGCACTTTAGAACTTGTTAGATCTAGGTTCTATTGGCCCAAAATGGCCACTGATGTTGAAAAGAATATCCTAACCTGTGGCAGGTGTGTTCACAGGAAGGCTCTTCCTGATAAAGCTCTTTATTCCACGCCTACAACTGCACCAAGAATGAAGTCACAGGCTTTACGCCCTACGAGCTAATGTTTGGGAGACAGCCTCGACTTCCAGTTGACCTTGCTTTTGGACTACCTATGGAGAACAACCGAAACCCATCCCATTCACTATACATGACTACTCTAAAAGCGCACCTTGAGGAAAGCTATAGATTAGCTACTCAAGCAGCCATAAAAACTGCTCACAAAAACAAGGTGAGGTTTGACAAACTGGTCACAGAATCTACTCTTGATGTAGGTGATAGAGTGCTGGTGAGAAACGTTCGGATCAGAGGAAAGCACAAACTAGTGGGAACCTACCGTGTACGTTCTTGTCCGACGTGCTGGTGAACTTCCTGTTTATACTGTGAAACCTGAGATGGCAGAAGGCTCCCTTCGCACTTTGCACAGAGATCTACTACTTCCATGTGGATTTCTTCCAGCCATGTGGATTTCTTCCAGATGTGGAACCTACCAACTCAACAGAGAAACCCAAGAGACCCAGAACAAGGCAGAATCCATGTGTCGACACAGACGATGATGTGAGTGATCGGGAGGATGAGATAGATGACCAGGTACCCCTTTACCACGTCATTCATCATCAGCCTTCAAAAACTGTGAGGATTACCTATTAGTATGATACTCCTTGTGCTGGAGATGAGCAGAGGGAAGAAAGCTCACTACAGTCGCAGAATGTACCAACACTGCAATACTTACCTTTGAAAAGAAGAGTCACAGACTTACCTAAAAACATGCATGAATTGACAGAGATGGAGCACTTACCTGTCCCTGAAGGTCCAACGGAGAATTCTGGCATCAGAGAAGGAGAAATACCTATGATCTGTGAAACAGTTCAGCCTGATGGTGATACAGAAGATGCAAAAAGAAACAATGAAAGATCAGAAAACCCTAGTACTTCATCTGCAAGTGAAGAAAGTTCACCTGTTAGACAGAAGAATTTAGAACTGAAAGCTGAAGCTGATGTTACCGAGCCACAAGCTGAAACTGAAGACCATGTTAGAAGGTCGAGTAGAGGCCGAGCACCAGCCAGAGTTAGGGAACCCACTAGTCTCAGTGGTAACCTCTTTGTTTCAGGGGTTAAATACTGCAATTACAAGGTCTTTAAATGGTTTCGATTCTAATGACCTTGACCTAAACAGCGTTAGGCAGTTAGGAGTGCCAGTGACATTGCAGCCTATGGGATATGCAAAGGGACGTGCATATATTTAGGAGGGGAGAGTGTAACCCCCATTTCATGAGAGTTAAATATTTAATTCCTAATGTAATGCCTAGTTTAACACTCCTCAGCAGTTAAGGGGTTAAGCACTATTTGAGCGAAGTTTGGTGTGCTGAACAGCAGCCAATTGTATTTGAGAATTTGACTTGCCCCGCTTTAGCTGCTGTTGATTGGGCAGCGATGGAGCAGCGCTAGAGCAGCGGGGAGCATAGTTCCTTTCTCTCTCTTTCCCTATCAGCGTGCCACGGGGGGTCGGAGCTGTAGCTCGCAGCTAGCTTACAGCTAGCTCGCATTTAGTTCACAGTCAGCTCACAAACACTGCTCTACTTGATGAAAAAGTGCCTAGGTTGAGGCTAAAGCCCTCTTTGACTGTTAAAGTGAACCAAGACACTAAATGACACCAAAACCTGGCCTATGAACACAATTTTTGCTACTGCTGTTTCTAGAGCTATTGAGGGAAAAGGACCAAAAGCTGCATGTTCAGCGCAGAGGTCAGGTTTTTTTGAGGGCATCGGAAATCTTGGAGCGTGGATTTCCTCTGGATTTCGTGGAATTTCCTCATCTCGTCTTGGAACCCCTTCTGTGAAAGTTGATGGCGAGCCACCCAAAGAGACTGAACTGCCACATCTGACTGCTCTTGAATCCATTCTGAACTACCTGGTTATATGGTAGGATTGAGACTGACAGACTGATAAGAACTTTTTTTTTTGTTTATTTATCAAAGGGTATTGGTTTTAATTGAAGTTCATATTGTGTTTTGTATTTCTTTTTGTCATTTTTCTAAGTAAAGACATTCATTTTAATTTAAACTTCTCTCTTGGATCTGTTTAATGCCGACATACCCCCACCTCCTCTACGATTCGTAGAGGAGGTGGGGGTATGTCGGCCTCACTGTTACAGAATAGTAAGCAAATTATCAGGTTAACCGATAGGAGTGCTACATGAGCTTCCCATGTGCCATGCTTCAGCTAGTTTTTTCGAGACCACTTAAATGCAAAAACAGCAAAAAGTATTTAAGCAATTTGGAGACATCTGTCAGTTATTTTATTAATGAGATTTAAATTAGCCCATGTTTTGAGACTCAGATTATCTTTGAATGAATCAAGATTATGAAAATTGAAATTACTGTCATGCTTTGCTTCTCCTTCTGTCAGTCTCTGCGTTTGTCACTCTTCTATCATGGTCCATGTGCTTGTTTTATTTGTTTGCTCCTCCTTGTCTCTGCCCTCTTATAAAAAATATAAAGAATAAGGATATGGCAAATATAAAGATATGGCCAAGGTAAGTATCGCACTGTGATATTCAAGTATCTGTATATGAATAGGAAGTATATGAATAGTAATATTGCACATTGAAGAAATAAATATTGTCCAAAACAGTAGCGGCAGCAGCAACAGTAGTGGTAATAAATATATTATATATATAGCACATTATTATTAATATTATTGGTGAGAAGGAAGTCAGTGTGTGATCAGTGCATATAAGAGTTTAGAATGGTTATGGCCCCGGGAAATAAATTATTTCTTAGTCTGTTTTCTGGTTTTGATGCACCTGTTCATCAGGGCAACAGTTGTGAACCAGGGTGTAAGCTGTCCTTCATGATGTTCTGCGCTCTTTAGAGGCGGCGGGAGCTGTAGAGCGGACACAGGCGCAGAGCTTTTTAAAAATAAACAGTACTTTTAATAAACAAACCAAAACAAAAAAGCAAACAGACAGTATACATCAAGACACAACATGATAACCTCAAGACATTCACAATCACCATGACAATCACAATAAACGACAAAGACAGAGGGAATACACAGGGTATATATACACGGACTAACAAGGGAAAACAGGTGACGAGACTAAACATCAATGGGGAACAGGTGTGCGAGGCGGGGCAAGGGCAGAGACACAGAAGCACGTGACACAACAGAACCACATGGACAGGACGTAAACAACGGCACATGGACAGGCAGGTGTGACAAGAGGGCAACCAATTATTTTCTGTGCTGCTTTGATTCCCTCTATAGCCTCCCCTTGTCTGCCTCAGTACAGCTCCTGTACCATACTAAAATACAGTATGTCAGGAGGCTCTCAGTGGACGAGTGGTAGAAAGTCAGCGGCAGTTTTTTGTTTAGGTTGTTCTTCCTGAGGACCCTCTGGAAGTGTAGTCGCTGCTGAGCCTTCTTGATGACAGTTGTGATGTTGTGATGTTGTCTGTACAGGAAAGGTCAGCAGAGATCAGGACACCCAGGCACCTGAATGCGTGGACCGTTGATGTAGAGTGGAGCTGGGTCAGTTTTGTGTTTCCTGAAGTCCAGGATGATTCTCTGAACACCAAGTACTTACCTTCTAGACCTCCTCTCTGTAAGCTCCATCGCCCCCCTTTGAGATTAGCCCAAACACTATAGTGCCGTCAGCAGATTTGATGATGCTGGTTTTTTTTGCGGGCTGGTCTACAGTCATAGGTGTAGAGGCAGTACAGAAGGGTGCTCAGCATGCAGCCCTGTGGCAAAGTGTGTGCAAGTGTGTGTGTGGAGAAAAGGTGGGGGCCAAGCCTCACAGTTTGGGGCAGGTTAGATAGAAAGTCTTTTATCCAGGCACATGTGAGGGGAAGGAGACCCAGGGTGTTCAGCTTGGTGGTCAGATTGTTCAGGATGATTGTGTTAAATACTGATCTTTAGTCCACAAAGAGCCTCTGTGGATCTGTTTGCCTGGTATGCAAACTGGTGGGAGTCAAATGTGGGAGGGAGACAGTCTTTAATGTGCTGAAGAACCAGTCTCTTGAAGCACTTCATGATTACAGGTAGTTTAATCACTACTGGGTAATCATTTATATAAAAATAGCCTAAATAGCCACATTTCTTAAGTCAGGTGCCAAAGCCATCTCATGCAACAAAGTCAGCATTTTTCTCATTAAACGATTACTTTTAAACTCCAGATTGTTTTCTAGTGGTCAATAAAAGCAAGTATCAGAAAAGATATAAAGAAAACCGCACTATAATACTATAAAATCTAGCTCTGTAGAGGCCCACTGAGGTTTATTTATCAGAAAAAACTCAGTCGCACTCATTGATTCTGACACGTGCTGCAGCCGTAATGTTCAAAGCATTTCATAAAATTTTGTACAATAGCAAAAAACGATATCTTTTTAAAAACAAAGATTTCTTAAAGACTTGTATTGGAAAACGTAGGCTCTGTAAACTGTGTGACATGAATCCAGTTAAATTCCCACACACCAAAAATATTTGTACATAAGGGTTTTGTTTTAGGACAGCACCCCCTAATGGCCAATTGATGTCAGATGTCATGGGCCAGTAAAGAAGAGTATGAGTAAAATTTTGATGATTGGCTAATGATAAGCCAGTCAAAACCCTGCTGAAAACTGATTGATTGATGGCCAAAGTTGTCCTTAAGACAGCCTATTTGAAGTACATTAGAGATGCAGTATGCACAGTTTTAACTCAGTTGGCCAGAAACAGTTTTTTTTTACCTTCCTCGAGTTTGAATTGATTATCGCTCTCCAGTTTTATAGCCATTTTTGTGACTTGAACTCCTGACACTTGACACCCATACAATTTAGAATTTTTATTGTATTTTTATAATTTATTGGATAATTATTATTTGCATGTTATGAAAATTAGCAAAAAATCTAAATAGCCGGTGCTGAAAATTCCAAATTATCAATTGATTTGTCTTCACCGAAGGCATCAGGAAAAAATATTGTTTGTAAAAATTTGACTTAAGGGGCTATAAGCAATAATGTATTTGCTTTGCAATAAGCAATAACGTATTTGCTTTGCCCTAGGCCAATGATTTTGCTTATGGGTGCAATTTTACACCTGCTGTACCTTTTCGTCAAGTTTGGTGTCTGTAGTACTTATGGTCTGTTTCGTTTCAGTGGAGAAAAATAAATAAATAAATAAATAAATAAATAAATAAAATAAACATAATGATAATAATAATAATAATAATAATAATAATAATAATAATAATAATAATAACAATAATAAATATTTGCGTTTTAAGCACACATCAGCCCAATGAGAGTTCTGCAGTTTTGACCCCTGGGGCCTCACAAGGTTTAAACGCAGTTTGGGCCATTTTTACAGATGGAAAAGAAAAACTGAAAGGAAGTGGAAGCTTACTAAAAGGCCTTTATTTGCCATCAGTTTTGTTCAGAGGTCTTAAAATGACATAGACTGAATGTGGTGGGGCCAATAAGTCTGCCACACCACACAAACCACATTTCAGCTTACCTTTTTAAGACTATTTAAATGTAGAAAACCACAATAGGGTTAATCACAATTTTAGCAATTTGGAAGCATCTTTCAGGTATTTTATTACTGGAAATTATTTTTTTTTATAAAATTAAAGTTTTTGCTGCATTTTTGCCTGTATTGATTCCATGCTTGACCACAGTTGGCCTATTATTCAAATAAATATAGTTTAGTGACTCAGAATAGCTTATTTTAGACTGCACAGATTGTTTCTAGATTAATAAAGATCCTGAAAATTGAAATACAAATTCCACTCTGTTTGGCACCATCTAGTTCCAAGTGTTTGGCACCATCTGGTGGTCAAAAAAGGGAGTTGTTCAATAGAGCTCTATAGAGGCTCACTGAGGCCTATTTTGGCACACATCCTCACACTTATCTCAAGTTTGGTCACAATTGTGCTGTCTCTGTTAAGTCACATTTAATTCATTAAATATTTCATTTTAGACTTAGTAGATTGTTTCTAGATGAGTTAACAGCATAACATAATATCAATTTATAAAAATAATAATTTAAAATAACATAAATTAAAAAAAGGGAAGTGATCATAAAAGGATATAATGAAAACTGCTAATCATGTTACTAAATGCAGCTCTGTAGAGGCTAATTTAAGCACACATGTGAGGACATTATCACTCTAACCATTATTTTGACATTTATCCCAAGTTTGGTCACAATTGTGCCATCACTGCTGGAGCCATTTCATGCAAAAAAACATATATGCAATTGCACCATCACTTTTATGTTTATAGCCCCTTAAGTCAAAAGACTCAGTGCTTCAGTGCTGCACATATTGATTCAGGTGCTGCGGCTATAATGTTTTAAAAAGTCAAATTTCATTCTAGCTTAGATTTATCACAATGTCAACCCACAGAAGGCTGCCCGTCCAGACAACATTCCAGGACATGTGCTCAGAGGATGTACAGACCAGCTTGCAGATGTTACAGCAGAACAATGTCAGTAGAGTTTGGAAAGGCCTTAAAATCATCCCTGGCCTGACTCCCAGATGTTGGTGAATGAACTCAATCTATTTTTCAATAGATCAATCTCGCCCCTCTCCCTACACAGACACCCCTGCTGACCCCATTCAATCCTACCAGCATGCTGCCTTTCCCCCTCTCTCTAACTCACCCCCTTCTCAACAACTTTTAGCTCACAGCCACCCACAGACATGAGCTCTTGAGGAAAATCAAGAAGAAAAAAGCTGCAGGTCCAGATGGTAGCAGTGCTAAGCTCCTCCAGTCGCCAGCACCATTCCTCTTCACCCTGTACACTGCTGACTTCACGTACAGCTCACAGAACTGTCACCTTCAGAAGTTTTCTGACAACTCAGCAATTGTCGGCCTCATAACTAATGAGGAGGACGGTGACTTTAGATTCAGGACTTTGTAGACTTGCGTCTGCAGAACCACCTCCAGATAAATGTGGTGAAGATGTTGTATTTCCACAGGTGCAGACATCCCCCTCCATCAGTGAACATCCAGGGTATGGACATCGAGAGAGTGGATCATTTGGTCATTTGGAGTGCAGGAAAAAAACTCCTGAGGACCTTCTTTGACACAGTGGTGGCCTCTGTCGTCTTATACGGAGTGGTCTGTTGGGATGCCAGCATCGAAGAGACTGAACAAACTAATTAAGAGGGCCAGCTCTGTCCTGGGAAGCCTGGGAATGTACTAAATACTATGGTTGTGACCAGTTCAGGATTGACTTATGCCAGCTTGGCTAAAATCTCCTACCACCTGCACTGGGTCTAGTGGGCTTCCCAGGACAGAGCTGGCCCTCTTAATTAGTTTGTCCAGTCTCTTAAATGCTGGCACCCCAACAGACCACTCCGTCTAAGACGGCAGAGGTCAGAGATTGCAACTCAATTTGCAATTTGCTACAAAATTTAACATAATAATTGGTAGAATATGTTAAACTAATTTAAGACATATCATTCAAATGTAGTGATGATTGGGTAAACCAGTCAAAAACCTGCTGAAAACGAATTGGCTGATTACATCCATATTTCTCCAACTTTTAAGTTGTCTTAAAGAAGTTGTTTGGAGAGTACTGTAGAGAAGATGCAGTATACAATGTTTCAGCTCAGTTGACATACAGTAGTTGAGGTTTTTTTTGTTTGTTTTTTTAAAGCACCCCCATTCAATAATTGACACAAAACTGAATGGGCTTCCTCAGAGTCATGTGATAAACAAGGTTCTCAAGTTTTGATAAGAATTGATAATTGGTTTTCAGCTTTATTGCTATTTTTGTGATCTGAGCCCTACATAGCCATACGTATTTACCTATAGTTTTTTGTGAACATTTTGCCACCTTTATTGTTGGGATGTCTTAAATTAGTTTCACTTATCTTGCCAATAATTACATAATATTTGTGGACAGAGCTCTCTATACCGCCACCATCAGGCCAGTAGGTGTCATTATTGTTGTGCAGCAAGATGCACACATCCTACATGTACCCTTTAAGTTTCCTGTCTGGATGCTGTAAAGTTTTACAGGAGAAGAAGAAGAAGAAGAAATACCATCATCAGGGGCCAAGCAGATATCAGCCTTCTAAACCCACCAGACTTAAAACAGGCAACCAGGGAATGACTTAACTGTTATAACTGTGTGAACTTTTAAACATAAATGTTGGCATCAAAATCTTCACATACACCATGAACTTCCACCACAGCTCAGGTCAAAATTAAACGATAAGTCTGTGCTACAGCCATAATGTTTAAGAAAGTCATTTTTTTTTATCATTATTTTTAAACATACAAATTCATTCTACCTGAGTAACTAGTTTGTTAATTGGCTTGATCAAACTTTGTACAATAACCAAACACAAAAAGGACTTCTTAAAGACATGAAACCAGTTTCATTCCCATACAAGTGTGGACATAATCTCATTTTTAAGAACAGTGGTCAATCAATTTGATGGTCAGTCAAATGTCATCACAGAATGCCAACATGTACATACCATTCAAATTTAGTGCTGATTGGCTAATGTTAAGCTAGTCAAAAACCTACTGAAAGGCCGAAGAATAAAAAAGAATAAGAACCAATATCCAGTTTCAATTACCCCTGTGTAAAAAAGATTTTGTCTAGAACCTTAGGCCAGGGATTCAGAACTCATATAACCAGTTTTTAAGTTTACATGACCCCTGTGCTGAAATGGTTTAGTCTTAGACCTTAAGACAGAAATTCTCTGGGTTTGGGATTCAGAGCTCCCATAACCACTTTCACTGGCACCTATTGGCTGATGTTTGAGTTGCAGGTCTCCAGGCCAGTTTCCTCTAGTCTGCAGCCTCAAATCTCCCACTGCCAGTTTCAATAGCCTCTCAAAAATGCGATAACTAAAATAATAATGACCTAAAATGACCTAATATCACATTTTCTTAAGAAACACATATTTTGGAGAAGTAGTCTGCGTTTGACTTGTAATACTTCTAATACACCAAAAAGAAATTTACTATACTGCACAAGCACTCAGAGGCATTAGAACAGTCAGAATTGTTGTAGAGCATTAACATCATACTAACTGAACACTGAGCGTTCAAACAGTAAACTGGGTTAATGTCAGGAAACTGTCCTAATGTCACATGCGAAAATGCATTATCTTCCCTGATGTCCATATTTGATGGTAAGTCATTATGTGTGCTTTAATACACTGAGAAGTCCCAGATTACACTGCAGAACCTCTCAGAGGGCCTCTCAATCAAAATGGCTGCACAGTATTAAATTAATATAAAAAACATCATAATGACTGAACAGCAAGTTTTTTAGCATGAAACTGTATTAAATGTCAGACTGGCCTAATGTCACATTTTTATTAGTAACTTACATTGGCTAAAAAAAGTTATTTTATCATGGTACCTTTAATACACTGAAAAAACTGTTTACTCCACTGCAGAGATGCTCAAGGGTTTCAAACAGGCAGAATTACTGTTCAGCAGAGATTTAGTATAAAAAAGCACTTAAGCATTCACTTAGTGCAAGTAATCTGCATTTAACTGTAAAAGTTATTGTGGTACATCTAATGCACTAACAATTAGTTTACTGCACCTCAAATAACCAGAATCGCTGTACAAACATATGAAAACATTATTATAATACATTTTTTGGGAACTTTATCAACGGCTCCAGGGGAGCAGTTAGGGCTTAGATACCTTGCTCTAATGCTCTTCAGTCATATCCTGTTGGTTCAGGGAATGAAAGCAGTGACCTTCCAGTCACAAAAGTGATTCCCTAACCTCTAACACACAACTATTGAACATTGAAATTTTTGTATTGCAAAAAGTGTTCAGAACCTTTGAAACAGTCAGAACCACTGTCCATCACCATATTCAATACCATATTCATTAAACACTGAATTTACTCTATCTTAAAACTGTGTTAAACATAAAAAACTGACCTAATATTACAATCAGTAATGTGTAATTACTGGTTTTTGGATCACTGAGAAAACTTGCATGAGGGCCAATTCCAAGCACCTTTATTATAAGGTTAATTTATAATGCTAGTGGCAGCTCCTAGACCTTGACCCAAATGCATCTGGTTTTCAGGCCCAAAACCAACCCCTTTCATCATAGGGGTCATTGAAAGTGCAATACCGGACATATGAGGCCCCTGTCCAAATGCATCCATCGTTCAGCCACAACCCCAAACAATCAATCAACCAACCTTTATTTAAACCCAGAGTACATTGAGGATAACCCTCATTTACAATGCAGCCAAGATGATACATTGAACATTGAATGATAAACAAAGGATAGTGTATTAAAGGCAAATGAGATATAAAGCAGATAAGAATATTACAATAATTTAATGATTATTAATTAAATAATTAAATTTCAAGAATGAAAATTAATTTAGGTAAAAACAATAGTTAGGAAACAACAAAAAATCATAATAATAAATAAAAGAATAGTAAAACATCATAAACAATAAATAAGAATTAACAAAAGAATAATATAAATAAATAAATAAATAAAATGATGATAAAAAGTTCAAACAAGAAAAAGGTTAACTAAAATCAAATAAAGCAGTTGCAGCCTGTGTGGAGGTGATTAGAGTCCATTAAGTGACACGAGCAAGAGTTTTCTGTAGTAAATTCCAGCTCACTGGTGCACTGTAGCTAAAAGCAGATTTTCCCAGTTCAGTAAAAACTGAACTGTGTACTCGGTATGTAGTTGAAATGACAATAAAACCCACTTGACTTAACTTGACTTGAACTCTTGGTACCTGAGGGATGATCCAATCTTTTGAATGCATCTGATAAGTTGTGGAATTTTATAAATAAAAGTCAATGTGTTCACAGCAGGAGAAGACCAACTAACCCTTTCATACAGCAAGCAGTAATGTGTGCCATAGGGGTCTCTGGTGATGAATCACAAAGCAGTGATATACAGAGTCTGACGAGTGTTGTTGCTGACGCATATCTTCATGTCACATCACCTTAATCCAGAATAAATAACAGTGTTGCTTCTACTGCCCTTTTTCTTTTATACACAGGGAAACACATTTTGTTTCACTACAGGAAGCCAAGTTTTTGCTTTAGTTTGCCTGTAAGCTTGTTAATAGGTGCATTTGTCATATAGCCATAATATGCAAAGATACCTATACTGTCAGTTTCTAAAAGCAGACTGACAGTTTCCACTGAGAAATGTCTTGAGTTGATCAATCACTAAGGATTATAAAATTTTGGTTAAACATGATAGCTTTGATGTCTGTCTAAAATGATTAAGATAAATCACCTTCATTGTGGAGTGGAATTACATTGGCTGTTTTCCAGATACTAGGAAAGACACATCTAGATTTTGGCGATATGGACTTGCAGAGTGCAGAGTATGGACTCGCTTAATTCCAAACCGCAGAACAACGTGGCCCCGCTGAGATCTATTGTAGTCAATTTCTTACAGTTCAGAGTGAAAGAGCTTGTGTTAAAAGCGGCCTGGGCTGAAGAGCTCAATCTACAGGGCAGACGCATCTCAGTGGCCCAGGACTATCCAACTGAAGTGATGTTGAAGAGGCGGGAGTACATGGAGATTAAAAAAGTCCATAAAGGTCACAACATGTGTTTTCAAACTCCCTACCCAGCCAGACTAAGAATACAGTGGAATGAAGGAGCTCAGCTTTACTACATCGCAGCGGAGGCAGTGAAGGCCCTGGAGGAGAGAGGTATAACAGTACCCGGCTTCAAAACGGCAGGGCTGGGAAACGCCCACGCTGAGAAGCTCCAGCGAGACTAACATTGGCGGTCAGCAGCTCGGAAACGCGAGATGGACAATGTGAGAGAGAGGTTGCAGGGTTTTCGCCGTCAACACACAAGTCCAATGTGAGACTCTTACTTCCACTTAGTAGAGATGTTATGATAACTGATGACATGCGTAGTGAGATGTCAATAATGTGTATTTCTAATGTACAGTGAACACCTACACAGATATGAGTGCCTTCTGTTCATGTGTTCAGAATTATATTATCATAAGAAACCACCATGTTTAATGTCATAATAGACCAGGGAAATACCAATGATATGTCCATAGGCGGTTTGGAAGTGTGCACAAGGGGGAAATTTCCCTCATGGTTGGGTCAAAACAAGTTAGAGGTCACTGTTCGTTTTTCTTTGTTCAGAAAACGAGTTATTTGTTCATATGTTGTTTAAGTTGTCAAGGTCAAATTTACACAGTTACTGAATATGACTAGGTCTTATGATTTAAGAATGTAAATAGGTTGAATAGCCCTATTAAAAGAGATAGCACTCAACCATAGATTTGACACCACTAGCACCAAAAGGCTCCAGATCAGGGAGACAAGAATAATGAACAATGAATTCTATCTTGGTAGAATTAGGACTATTAGATGCATGGCGAGAGCTGCATAGTGGTGATAGGGATTATACATATTACTCGGTTCCACATAAAGTCCATTCAAGACTCGATTATTTCTTTATATAAGATAGACATAAAGTATATGATTGCACTATGAGAGCCAAATCTTTCAGATCACTCAGCTGTATATCTTAAAATACAATTGAACACTCTTCCCAAAAGTTCAGTTTGGTGACTGAATACAGGCCTTCTAAATAATCCTACTATTGTTCAACAGATAAGGGATGAAATAAAGCAATTTTGTGAATTCAATTGTAACCAGTGAAGCCCTTGCCTGGCTACAAGCAGGCCTGTCTGTCACAGTTGCCAAGGTGATGCGCCGTTTCCTCCCCCCTCCCTTTTGCTCAAGCGTTTACTTTTGCAGCAGTTCTAGTTTTATTGTGTAGAATATTTTAAAGAAATACTGTTATTTTTATTACTTTTTTTGTTCTTTTTTTGGGGAACCATTTTAGCTGTGGCGTGTCTGCTGGTTTTAGTGGTCATAGCCATTGTAAAGTTCTAATTGTGTCTCTTCTTCTTATAGGACATTTGGATGCTCCTTTCCTGTCCGTTCACTTGCGGTTTGGCACCTTACTTGCAGTGGTGTGAGTTCACGTGCACTGCACTTCTGTGTGTATGTGTGTGGTGTGATTGTGTGTAGTGGAGACGTTAGAATGACAGGGCCATCTATAAGTGAATGCCCACAGCTGGTATCCCAGTTTTCTGGAGCTCCAGTATTTTTGATATGCCATTATTTTCTTTATCGTGGTTATTAAATTTTAAATGATACTAATAAATAGGTGATTTTATAGATTGGTTCTGAATAAATCCTTCTCATTACCTCAATCCACGTCTCTGCATATTATTCAGGCTTACCTGTGTGTCTAGGTGCCTTTGATTGTTAAGATTTATAGGATATATCCTGGGGTGAAATTCCCCAGGTGGCGTAGTCGGGTTTTGTTATAATACCACAGGTCACACAATGATAATGGAGAGGTAAATCCTACCATTCTGTGGGATGCTGCTAAGATAGTTCTAGAAGGAAAATTAATTGCAATCACGACAGCTCATAAAAGGATAAAAGAACATGCACTTAAAACCCTTGAAAAAGAACTTGAACAACTGAGGAAGGCACACAAGGACAATAAAGATCTACTGATTTATAAAAAAATTGTTGACATAAAAAAGAAATTAGACCAATACCATAAGGAGGAATTTGAAGCGAAATTAAGGTTTCTAAGACAAACATATTATGAATCTGGCATGAGAGCCACAAGGGCTTTAGCTAAGAAATTACGAAAACAACAAACTTTGAATATAATCCATAAGGTTAGGTGCCCACAAACAGGAACAGTCTCAAATAACTTGTTAGATATAGAAGAAGCTTTCCTAAATTACTATAAAAAATTATTAACACAACCTCCCTTAAAGGACCCACAAGAAATTAAAGCTTTCCTTCAGAGGCTGGATCTACCCTCAGTTAGAACAAATCAAAATGAACTAATAGGTAAGGAAATTACACAGGAAGAGATTGCTAATGCAATTGGCCAATTAAAAAATAATAAAACTCCGGGAAGTGATGGATATCCAGCAGAATGGTATAAAATGTTTAGAATGGATATCTCATCAGTATTGTTGGCCTCCCTTAATACAACACTCAAAGAAGCAGTGACCCCCCCCCCCCCCCCCCACCCCTTAATACATGGAGGGAGGCACTAATCTCACGAATAGCAAAAGATGGTAAAGATAAAGAACTATGCAGCTCCTATAGACCAATTTCTATCTTAAATATGGATTATAAATTATGTGCATCTATAATTGCGAACCGGATAAAAAATGTAGTACCTAATCGACACAGATCAGACAGGCTTTGTACAAGCTCGCCAAACACATGATAATAAAAGAAGAATGCTACATATAATTAAATATATTATTAACAGAAAGCTAAATTCAGCCTTACTTAGTTTGGACGCGGAGAAAGCATATGATCGTGTCAGCTGGCAATTTTTGTTTTTGATATTGGAAAGATTGTTTTTTTTTAGAAAATGTCATCAAATGTATAAAAGGTCTGTATTCACAACCCTCAGCTAGGATTAAAGTGAATGGGCAGCTGACAGAAAGCTTCTTGGAGAGCCACTTTGCCGCTAGCTTAGGCAATACGAGAATCTTTTGATATAAGGGGCATTAACATTGCAGGAGAGGAGCACAAGGTGGCGCTGTTTGCTGATGATGTACTGATATAGCTAAATGACCCAGACACCACTCTTCTATCTTTATTTGACGTTCTGAATACATTTGGGTCTTATTCTGGCTATAAACTGAACCTTGAAAAAACACATCTTGGCTTCTGGAGATGTGTCAACATCTAACACCAGGCAACCTTTTGGCCTTAAATGGGAAGCACACTCAAATCAAATACTTGGGCATACGGTTGACTAAAGATCTGAATAGTATGTACAAAGCAAACTACCCCCTAATAATTATCAAAATCAAAAACGACTTGGCAAGATGGTCACTACTTCAATTAGATCTGAATTCTCGCATGGAAACCATAAAAATGAATGTGCTACCTAGGCTGCTATACCTCTTCTAGCTATCCCTGTAGAAATTCCTTTCAGTCAGTGGACTAAGTGGGACAGGCAAATATCTCGATTTGTGTGGAATAAGAAGAAACCTAGAGTCAGGTTTGCAACAAAGAAAAAAGAGGATGGGCTCTCCCAAATCTTAAAGAACACTATCAGTCTGCCCACTTAAATACTTGATTCTTTGGTGTGATACGAATGTAACAGCCAAATGGAAGAATATTGAGCTCTCCACAACACCTTCCCATACAGACCTTAATAGAGGACCAGGCCAGACTAATTGACTCAGAAATTGATCCTATTGTCTTACACACCCTAAAAATTTGGTCCAGATTAGTTAAACGGTTCAAATTACAGACCCAGATTACGCAACTAAAATGGTTAGCATATGACCTTTCATTTCAAGCAGGACTACTAGACCACCAATTTAAACTATGGGCACGCAAAGGCCTGACAGCCTTTTGCACAATGATACATAAGGGAAATCTGTCGTCTTTCCAAGAGCTGAAAGAGAAGTTTAGACTTAATAATAAAGATTTCTTTATTTTTTATTTCTTTATTTCTTTATTTCTCTATTTGAAAGAAATCAAGGGCATTAACGCACAGTTGGAAAAGAACCCTATAATCCTTCAAGTGGTGCAGACTTATTCTGTGGGGTCAGGGAAAATAGTCTCAAACTTGTACAATAGAATTATTAACTCGAAAAACTGACTATGTTAAAATGGTGTGGGAGAAAGAATTAAATATTACAATACCCAATCTGGATTGGGGGAATATTTGGAAAACACAATTTACATCTACTTGTTCATGGGTGTGGCGTGAATTTTGCTGGAAAACAATTTTTTTCTATAAGTCAAATTAATGCACCTAGGTCTGTCACAACCATGTTGGAGGCACTGTGGTTGCTCTGATGTAGGACAGTTCCATATTTTCTGGGAATGCTTTAAAATCCACCACTATTGGAATGAAGTTTGGGACCATATTACCAAAATATTATCTGTGAAAATTCCTAAAATTCGTAAAGTTCCTAATGATTTTTATGGGGTGGTTGGGGCAGATAGATATCTGCTGCAGATCTTTTTAGCAGCTAGCAAGAAAGCCATCACTCAAAAATGGTTGCAGACAATGGAATCATTGTTCATATAAAACGTTGGACAGTTCCAGAAAAGAACAAAATTGTTAATGTAAACACGTGGTTTATTTATAGGCATGTAAAGTATTTCTTTAGCAGCTCAGATTTTTCATCTTTGATGTTGAAGGGGCTTGTTGCATGCTGATGCATGGTGTCATGCTCTTAGATTTTGTGCTACAATGTAACTCTGCTATCTTTTGGGTTAAAAGGGCACAGCTTGGCATCTGGTGTCAAGCTCTGAGGACCCAGCCCAGAGGTATTCAGCCCAAGGCCTGAGACCAAGGCCTGAGACCAAACTGGTTTGTAATTGGTATTGTAAGGGTCATTGAAAGTGGTTCTGGGTGGTTTGACACCCCAACCTAGAGTCATTAAGACTGAGGTTTGAGAACTAACAGCTTTAGTCATTGGAGTTATGGGAGCTCAAAGACTCCAGTCCAACTCAACTGAAACTGGCTATAGGATATCTGAGGTCCAGGACTTTAGACATACAGCATGATCAAAGCCTCTAAATTAAAAGATCTGAGGCCCTGTCAGAATGGTATCGACATGATCGACCCCCTTTAGCAAAGGCAACATTGAAACTGGTTATGGCTGCACTGATTAGGTGACTGCACTGCAGTGATAATAAATTAAATTTTTAAAGCCATTTGCTGCTCTGCAAAAGTGCAGGAGACCCATTCCATCCCATTCCTAGAACATTGTGTTTGGGAGCTTTGAGAGACTTCTTATGCCATGGCCCTTAGCCAATTTTTGGGTCTAAAGCCAGTTTCAGTGACCCCTACTTTGGCCTAGATGAAACCAGCCAGAGGCCATTAATTCAGCATGTAAGTCATTGAAACTGGCCGTAAGAGGTCTGAGTCCATGCAGTTTTGGGAGCTTTAAAACAGGCATGGGAGGTCAAAGGCTCCAATCCAGATGCATCAACCCTAAGCCCAAACTTCAGTCCCGTCACAATAGAGGTCACACGTAAATTTGGTTTGCGAGGCATCTGGTCTGCAGCCTGCAACCAAACCCATTTACCATTGAAGTCAATGAAAGATCTAACTGAGGCTCTGAGATGAAACTAGCCAATGAAACTGGCTTTAGAAAAAAATCCAATGTGTTGAGCATAGGCATAATTAAAACTACATTTGAGAGCCCTTAAGCCCTTGCTGAGATTGACATCAGACACCCTTCAGTACAGTCTTCATTGAAATTTTCATTGATGCATCTGTCCATGTGTTTCGACATGCAACACTTTCCGGCATAGCGGTCACTGATTATGAATGAGGGAACTCAGCTACCAGTGGAGTCCAGTCCTAAGGTCCGAGATAAACCTTGTGTGTCGTGTTCCTGAGGCATCTTGGAAGAAGGCCCAAGACCCCACACATTCGGCATTACTCTTTGAATATGACACTATTGCTGGATGTGTTGGGTCTTGTGAATGATTCTGGTGGCTTTACAACTCCTACAGTCACTCTCTATAAATATGACCCCACCACTGAATATAGTGGGTCTAAACATTAACTTAGACTTTCTCAGAGCTCCTACTGCCATTCTCATAGACTTTGACCTCTATGTTTAAAGTGTTTCTTTATGAGCCCATGGTTCTGGTTGCTTCACACCTTCTTGAGCCTATTCCTAAATATTAATTGTTCACTTAATGTGGTGTGTTTTGACACTCACAATCTCAGACCTACTATAGCCAAACTTATTTTATATCACCACTATGCAGAAAGTGTTGCGGCATTTTGAAACTGCTTTTTTACCAACTCAAACAGCCGCGCTCCATGAATAGCTGAATGTGATAATTTTAGACAATGTCTCCGGCTGTCTCAGAGTGCCTACAACTACACCAATTTAATATAACCCATATACTGAAATTGTTGAGTCTCTAGCCAGGTTTGCTTGTTTAACATCTCCCACAGCCATGTTCCATAAGTAAAACCATTTCCATTAAATTGGTGGTTCTAGACATTCACTTTGGCTTTCTATGGGCTCCAGTAGCCACAACTATTTATTATGAACCCCATACTTAAGGTATTGGATCTCTGGCTTAAGTCTCAAGTCTGTTTCACGTTATTGTAGAACTCCCACGGAGTTCTTCTGAATATCAGCCCTTCACTCAATATACTGTGTCTAGAATATTATACTGATTGTGTTAGAGCTCCTCCAGCCAAATTCCTTGAATATGGCCCTTTTTGCTGTAGGTGTTGGGTTTTGGGGATGATTCTGGTGGCTTTACAACTCCTACAGGCAATCTCTATAAATATGACCCCATCACTGAGTATAGAGGGTCTAAACATTTACTCTGACTTTCTCAGAGCTCCTACAGCCATTCTCACTGACCTTGACCTTTAGGTTGAAAGTGTTTCTTCGGGGGCCCAATTCTGGTTGCTTCACACCTCCCTCAGCCTGGCTTCCTAAATACTAAATTGTTCACTGATTGTGGTGTGCTTTGACTTTCACAGTCTCAGAGTATAGTAATAGCCAAACTCATTTTATATCATCACTGTGCAGAAAGTGTTGCAGCTCTATGTTGAACCTGCTTTTTAACCAACTCAAAGAGCTGCGCTCCATGAATATGACCCATTCACTGAATGTGATAATTCTAGTCTCTGGTTGTTTAAGAGTGCCTACAACTATGCAAATTTAATATAACCCATATGCTGAAATTGTTGAGTCTCTGGACAGGTTTGCTTGTGTAACAACTCCCATAGCCATGCACCATAATTAAATCCATTTTCAGGTTACTGGAGAACTCCCACAGCCACTCTTCCCTTCACTCAATGTACTGTGTCTAGAAATGGTCTCTGACTTTGTCAGCTGTACTCATTGAATTTGACCCCATTGCTGGAATGATTCTGGTGGCTTTACACCTCCTACGGACAATCTTCATAAATAAAACCCCATCACTGAATGTGGTGGATCTAAATGTTGACTCAGTGTCTCAGAGCTCCCTTTGACTATGACTCTCTCAGAGGTGATGTTTCTCAGACATTTTTCTGGTGGCTTTACAACTCTTACTATCATGCTCAACCAATAAGACCACTGAATATGGTTGGTCAAAGCACCATGTCTGAATATTTTAGAGCTTCTCCAGCTATCATTGAATGCTTATGCTTAAGGCTTGATTCTGGTTACAAATCAGACTGGTTACAATCAGTGATTTATTCAGTATGACATTCAGTGAATTTTCTGGGTTTAAACAGCGCTCCTACCACAATCCCTACTGATAATGACCCTTATGTTGAAAGTGTTTGGTCTTTGATTTTTCTGGTACTGTACTGTAGAAAATGATTTGACGTGAGAACACCATAATTGCTGAAAGCGATGTGCTGCACTTTAGACTTTTGCAGAAATGCAACAGAAATGGCCTTCTTTTAGGTGTGGCCTTATGTTCCCAAAATAAGTATCAGACTACGCCACTCCCAAATTATAAAGGTTCTCATACAAAAGTAATCACACAGCTGTGATTCAATAATAATTTATTACAAAACAAGGAGTAAGAAATAAAAGTCAATTACATAAATTCATCCAAATCCCAAATCACATGAACACTGGGCTAAAAGTTGGCTGAACTACCTGCTCATGGTCACCAAAATTCCAGCATAAGAGCTAAAATACAGAGCTCTTAAAAGGGAAAGATTACTCCAATAAAATTTACAATTTATCATTCACATTACAAAATGTAAAACATCCCAGAGGGTATTGTGGACAAATATTAATACTCCTTATATTAAAAATTCAAAGCACAAATATCAAAAAGAAAATAATACAAACAAATGTGGGAAAACAGTGGCTACACTAATGTACCCGTTGCCAACCACTCCCTAGAGGGAGACAAAAGAGTAATATTAATACCAATCGTTATCTAATAGAGCCAAACTGCCAGCAGCTATGCCGCTTGTTAGCCACATTAGCCTGCTGCTAGTAGCCCTTTTCGTAGGCAGTGCTGTAAAACCAAA